>RHKH01000067.1:68234-144380 GCA_009829795.1 Lasiodiplodia gonubiensis | reverse complement strand
CTTTCTTCGTTTTTTTTTTTTTTTTTTTGGTGTAGCATTTGAGGGGATAAGGAAACTTTCTACTCGCGTTCATTTTAACGACTTGTGATATGCAGTAGCAATTCTTCTGGGAAATTGTTGATCCCACAACACATGTCGAAGTTTTCGTTCCGATTTTGGTTGTTTTCCCGGCTCGGCCCGAGCCGCAACTGTCCCTAGCTTACGGAGTTTGATCAAACATGTCCTGGTGCATTGGCAAGACAGTGCAATTTGAGACGCCCCTAAATGCTATCCCTCAGAGCTACAGATTAGCTCTTTTCTTCAGAACGAACCTGATGCAGTATATGCATGGGCTGCATAGTAGGCCTATGAAAACCAGAGAGGGTGCCATCGTTCTGTTCTGAAATTTCTGTACTGAGATGCTAATTAAGACTTCTTGATTTACCAACGTAGTTCTGAACGCTCATGTCATCACAATTGTTTATATATTTACAGGTGAAAGAAACACCCCAAAGAAACCCTCTCGACAAACTCCATATCTCCCCCCTCAGCTACCATCTACAACGCATCCACCAGCCTCACCAACTCCCCCGCCACCTCCTCCACCAACCCCTCAACATCCGCCTTCCCCAACGCCTCCCCCTCATACCTCACCCCCACATCAATCGCATCCGTCTCCCCATTCCTCGCCACATCGACGAACAAATTATTCTCCCTCCGCAACCACCCGGCGTCGATGCCATCCACCGCCGACCTCCCCGCAACCGCCTGCTCGGGCGCAAAATCCGTCGGCACACCGATCGGCAACGGCTCGAGCTGCAGCCCCTCAACCTCCCCACCCTTCCTCCCCTCCTCTCCAGCAGCGGCAGCGGGAGAGCGCTGCCACAGCAAATTCACAAACACATTCGCCCGCCCCATCCACCCCGTCTGCTCCGCCATCGTCTTCAAATCCGCCTGCTCCCACGCCGCCCGCCGCCCCAAATCTTCCTGGATGCCCCGGACACCGTCGACGACCTCGAGGTTGAGCGCATCTCGCACGACGAGCGGCAACAAATTCAACGTCGGCCCGCCCAACCCATCCATCCGCGCAAACCCGCCGCCGGACCGCCCGACCTGGTACAGGCCGAACGTCGGATTAGCTACGCCACCACCACCGCCGCCACCGCCGGTGCGCCGAGCGAGGACGCGGGCGACGGCGAGCAGCAGCGCGGCGTGCAGGGCGACGCGGGCGGTGCGGCAGCGGGTGGTGAGGGAGGTGAGGGCGGGGATGGCGCCGAGGGTGGTGACGAAGAGTTGGCGGGGGAGATGGCCCGAATGCCCCGAGGATGAGGATAGGGATGGGGAGGGGGAGGAAGAGCCGAGGATGGTCGGGGTGGCAGGACGGAGGTAGTCGTGCCAGTGCTGCTGCTGGACCGCAGCCGCTTGTTCGTCATCGGCGGACGTGGTGCTGCGGATGGCGTGGGCGACGAAGTCGGCGAAAGCTGGCGGCGGGGCGAGCTGTTCGCTGCCGGCGTAGAGGGCTGCGAGTTCGGCGAGGAAGAGCGGCATGGTCCAGGCGTCGTAGGTGGCGTGGTTGAAGGTGAGGAGGACGGCGTCGCGCTCTGCGCTGCGCAACAGACACAGGCAGACGGGTGGGGTGAAGAGGTCCGAGGGGGTCGCCGCGATCGACTTGACCTCTTCGACGACGCTTTGCAAGAAGTCTTCGCACTGCGCGTCAATTTGCCGGAAGCCGGCGTGTCGCTCGATAGCCTCGGGCTTCAGGGCAACTTGCACCACGTCCTTCCCACCAGCCACGGCGGCGAAGCAGGTGCGGAGGATGGAGTGCCTCTGGCGTAGCTGCCACCACGCGTCCTGCAGCCTCTCAGGATCGACGCGCCTGGCAGCGAACGCCCAGGTCGGCTCGAAGAGCGTGCGGCCGCTGTTGTGCCAGCCGGCGAGGTGGTAGAGCTGCCCGCTCAAGCACGGCAGGACGTATTCGACGTGTGCCGGGTCGACGGCGAGCAGGTCGATAGCCGCAGCGCGGATGTCCTGGCTCACCAGCGCCGACTTGGCCGAGCTGCTGTCAGCAGCTACGGGCTGCTTCCGAACCGTCTTCTTCTTCTGACGACGAAGGTTCCGGACGATGCCGCCAAGCGTGCCGCCCTGCAAGATATCCGTGACACTCACGGTAACGCCACGCTGTCTGCACGACGCGACGACCTGGATGGCCGCGATCGAGTCCAATCCGAGCGCATAGACGTTGCTGGCCAGCTCAATCTCCTCCAGCGGGACCTGCGTCACCTCGGCCAACGCATCGCGGACGGCGTCGACGTCGGGCCCGGGCAGCACATCTTCAAACCCCTCATCCAGGGCCTCCAGCCTCTCCGCCTCGACGGACAGATCCTTGAGCCCGGGCGGGAACGCGACGGCGGCGCGGTCCGGCCGCGTGAGGACGTCCTCCAGCGCGGCCTCGAAGATGGCGACGAAGGCCTGCAGCCCGGCGCGGTCGAGGTGGCGGTCGCGGCACGACGCGCGCACGACCAGCGCGTCGGGCCGCTGCTCGAACTCGAAGTTGAGCGGGTAGTCGGCGTCGTCTGGGACGAAGCGCTGCTGGTCGTCCGGCTGCCACGGGCGAAACAACTCCTCTTCCTGGCCTCCTCCCTCGGCATCAACCTTCGAAAACACAAACAACGCATCGCACAACCGCGCCGCCTCTTCTCCCGTCTCCCTCCTCCACGCCCTCGTCACCTCCCCCAGCCCCTCGTGCTGCCCACCACCTTCCCGCGCCTCCGCAGCTTCGCGCTGAATCGCCCCCGCCACCGCCGCGTTCGTCGCCCACAGCCTGTCCAGCCGCAGGCGGAACGGCACGGTATTAAACAGCGGCCCGACCACCCCCTCAACATCTTCAACACCAACCAACTCGACATCACGCCCAGCGAGGACGTGGCCGAAGACGACGTCGCGCGCGCCGGCGAGCCGGGCCGCGAGGGCCTTCGCGAAGGCGAGGAGGGCGGCGGTTTGCAGCGTGATGCCTTGGGCGGCGCAGGAGGCGAGGAAGGCGTGTGGAGGCGTGGCGGCGGCGAGGGCGAGGTCGATGGTGTGGAGGGGTCCGTCGTCATCGTCGTCGTTGTTGTCGGTGGGCGACGACGACGAGGAGGAAGAGGAGGAAGAGGAGGAAGAGGAGAAGCCCGGGCGGTCGCGCAGCGCGGCTTTGCGGTAGCCGGCCAGGCGGCGGGCCCAGTACGAGTTCTCGTTTCCTTGCGTCTGTTGCTGTTGCTGCTGCGCGGCGGCGAATATGGCGCGGGCGGCGGCGCTGAATGACGGTCGCGCAGTCCGGGTGGCGACGACGGACATCGACTGGTTGCCGTGGTAGGCGGAGGCCAGGTCGCGGAAGATCAGCGGCACCGAGTGGCCGTCGTACAGGGCGTGGTGCAGGGTGATGACGAGAATCTTCTCCACCTTCTCCTCCTTTGCCGCTGTGACAAGCGTAGCCCGCAGCGGCGGCGCGCGGAAGTCCGCTTCAGCAGGGAAGACGGCAGCAGCCACGATGTCGTCGATTGCCGCCGCGATCGACTCGGCCGCGACGACCTCAGACCAGTTCGGCCGCGGAGTCTTGTGCACGACGCCGAGGAAGAAGTTGTTGCCGCGGCGGGCCGACGACGCGGGGTGGAACGAGGTGCGTAAGATGTCAGTGTGGCGGACGACGTGCGTCCACGCATCCTTCAGGCGGGCGACGTCGATGGATGGCGGCAGGGCGGCGGCGTGGTGGTGCACGTACAGCTTCCCGCCAGGCGAGCTGAGCGTCTGGGTGATCATGGACGTCTGCAGCGGGGTGCAGGGGAACACGTCCAGCACGTCTTCCGCGGGTACGTGTGCCGGGACCGGGAAGGCTGCTTCACGAACCTCCACCGGTTTCGCCTTCTCATTGGGTTGAGTGGTTGTCAGCTCCTGCAGGTGGTTCTCGAGCGCGCCGATCGAAGTGTGCTTCATGATGTCTGCAGACGAGACGCGCAGGCCGGCGGCCTTGAGGGCTTTGGAGAAGCGGATGGCGGTGACGGAGTCGAGGCCGAGGGAGAAGAACGATGCGTTTTTGCTGACCTCGTCCGCGGGCAGGCCGCACAGCTGGGCAACGGCGGCCCGCATCACCTGTGCCTGAGACGACCAGGTAGCTTCATCCCATTGATGTTCATCAGACGCTGCGGAATCGGTAGTCCTCGCGGCGCTGTGGATGTGCAGATCGGCAATCTTGAGCCCATGCGCCTCGGCGAATGCTTGCACGAGGAGGTCGATATTCTCGAGCAGCGTGCGAGCCTTGCTTTCGTCTCCAAACGCATCGGTCGACGCAGCCCGGAGCGTGACGACGTCAGACGACGGGTCGGCGACGACTTCGATGGCGAGAGGGTAGTCGGCCGCCATTCCCCCGCTGCCCTCTTGCTCCGCCCACGCGCTCGCATACGCCAGCGTGGCTCCAGACTCGGCGCGGGAGAAAGAGTATAGCACGTCAAAAAGCGGAGTGGAGCAGCCCGCCCAGCGCTGAATGTGGCGGAGCGGCGTGTGTTGGTGCGCCAGCGATGCGGTGCTGCTGTTATGGACAGCGGCGATGACGTCCTGGACCGTGGTTGCGGACTGGCCGTCACAGCGGATGCGAGAGGGAATCGTGGTGACGAGGGGAGCCACCAGCGTGTCGGCCGAAGGCACGGGTATGGCGCGGCCGGCCAGCACGCGGCCGATCGTCACGTCGTCGGTGCCGACGGATTGCGCCACCGTCAGGCCGAGCACCGCTTCGAGCAGGGAAGGCAGGGTGGCCATGGCTCGAGACGCTTGTTTGGCCAGCGAGGCCAGGGTGGTTGACAGAGCCATCTCGACGATCCTCAGCTCTTGGCCCTCGCTGCGTGGTTTGGACGAGACGTAAGATGGCTTGAAGTCTTGGAGGTACTGCTTCCAGAAAGACTCGGCTTCCTTCAGGTCGTGTTGTAGAAGATAGGTGTAGAGAGCGTCCATGTCACCCTGATGCTGGGGCGACAGTCCTTGATAGTGAGCGTACACGCTGCCCAAGATGAGATTCATCGAGACAGCATCGTACAGAGAGTGATGAATGGAGATCATGAGCAGGTTCCCATTACCAGAGGCAGTTGTGGCGAGCCTCCACGGCGGCTGGGCCTGGATGTTCTCAATTATGTCTGCAGAGATCTCCTTCTGCTGCTCAGACAAAGGTCTGCCCCCGGAAACATCATCCCACTGAAGATTGACAGCACGGGGTTTCAGAACCAATTGCACAATCGTGCCGTCCAGTTGCTCGAAGCAAGTGCGCAGTATGTCAACATCAGCCAGGGCATCAAGCCAAGCATCCCGAAGCCTACGAATGTCGATGGAAGGAGAGAGCTTCAGAACAATATGGTTGACGTAGAGAGACCTGGTATCGTCATTCAAAGAGCTGGCGACCAGGCTCTCTTGCAGCGGAAGACAAGGGCGAACGGCCTGGATGGAGGCATTTGGCAGTTTGGGGTTAGTGTTCTGGGAGCGGAAAGCAGAGTCGAGCGTCTGGAGCTTCTTCCGCGACTCAGACTCGTCCTGAGCCACCACTGTTCGAGTTTCCTGCCCGTTCAAGGGGATAGAAGCAAGCTGAGACAGGAGCGGCCGACTGAGAACATCAGCGACGGAGCAAGTGAAGCCGGCTTTGCGTAGCTTGATGGACAGATCGATGGCGTTCAAGCTGTCGATGCCCAAGTCGAAGATGTTGGTGGCAGGCGAGATCTCGCTGAGCTCGAATGGCACGACAGTCCTCAGCACATCTCTCACCCGCGCCTCCACACCGTCAAGCTGCCGCTGCACCGGCGCATCCACAGCCACGTTGCCCGCCCGCGCAGCGCCCTTCCCTCCCGCCAGCAGCACCCGCGGGATAGCCTCGTAGACGGCCCTCAGCTTCCTTACATCGGCCTTGCCCGAAATCTGAATGGGAATGAACGACAGCGGAATAACGTAACTCGGCACCATGTACGGCGGGAGCACGTTCTTGCACCCAGCAACGATCCCGGGCGTCCAGTCGCGGTAATCCTCTCCCACGAACACCGGCGGCGCCGCATCTGCCTTCGCCGGCCGCATCCCCGCGCGACTAACGAACGTAACGAGCTGCGGCCGGCCTGTAGTCGGCGACGGGATGACCAGAGACGTGACGTCGACCTGCGCCCCGGCACATTTGGCCACGGCGGCCGACACCTCTTCCAGCTCGAGGCGCTGCCCGCGGACTTTGGCCTGGCTGTCGCTGCGGCCGAGGAACTCGATGCAGTTGTCGGCCATTAGGCGGACCATATCACCAGTTCGATACATGCGTTCCCCCTCGAACTCCACGAACCCCTTCGCATCAGGCCGCTGGTGGTAGCCGTTGGCGACGAGGTCGCCGGTGACGCACAGCTCGCCGGCCTGGGCGCGCTTGACGTACGACGTCGTGCCGGGGCGGAAGACGTGCGCGCGGATGTTGCCGACGACCTTGCCGATGTTGCGGACGTTGGTGGTGGGGGTGACGTTGATGGACGAGATGCCGATGGTGGCCTCGGTCGGCCCGTAGGCGTTGACGAGCGAAATCACCTCGCTGGCGGCGAACTCGTCGATGATGCGCTGCGAGATCTTCTCGCCGCCGACGCCCAGGTAGCGCAGCGCCGGCACGTGGCGGGCCTCCAATCCGGCCTGGTCAAGCAGCGACGGCACGAAGCCGGAATGCGTGACGGCGAGAGAGGTCAGGGCCAGGCGCAGGTCGTCCAGCAGCATGGCGCGCGGCGCGGTGACGACGGCCAGTCCGTGCCGCCACGCCAGCACCATCTCGCAGATGTGCACGTCGAAGGCCCGGCTGGCGTGCGCGAGGTACTTGCCCGTGCCGCCCAGGTGCCGTGTGTCGGGCACTTCGCGGCAGATGAAGTCGGACTGAGCTTCGGTGAAGGCCGAGACGTTGCCGCGACTGACGAGCACGCCCTTAGGTGTGCCCGACGAGCCGGAGGTGTAGAGGAGGTAGCAGTTGTCGTCGCGGTGCGAGGTTGTAGGGACCGTCTCCAGACGCTCAGGCAGTTTGAGCTCGAAGTCGTCGTCGTCGACGAGCACGACCTGGCAGTCGGCGGAGACGGCGGGGAGGGACGACATGGATGCTTTGTCGGTGAAGAGGATGGCGGAGCCGCTATCACGAAGCAGCAGTGCCTGGCGCTCCAGCGGCAGGTCCTCCGCGACCGGCAGGTAGCAGTTCCCGCTCTTCCAGATGCCGGCCACGACGGCGTAGGCGATGAACGATCTGCCCATACACACGGCAACCATCTGCCTGAACAGCCCGCTGTTGGCCAGGAACGCCGCAATGCGGTCCGACATGCGGCTCACGTCTCTGTACGTCCATGACTTGGACACAACTCCGTCCTCGCTGATATCGCTGGCAATCTCCAAGGCGACCCAGTCGGGATGCTCGTTCGCCCAGTGGTCAAGCCAGTGCGTCGGAGGCAGTTCGGGGGCTTTGACAATGGCATCGGTTACCACGGGGTCCGCCACCGACAACAAGCTCTTCGGGAAGTGCTCTGCGAGATCCGCTACAGGGTGATCCGGCCACTGCACCATAGCGCTGACCAGGGCGTCGACTTGCTTGGCGAAAAGCTCGAGATGGTCGTTGTTCATGATCGAGTCCAGCGCCGAGAAGGTGCACAGCAGCTTCCCGCCGCGCTGCTCGACGTTCAGCGCGATGGGATGCTCCACGGTGAGCGGGATGAACTCGTCCAATTGCTTCCAGACAGGGCTCTCGCCGCCGCCGTCCTCTCCCGCTCCTTCCGGATGATACGCGAACATGGCACAGTACAGTGGCTGGGACGGCTGGCAGTTGACGAGGCGCTTGACGGTTCGCGGGTGCACGTGGCGGTGCTTGACCGACTCGTCGACCATGGCCGCCTGTCTTACGATCGTCTCGCGCGCGGAGCCGGTCGCGTGGAACGTCACCGGCACCACCGAGATCAGCGGGCCCACGACGTCAGCCAGGTCGGGGTTGGTGATGCGGTCCGAGAAGGTCTCGCCGAAGAAGACGGCCGGGCATTCCAGGTACTCGGCCAACGTGCATCCGAAGGCGGCACGCACCGCCGACACGGCCGAGCCCGCGCCGATGGCTCTGGAGAGGTCGAGCAGAGACGAGACGGATTCGGCCAGGCTGATGGTGCAGTCCAGGAATTGTGGTTTGGTGTTGGCTGTGTTGCGGCGGCCGGAGAGGTCGGGGAAGGTGCGCGAGTCGCCGCCGGAGAAGACTTCCAGTTCTTTCTTCCAGAAGCCGAGAGTCGCTTGCGGGTTCTGCGCCGATATGAAAGGCGTGAGACTCAAGGCCTGACGCCACTGCGGGCGGGGAAGAGAGCCGCGGCCCAGGCACGCCCGTTCCAGATCTTGGAAGATGTATTGCATGGCCGGCCCATCGTGGATGGCGTGGTGGAGGGTGAGCATCAACGTTGACTTGTCACCCTCGTCGAAGATTGTTATGGCCGAGAGCGGGCTGCGGAAACCTGTTTGCTGGCGGTCGGCGGCGATGGCGGAAGCTCGCTTCTTTGCTTCAGCGACGAGGCTTCCCGGGGCGATTGAGATATGTTTCGAATCCACCAGCGTATCGTCATGGATGACTTGGAGAAAAGAGGGAGTGGAATCGTCGGGCATGAGATGGTCGAATTCCGCCGTTGGGAAGAAAGTGGTGCGGAGTATGTCGTTGTTTCGGACCACCTGTGCCCATGCCTCAAGAACTTCGGTAGGCTCAACGCTTCCCTTCAGTTCAAAAGCGTGGTTGCTCCAGTAAGACTCCGCATTTTGCATCGTCTCGCTCAACAAGCTCTCTTGCAGCGGCAGCGCTGGGGCAACTTGGAACCTGCCAAGCACTCCCTGTTCCTGCAGCTTCGGCGCCCACTTGCTGTGAAACAGCTGGAGTCTGTCATCCGCCGTCTCTCCTCCGCTCTTCGACAACGCCGCCTTCTCGACCAGCGTCACCAGCCCCTGAACAGTGCTGGAAGCCATCATGTCGGCCACCGAAACACCGTAGCCATCCGCCTTGAGCCTGGCAGCCAGCCTCAGCGCACCGATCGAGTCGACGCCGAGCGCCGTCAATTTGCTCGCTCTGTTCATCGCTTCGACCTTCGCTCCAGTCAAGTCCTGAATCTTCCGCATGACGAAGAGCTCCGCCTCCGAACGACTTGCTGCCTCCGACGACGGTACGGCTGACGACGAGGGGTTCAGCATCTCCTCCCACGCCTGCAAATCCGCCGTTTCGTACGCCGCCCTCAGCGCATCGCGATCCACCTTCGCACTCCTGGTCCGCGGAATCTCCTTCACGACCAAGAAGACGCCGGGAATCATATGCTCGGGCAACTCCAGGCGCGCCATCTCCAGCGCCGCCCTGGCCACCTCGGCCGCCGCGGAGCCCATCAACACCAGCCGTCCGCCGCCGCTACCCCCCTCCCCCACCACCCCCGGCGCAGCAAGAAACGCAACAACAACCCTCGCCACACGATCAGCCCGGCTAAGGTACTGCACGGCAACCTGCTTCACCCCACCACCGCCCCCCTCACACCCCCTCAACACCGCCCACTCGATCTCGCTCAACTCGACGCGTATCCCGCCCAACTTGACCAGATCGTCCGCCCTGCCGACGAAGTCCAGCGTGCCGTCCCCGGGCAGCTCGCGCACATTGTCGCCCGTGCGGTACAGCGCCACGCCCAGCGCCTCGCTCCACACGAAGCGGTCGGCGCTCTTGTCCGGCGAGTCGAGGTACGCCTTGGCCAGCTGCGGGCCGCTCAGCGCGAGCTCGCCGACGGCGCCGCGGAAGACGGGTTGGTTGGCGTTGCGCGGGTTGACGACGTGGGTTCCGATGGTGGGGAGGGAGAGGCCGATGTTGGAGCTGGTCACTGCTGCGGCGGATGTGTGCGGTGCGCTGTGGCCGGCGAACTGCGCGAGCGTGGCGACGACGGTGCACTCGGCCGGGCCGTACGTGTTGAACGCTGTGATGTCATTGCCGTCGCCGCTCCAGTCGTCGGCGACGTGCTGCGGTAGCTTCTCGCCGATGAAAGTAACCACGCGGAGCGTCGGACACGACTTGCGCGGCACGCCGCCGGCGAAGGCGGGGGTGAGGTGCGCGTGGGTGGCGCGCGCGGCCGTCGCGAGCGCCGCGAACGAGTGCAGCATGGCGTCGCGCGTGGACGAGACGACGGCGCCGCCCAGGCCCCAGGTGTAGAACAGGTCCTGCACGAAGACGTCGAAGGTGAACTGCGAGAACTGCATGCAGCGGACGGGCCGGCCGTCGCGGTTGGCCGGGACGGAGCGTTGGAGCGACGTCATGGCGGCGACGGCGGCGCGGTGGTGGATCGGCACGCCCTTGGGCTGGCCTGTCGTGCCGCTCGTCCAGATGAGGTAGGCCGGGTCGTCTGGGGTGGGTTGGAGCGATGTCGTCGTTTCGTCGGCCAGGGGTATGGCCGACGGGTCGGTCCAGCGGCCCAGGGTGTTGACTTCGATCTTGCGGACGCCGCGCGGTATGCCGTCGGCCATGTCCGGCTTTCCGGCGTCGACGACGACCATGGGCGCCTTCGTGCGGAGGATCAGGTCGTGGCGGCGGCGCGGCGGGAAGAAGGGGTCGATGGGACACCAGGCGCCGCCGGCCTTGAGGATGCCGAGCAGGGCGACGTACAGCGCGGGGCTCTTCTCGATGCACAGCGGCACGTAGACGCCGCGCAGGTCGCCGAAGCGCGCGCGGAGCTGCGAGGCGAAGGCGGACGCGTGCTGGTCGAGCTCGGCGTAGGTCCATGTCAGCTGCGCCAGGGGATCGAGGGCCGTGACGAAGACCAGCGCTGTGGCGTCTGGAATGGTTCGCGCGTGGGATTCCAGCTGGGAGTGGAGCAGCGAGGTGTCATCGGCGACCTTGCGCAGCTCTGACTCGGAGGCTGGGTGCGTTGAGAGCAGGGAAGCGCGGGGGGCGGACAGAGCGGAGACGAAGGGCTGGTCGGGCTGCGAGAGGATGTGGTGCAGGATGTCGTTCAGCTCTGTCAACATGACGTCGGCGCCGTGCTGGTTGAGGTGGGCGTCGGTGAATGTGGCCTTCAAAGTGATGGCACCCCGGCTGCTGGGCCACACCTCGATCATGACGGCGAAGTCGTTGGCCATGGGCGGGTATGAAATCGACTTCCAGATGCTGCTCTCCTCGCCCGCCACGCCGAACTCCTGGAAGGCGAAGAGCGTGTCATACGGCAGCTGGCCGCCGGCCGACGTGATGCTTCCGATCTTCGCCTGCAGGTGGGCCAAGGATTGGGCGTTCGTCTGCGCCAGTTTCCGTGCCACTTGGACGAACGAGATGGTCTCCATGTCCGTCACCGGCGTTCTGACGGGGATCGTGGCGAATGTGGGCGCCATGCACACCTCCAGGTCCTTGTCGAACCGTCCCGAGATGACGCTGCCGAAGACGACGTTGTCGGCGGAGCCGGAGTAGCCTGACAGCACCGCGAGCCAGGCCGCTTGCAAAACCGCAAGCGCCGAGGTGCCCATCGTCTTTGCAGCATCTCGCAGCTGCGTCAAGGGCACCGTCGATTCGATTTGCCAGGTTTGCGGGAGTCCGGTTCTGGCTTCAGGCCGCAGACCGGTCAGGTTGGGGAAGGGAAGCGGATTCAGCCTTTCCAGATATCGAAACCAAAAGGCTCCATGCTGGTCATGGTCGGCCAAGTGGTGCAGATCGACTGCTTTGCGCAGCGAGGTGCGGAGGGGTGCCGTCTCCCCACGGTATTCAGCATCAACTTCATCGAGAAGGAGCTGGAAGGAGCCACCGTCAAAAATTGCGTGAAAGAGGCTGACTATGATGACCCGTTGCGTTTGAGAAGCCAACAAGGTGAGCCGGTACGGCGGGTCTTCGAGAGAAATCTCGCTTTCAATGCGGCGAAGTGCGTCATCGATGTGCTGGCATGAAGTGTCCGGGAGATGGCCGACCCCCCAAGCGATCTGCGTCTTCCTGGAATGAGGGGCAAGAATGCACTGCGCAAACGGCGCCATGTCATCATCCACCGGCACAAAGACGGTCCGGAACGCCTCGTGCCTGGCTAGAACGGACTCCCAGGCCAACTTCAGCTTGTCCCAATCCGCACCCTCTTGTATTTCAAAGACAGAGTGGTTGATGTACGTCCTGCACGGCGCATCCTTGGACAAGCTCCGCACGAAGCTGGCCAACATGCCAGACTGCGTAGCAGTAGGAGGATACACAGCCTCCACCTCATCGTCCGCCAAGCCAAGGTAGTTTGCGCAGTCCTGTTTGTGGTTGCGGGCAAACCTTTCAAGCTGGCTCTGACGCTCGCCGACAACAACCACGTCTGCTCCAGACGACGCATCAGCCTGCTTCTCAGCCAGAAGAGCGGCAACACCTGCCGCGGTGCGGCACTGCAGGATCTCAGCAACGGACACCGCCACGTCCAACTGCTCCCGCAGCCTCTGCAGCAACGCCATGCTGCGCAGACTGTCGAGGCCCAGAGAGAACAGACTCGCCTCAGCCTGGACATGCGCCGCATCCGCGCCCACCGCTTCCGCAACGAGGCTCTGGACGAGCGTGAACAGCTCCGCTCCGGCGCCCAGCGACGAGCCCGCAGGCTGCTGCTGCCCAGCCGCCAGCACAGCCTGAGCCGCCGCCGCCGCCTCCTCTTCAACCACCTCCTGCGCAACCGCGGCGACGCGCTTGCGGTCAATCTTCGCCGACGGCAGCCGCGGCAGCTCCGCCACGACCTCGACGTACGCCGGGCGCATGAAGTCCGGCAGCCGCGCCAGCGCCTGCTTGCGACACGCCTCAACAGCACTCCCAGCGCGCTGGCCCGGCGCCAGCACCACCAGCGCCACGAGCTGCTGCTGCGCGCCCACGGATGCCTTCGCCACGCCGACCGCGACAGCCTTCACCGCCGGCACCGCGGCCAGCACGCCCTCGACCTCCCCCAGCTCCGCTCTCCGCCCGTTCAGCTTCACCTGTTGGCCGGCAGCAATGCGCCCCAGGAACTCGACCAACAGCGCCCCGCTGTCCTCGTCCCACACGACGCGCGCGCGGTCGCCCGTGCGGTACAGCCGGCCGAAGGCCTCGCTCTCGACGAACGCGGCGGCAGTTTCGGCCGGCCGGTTGAGGTAGCCCGCGCTCAGCTGCGGGCCGCCGATGGCCAGCTCGCCCGCGAAGCCGGCGGGGACGGGGTGCAGCGACGCCGGGTCGAGGACGAAGAGCGACGCCGTCGGCAGCGCGGGCCCGATGACGGAGCCGCGGTGGCGCGGGGAGACGGGGTGCAGCGTGCAGTTGATGGCGGCTTCGGTGGGGCCGTAGGCGTTGGCGAGGCCGGGAGTGTTCGTGGTGGTGTCAGTTGCGAAGTTCCCGATGACCTTGCGCGTCAGGGCCTCGCCCATGGTCCACAGGCTGCGCAGGGTCGGCAGCTTGGATGGGCGGAGCAGCGCGGCGACGCTGGGCGTCGTCATCATGACGGTGGCGCGCAGGGCTGTCGCCGTGCCTTCGAGGTCGCTCAGCGCGAGCGTGCGGTCCGCCGAGCAGAGGGTCGCGCCGGAGGCCCAGGTGACGAAGATCTCCATGATGGACGGGTCGAAGGTCGACGCGGCGAACTGGAACCAGCGCGAGTGCGGCGGGAGGGGGAGGGTTGCCGCGTGCGAGCGGATCGAGCTGGTGGCTGCGAGGTGCTGGATCTGGACGCCTTTCGGCTTGCCCGTCGAGCCGCTGGTGTACATGACGTAGGCCACGTCGGATGCTGAGATGTGCACCGGAGGCGGAGCGGCGTGGTCGTGAGGCTGGAGGGCTGGAGTGACGTCGATCCAGTCAAGCGTGTGCAGGGCATTGGGGCGCGCTTCGGGGACGCCGCTGCCCAGGACGGCGAGCGGAGCCAGGTCGTCCAGGATGTCGCGCAGCCTGTCTTCGGGGGCGTCCAGTGGAAGCGGGCAGAAAGCGTAGCCCGATTTCAGCACACCCAGGTATGAGATGTAGAGTTCTGGAGACGGAGGAAGATAGAACGGGAGGACGTCTGGCCTGCCCTCCTGCTTCTTTCTCGGCTGGCCCAGCTTTTCCAATATCTGGCCAGCCAGTTTGTTTGCTGCAGCGTCCAGCTCCGCATACGACAAAATTGTATGGCGCCCTCCATGCAAGAAGTCCAATGCTGGTTGGTCGGGCGCCTCGGCTGCGCGACGCTCGAAGTCTGAATGCAGCAAACTACTTGCTATTTCGTCTCCGTCTTGCGCTATCTGAGGCGGCGTCGTTGAGGGAGGGAAGTTGG
Organism: Lasiodiplodia gonubiensis; assembly: GCA_009829795.1. Classification (NCBI taxonomy): domain Eukaryota; kingdom Fungi; phylum Ascomycota; class Dothideomycetes; order Botryosphaeriales; family Botryosphaeriaceae; genus Lasiodiplodia; species Lasiodiplodia gonubiensis. Next base: position 130,152 of record RHKH01000067.1, on the reverse strand, counting down.
TTATCGACAGTAGCTGCTTGTCTGATATTTCTTCGTTCTCCAGTCCGAGCATGAAGCTTTCGAAACCGTGTACGATGCTCGCAACCGCAGGCTTTGGGATCAACTGGGTGTCGTACGACAGCGAGTTGAATTCCCCGTCTGGTGACAGCTCGAGGACAAACTTTGCCTGGTCAAAATCAGATTGTTGTCAAAAGAGAAACGTATTTTCAACTCACCCCCTCGTCTCTCCATTGTTGATCTTGCTTCACCGCGTTGAAGTACAACACAAAGTCCGTGTGTGCACTGAGTTGGTGGTCTGCAGCCGATTTCAAGCCAAACACCTTCACAGAAATGCTTGAAGGTCCCTCATCAGCCACGGCGTGCACAATACCCTTCCATTGGCTCTCCGAGGTGCTTATTACGAGGCCGAAGGAAATATCATTCAGCCCGGTGAATGCCATCACGGCATTCGCATACCTCCGGACATCATCAGCCACATCTCTTTTTTCGATTCGCCGCAGCGAGTGCCTTTCGACGGAGCCATGATTCTGCTCGTCAGTGTGGAAGGGATGCAAAGCGGGAACTTTGGTGGATGGGAGAATGTAGGACTCTTGCAATTGTCCTGCGTACGTGCCGACTACCGCTTCGGGTATGTCGTCAGATTGCATGGTGGCTTGGCCGTCAGATGATGGATCGAGATAAGATGACTGATGATAAGATGAAAGGCCACTTGGCCCTTTTTCTAACCACAGCAAAAACAAGCACCGGCGATGTCGCCCGCCACATTGCCGAGAGATTTTTTCCTCTGCAGCCAAGGGATTGCATGCTCAACCACTCATCCGAGATCGCCCTCGACTGCCGAGCTTAGCGTGACTGTTCCTGATGTCAGGCGCACCTGCCGTCGGCAAAGTGCCCTCATTTCCGCAGTATACACGCCGTTAGTGTGCCTTGTCCTCGTATCTGAGGTTCGGGAGGTTGTCGACGGGGAGATGACATGGGATAGCAAAGTCTGCCCGCGCGCCAAGTGTCATGTTCGGTGCCCTAAATACTGCTAAGGCCGAGAGCCGAGACGGACTCAGAAAGCCCGAAACGCCGCCATGGTCTTATTCGGTCGGATATACGAAAGAGAAAGAGAAAGAGAGGTGGCTGCGGCATAAACAATGGGCTCATCGGAGTCCGTCGGCGCCGACCGGGATGGAGCTCCTGCCGGAATACGAAAGGATCTGATTAGATTTTGGGGCACCTGATATGATTAGGCCAATCAGATAATCCCCCACCTATTGCACCATACCTGCCTGCCTTATTATAGTATCCCACCCTCCGTTTGATCGACACCAGTAAGCGAGCGTGTGGACCAAATCGGAGCACGCCGTGCCTCTCCGCAACCTCCGTGCGCCGTCGACTCGCTTAGACAAATAATGGATATATTCCATCGCGATCCACAGATCACGCCTTACACACGAGCTGATTTTTTTGTACCTGACCTGCCGAACAAAGGCGGTCAGAAATCACAGCATCATTCACTCTGAATACGCCCGTAAGAAAACAGCTCTTTCAATGGAAAATCAAAAACGATATCGGCTTTGGAAAAAGCCAGGATCATCGGGAAAATTCACGCCATCTTGATCCCATTTTCTAGAAACCAGTAAATGTGGTATCGCTGCTGCCCGCGGTCTAGTCCCGCCGAGATCTCCCCCGGGAAAACCCTACCTACAGCTTTGCCGACACCCACTGTGGCGGCCTCTTCTCTGAAAACGCCTTGATTCCCTCCTTAAAATTCTGCCCTGCCATCAGCCTGCCGTACCATCCCTCAATAAGCACAGAGCTTCCGTCTTCGACGCTAGCCTTCTCCCACCCCAGTTCGATGCCCTCCTTGCTGACGATGACACCATCCGGGCTATTCCTGCAGATCTCCTTGGCCAGCTCCACGGCCGCAGCCACAGGCTCGGTCTCGACGACACGGTTGACGAGACCCCACGCCTCAAGCTGCCCGGCCGTCACGCTGCGGCCCGTCAGCGCCAATTCCATGGCCCGCTGCCTGCCAACGATCCTGGCTAGTCTTGGCAGGGATCCCGCCACCGCAGCGATGCCTCGCTTGACCTCTGGCAACGCGAAGACGGCGCTGCGTGCCGCGATGACTAGGTCGCAGTTGACGATCATCTCGAAGCCGCCGCCCATGCAGATGCCGTTGACGGCCGCGATTACCGGCTTTTTGCCCCGGCGCCGCGGTAGGCCGGCCAGCCCTGGAGCGTCCATTGGCGAAACCTGCCCGGACTCATTCAGCCGGTTCCATTCTGAAAAGAAAAAAGCCACACGCATTAGTCGGAGGTTCCCGTTCTTGTGGCCAAGAGTTTTGCTTACCATTTAGGTCAGCCCCGGTGCAGAAGGCTCTCCCTGAGCCGGTTATGATGCCGATCAGCAGTGATGGATGCTCGTCGAACCACCTCCACAGCTGTTGAATCTGCTTGCTGGTCTGCGTATCGATGCAGTTGAGCTGCTTTGGTCTATTCAGCGTGATGACGAGGATCTGAGGCGTAGGAAACGAAACAATGCAATGCTGCACCGGAGGGTGGGGCTGTTCGGTTGCCATGTTCCTGAGAGATTATGGGATGGTAGTACCACTCCTGGTTGCATGATCCTTTTATCCTTGGCTCTCTCTCGCGAAGCACGCAATACTGAGAATGTAACTTCTCCAAAGCCCTATGTTGCATCTACGGCAGGGCCACCCGAACCATGCAAGGGTTTCGCACTGGGTCTGATCTGACTGGAGGACCTGACGTACGAGATGACTAGCGCATTTCCCCGACATCGCCTTCCCGATCCAATTGCGGATTCGTGCGTAACTCCAACAGGGAGCGTACCTATTCATACGACTCACACATCACAGTACCCTTGCTCCCCGCTCTCGGCGGCAAGTCTTCGAAGGAGGATGTGCACACTCTCGCTGCCAACGGAACTTCGGCATATCAGCACAGGCACCATCAGATATATTTATACGCCCGAACGTAAGCCTATTAGCACCTCACACCATCGCCTTAGCAAACTTAGCAAAGTCTTGCCCCCATTTCACTCCCGTCTGCCACTCCATTCGCTCAACTTGGCAACAATGGCGGATCAATCACCAGCCGCCAACTTCGTCATCAAGCTCCCCCATCCCTTCCTCACCGCCTACCAAGTCCAGGTCGTCCCCGGCTCGACCCCTCGGGCACTACGGCTCGTCAAGTCCGCATCCCAAAAACCAGGCACGCCACTCCCTGAGCCGCTCCACTCCCCGCACCTCACCTTCGACGACCTGCGGCACGATCCGCCGGGCGACCAGACCCCCGCCGAAAGCGACAACAGCCCGTGGGCGCGCGCGCGCCGCAGCCCCGTCACCGCCTTCCGGTGGGACGCCCCGGCCACCACTAGCATCACCTCCTCCTCATCATCATCATCATCATCCTCACCCTCATCCCACGCCCTCGGCGATGATGCCGACGCACTACTGTCACCGCCTACGGCGGCGGCAGTAGCAGCAGGAGCAGCACCAACCCTCGCCCAGATCTGGAACGCCATCCACGCGCTCTTCGTGATCTACCCCTCGCACGAGCAACTGCGCGCCACGCTCACCGGGCCAGACAGCCCCATCCTCCGCGCCGAACTCCTCCACACCGGCCTCGCCGTGCCGCACCCGCTTCCCTGGACGGCCGCCGGCGCCGACGACACCAGCACCCCACCCTCCGCCGAGCTCGTGCTGCGCCGCGGCGCCTTCTGGCAGGGGGCGGGCAGCCCGCTCGGCGGGCCGCGGCCGATCTGGGCACTCGGCTCCGGCACCGACGGCAGCGTCGTGCGGCGCCCGGCCCGCGACTATCCACCGCTGGCGCAGGACTTCACGTTCTCGATGAAGTTCCCGCGGGAGCGCGTGTACACGCGGCATCCAGTAAGGCCGAGCAAGCCGGCGCCGGGGTCGGTTGTTTATAGTAGGTATATCCCGCATCTGGACGAGCACTTCTCGCTGGTGGCGGTGGACTGGCGGGACGAGGGGCACCTGGCGCTGTTCCACGCGTGGCAGAACGACCCGCGCGTGGCGAAGGGGTGGAACGAGACGGGGACGGTGGAGGAGCATCGGGAGTACTTGCGGCGGCTGCATGAGGATAAGCACGTCCTCTGTTTGTTTGGGAGGTTCGACGAGACGCCGTTTTCGTATTTCGAGGTGTATTGGGCGAAGGTGAGTGAGGGTTCGTCCTGGGGGGTTGGTGTGCGAACGCTGCTGACTTAATGGGGCTGCAGGAGGATCATTACGGCGCGCATTACGACGCTGGCGACTACGATCGCGGACGGCATTCGCTCGTTGGCGACGCCAGCTTTCGCGGCTCGCATCGAGTCAATGCGTGGTGGTCGGGCGTCATCCACTACATCTTCTTGGACGAGCCGCGGACGCCGTGCGTTGTGGGTGAGCCGAAGGCTACTAATGGGACCGTCCTCTCGTACGAGAACGCTCATGGTTTGACTATTATGAAGTACGTGGACCTGGGTCACAAGAGGTCGGTGCACGTCTACTGCAGCAGGGAAAAGTGGTTCCAGCTCTGCCCGCTCTTCTGGGATGGCCAGGACAAGCCTTTGCCAAGTGCCGATCGTGCGGCGTGGAATGCGAAGCTTTGATCATCGTTGAGAGCAAAAGGGATGTTTCAAGGATGAATAGCGGATTGTGCAATCATAACATTTCGTATACTTTATGAATACGCCAGGAGTTTGGGGAAATATGTAAATATTGCATTCTCTCTCGTTCATATTTTCTCGCAGAAAAATTGATCCATAGGATTTTTCAGGGCAACATGGTGCAGACCGTCGTGCTCCATGGACTTTTATAGTGGTGTCGAATTGAGTACTGGCCAGTGCTTCTTCGGTTAATCAGGATGATATCGTAAACTGTTAGCCGCCGGAACCTGGAAAAAGTCTTGAACTTCAGCTGCAAGCGGCTAAATTTGAGCCCAGCGAAGGAAAACTGAAAGGCCTGCTTCGTGAGTGCTGTGCAGATAGAGAAATTAGCCTCCAACAGATCTATGGAGAGAACGGCTCATCCAGTTAAAAAAGAATTCAAACCCACAAGATTTGAGCGACTATACAACTCTAGTCAGCTCATGCTGCTGAGCTGTCTGACCTACTAGGTAAGACATTGCTTAGAATCATTATCGAGAGCTCCGCCCACATTGGTGACTGTACTAGGGATTTTGGCATGGATCATACTCACTGTTTCGCCTGTCAAGCCGAAAATTCCCGGTGCCGGCTTCTATTCCGTGAACAGTCTAGAAGGTTAGTACGACGCGATGTTGAGGCCGTAACCATGTTAGCTGCAGTCCACATGAGAAAGTATCTATCGGTTGGAGATGGCTTGAACTCGAAACCCGAGGCGTTCAAGCCGATGATTCCTTCTCCGATGGCCACTTTACCTAATAAACTCTTGCGCTCTGTGCCATTCATTGGCCGTGCCGGAGACTTCCTCCCAGTTGGACTATTTTGTGCAGGATTTCGATACAGTATCAAGAACAGATAGGCCAATTCACATTTTAGTAGCCATCGATCAAATTACTAGAAGCGTGTATACCGCTCTCTCAGCGTACAGTATCAATATCAATCCTGAACGGGTAGCGAAGCGTTTTCCTGTTGTTGAATGAGAAAACGCTCAATTGCCTTTATGTAAGCTTCAAACCAAGATTCGAGATCATTTAGTAACTTTCGCGACGTATTAACAGGGCCACAACGTTACAATTCGGACGTATGGATTTCGAGATTGATACACGACGTCTCCTCCATGGTACTTTCTGAGACATTTGTATTCAGTAAGCACTATTAGAGAAGGATTGCCAAGTCGACCTAAAGGATGTAGTCGGTGAAGTAGAACAGCTACGAACTAGTTGTGCAGCTGTGCCGTCCTAGTCCATAAGCTACTAGCTGCTTTGCATAAGCGTGGCGCAGTTCCCAATTACTTCGGTTCGGGGCAGTGCTGGTCAACCAGTAGATCTAGCGCCAAAGCTTAACTTACTATCTTAAATATAAACACAATCACTATCTAATTTACGTATATAAAGACTCGAAAATCGCCCCGTTGAGCTTTTCGAAATCATCAAGCGACTCATCAACACTCAATTCACTATTTCAACTCATTGACACTCGATTCACTATTTCAACTCATTAACATTCAATTCACTACCCCAACTCACCAACACTCGACTCACTATTCCAATTCATCAACACTCGATTCATCACTTTCATCTCCTCATCATACAATCCAACCACTACCAACATGAAGTTTACCGCTGTCCTCGCCACGGCGCTCCTCTGCGCCACTCCTCTGGTCGCTTTGCCTCATAGCGAGCCAGTGGGGGGAACTCGCAGCCTTGGGCAGTCACTGAAAGTCCGATCTCATCCAAAGGACTTCCACAACCGTGTTCAGCGAAGGCAAGAGTGCGATCCTGACGACGACACCTGCTGCGATCCGGATGTGGACGACTGCTGCGATCCGGACGTCGAGGATTGTGATGATGATGATGACGACTCCAGCAAGGTTAAGAAGGTGAAGAAGAGGCAGGACTGTGATCCGGATGACGAGGACTGCTGCGACGACGACGACTGCTGCGATCCGGACGTCGACGATTGTGATGGTGATGATGGTGGTGACGACGACGACGACGACGACGACGACGATGACTCCAGCTCTAAGAAGAAGAGGCAAGAGTGCGATCCGGATGACGATGAGTGCTGCGACGACGACGAGTGCTGCGATGATGATGAAGACTGCGATTAGCCAGCGATCGCGGTCTGATTTGGCGGGATAGACGACGCAGTTTCATTCACGGCCATTGATGGCGCCACATTCATTCAACTACCAGTACAGTCCTTACGACCGAATCAACCAACCAGTCCGTTTGTGAGGGTTCGACAATATTCCTGCTGCGGCTTCTTCTCGGCTTATACGCCAGCACGATTGGCGAGTTGTGGCTTGGATCTAAATGATCCGGTTGGGTCGACGTAAGCTTACTTGCATCAAATGTTTCCTCAGCTTCGCTAATCGATCTTGCAGAAGCTACTATACCGCAGTCCCGCTTTCGTGCTTCAACACCAGTTGCCAGCAGTCCGGACCCCTTACTATCAGCCTTCTGAAATGACTTGCGGGGGTGGCCAATGGCGGGTTTTCATTGACGCGTTTAGAATTGCATTTCATGGTCATGTTTTCCAACAAGTAGTTTATGAGTTTCTTCGATTACCAATCAATTACTCTTTGACGCGATAAAGTTTCTCGACACAGCCGTGAAGAATGCACATTTGTGACATTTTCCAATCAGGGGTCTCAACAAGCTTAATGTGCATTTCCATTAGATGTGTGGTCTAGACTGTTATTTGCCAAGTCAAGTAGATTCTCTTAGCTTGCTTGTTTTAACATCGTTGAGTAAGCAGTGGCGGTGTCAGCTGAAGCAGTAAGTAGTCGGTGAACCCCGGGACAACCACGGGTCACACATATGCATAACTGTGACTCTCGCAGTGTCCCTTGGTGGAGATGCATAACATGATTGTGGCCTGTCGGATGACGAGTCTTTCCATCCCAGTCCGCAACGTGGTGAGCGACCGCTGTCCCTCTCTGAGAGGCCGAAGAAAGCCCTATTCAGAGCTATCAAGTTGAAGTCTAAGCTATCAATTCCCATCGATAGGTAACTTTTGCAATACTGTGTTGGACTAGCTAGTGCTCAGAACAACGCACGCGGAGTAACTCCGTCACGTACGAATAATAACACAGCATGTAACACTCCATTATCTTCAGAAGAGAAGCTGATCACATGTGGCCCTGAAGATAACCAGAAATTTTTGGTAGGGGCTCAGCGACCTTACCTAATGATTGGCCAACAAAGTCATTGGCAAAAGTGCAACACTCCGCAATGTTCGACTTTTTTTTTTAATGAAAGAGCTAAGGCAAAGTTCTTTGATGCCTAGAACCTGACTGTCCTTCACGCTAGCCATCGGCTGCGCTAGTGGACAGCAGTTGCGCAGTCCTTACTTGTGTAAGCACTAGTTTCTTTGTTGGAACCAGCACAGCCCACAACTTTCTTCTATACGAGCTGCACAAACACTTGTAGTAGTAGATCTCACGCCAGTCTGAAATCATCTCACTATGCAAGCTGCAGCAGGTTTATCTGAATACGCGATCCATCTATTCAATTCAAGATACCACCAACTCATCACAACGAACATGAAACTCATCACTGCCACTATCAGCGCCCTGGCCCAGATGTTGGCATACTAGCTGAAGGGCCTCACGGTGCGTCAATACGACGACTTGATCCACGGGATCTCGTTCAGAATCCTTACCATCATTGGCGGCAAGCTCAACTTCACGTGCATTCCGTACGATCCAGTGACCATCGGCGTGACTGACAATTGCCAGCGGCTGAAATCCTACGGCCCGAACTTAAGATCCAGCCCTATAGGAATAATAGCATAACCAGCGAATTATTCTTCCTCGAGCAGACGATCGATCCCCAGTAAGTTTACCCATGCCAGAATTTCTTGAGCATTTTGTCTTACCTTTGCCGCGCTAAATGGGCTGGACCTAGTGATGAAAAGTTTACGAGGTTGCCTTGCAGAACTACTTCACCATCATTCTGGGAAAAGTGGTCCCGCTTGAGTTGGAGGATGTTGGCGAATTGCTGTATCCGCCCTGCCTCAGTTGAGGCGCTTTTTAGTGTGAATCCTCACAAGGCGGGGTGGTTCACTATGACTTTGACAAAATCGAAGTTCAGCTTTGTGGGATTAATGGAAGACGGCTTTGATGATGGCGATAGTGTACAAACCCCTTTTGCACATTCATATGAATATCTTTGTCATGTAGAGACACTGAGTGATTTATGAATTTCATGAGTATCCATTTACTGTTTGACTTGTCGAGTCACTTGGTGCTACTGCGATCGATTGCACTGCCCAATCCAATCTTGGGATCGTAACAAGACTAGTACGCGCCTGCATGTAGTGCGGGGTCGAGACTGCCACTGCCCAAGTCATCTTCAGCCGCTCAAAATGCTTGTTTGGATTAAAGTTTGCGATTCCCAAAGAGAGTAGCGGTTCTGCCAAGCACTGCGCTAAGCCAATCGTGGTAAGAAATCGTGGCTGATCATGCTTATTGATAGCTTGATAAGCGCCTTGCGCCTGCCTGGAGCACTCGGTTCCACCACAAAGAAGCGCTCGTAAACTGCTGCCTGATTCTACCCACTGCTCTGCGCAGTGGCACGGTAGTAGTCCCAGTTGGACCGCATACGAGCATCCTGATCGGGAGTAAATTCTTCGTAGCAAGCGCTAAGGCAGCTGTCAGCAAGGTTGTTCCATCGCAAACGGCAATACGAGTTCAGCTCGCTCACTCATCCGAATAGTCCATGTAGTTGTGAATGGGGTCAAGTCCGGGGAGGTCTGGACACGAGTCGCGGCCGACGGGACATCCCTCGCTGTAGCTGTCCTGCGCTGGCGTGTCATCGATGCCGTCGCCACCGTTGCAGCCGCCCTGGAAAGTGTGGTAGAGGCCTGGGAAGGATTCGTGCGTCAGAAACTCTCCAGCCACCATGTTGCGAAGGGACAACGGATGGACTCACCAAACCAGTGGCCGACCTGCGCAGCTGAAGTCAGACAACACCAATGGAATGCCTCAACGTAACAGATTCGAGCGCACTTACCTCATGGGTGGCTGTTTTCCCTTCGTTGTACGGGACTTTGTTGCCTCCAGGCACGGTCTGGGCGTCAATCACACAGCCATCGTTGAAGAAGTCTACCGTTCCTTCTTCAACCACTCCAGGAAAGGTGCAGTAACTACAGCGGTTGAGCAACTTCTCTGAAAGACGGCTTGTTATTCTCTTTGACTTACCCCGATGAGTCACCCGGGAGTTTCTGCATAACGGTCAGCAATAGCCATTGAAATTTTCGAGGCGTATCAGCTTACCCTTTGGAAATACAAGTTGAGAGTGGCATAGTCGCCCTTTCGGAGTTGCGTCTTCATGACAAGCGTGTCGGTGTTGTCAGACCAAGTGCTGTTGACAGTCCTCGTTGTGCCCGAAAGATTGAACTGAATATCATGCGGAGCGTAGTTGGAATTGAGCATCTCAAGTTGATTTCGGAGCATTTCATCCTTTTACGGCGTCAGATGATATCATTTACAACTTAAGAAGATATGCTGTACCGTCAAGTTGGCATCTTCCACGGCGTCAGAGGCAGCGATGACATGGAACCAGGCATTGATTGCGATGGGAGCCCGGGCTTGCTGGATGCCGATATCTTTCATCGCTTTTTCTTGCGCCTTCATTTCGGCTGCATGCTCCAGCAGCTCTTTTGGTGGATCGGAAGTGGTGCATCGGACTTGAGCTGCAGCTGTCTGCACCAGCAGCGCCACGAGGCCACCCTGTAAAGCGAATTTTGGAAGCATGTTCAAGCGAGCGAAGATCCAACGAGAGCAGCAACGCAACAAGAGGACTGCGCAAAAATAAGATGCCACGGCTATAGACGCCCGCAATTATATGAGCGATTGTGGGGTAACAGTGCACAAGGGAGATAACCTGACCAAATGCTTGGCTGTGGAGTAGTTGTTCTTGCTGCCTGCCCCATTTGCACAAGATTTCTCGTATTGCTCTACAATACGAGCGTCTCGTCCCAAACAAACAAGAGATCGACCAACTTCGTGCAAAGGCCATGCAGATAGCGGACATCCTTCTAAAAAGGGCATGTGCGTTCTAAAATAAAAGCTTAATCTCCCCGCTCCTCCCCTGTTGTACACTGTGAATGGGAAGGTTCAGAAAAATGTCTGATTTGCAGCGTTCACCAGTAACTTTTCATCAACAACGTGAAGCACAACAGATAAATGCAAAAGGATGATCTCCGTCATTGCCTTTCGATTCCACTCCAGGATGACTTTTCGAAACGTTGCGTTTCCCTTCTTCCACTGACGCAACAGCAACATTCCAAGAACTACGCGGTACGCAACATCACCTCGCCAGCTAATCATCGTAACCACTATTCCAGGCGGTGGAATTAATGGCGAGCCTTCAAAATTGTAGCAGGTTGTTTCCGGAGCAATACGGTCCGCATCGGAGGTGGATATATTTTCCTTTCCGCTCTCCATCTCATCAAAGGTTGATTCCGGGTCAGAGGGACTGAAGCAGAAGGTAGTGTTGCATGGCTCTAAAACTCTGGATATCCCTACACCTCTCCGGTCTTCTGTTTTTGAACGCTGCAAATGCCGAATGTTCCCGGGTGTGTGCACCAAAGTGCCACCAGTTGAACTCAGATTTATCAGATACTTCTCTGGGAAGGGATGCTTGAGTACACGAGGCCAGCATTGCAGAACTCTTTGGCTGAACGTAAACCGGACAAGCTTTGAACTCTGGAACTGCAGCTCTGTAGCTTGTACGATCACTACCTGAGCTCGCGAGGTACACTTAAATGTCTCTTTACGATGCCTGACAGAGCCGCAGAAGACTGCAAACTGGGCGCGGGTTCTAGATTGCGTTTCATATGCAAGTCAGCCGCCACACCAACTTTGTGCGCATCTTTATCCCGACTCCTGAAGGGACTTCCCAGAATTGCAAGCAGTCAATGCTTTTGGACGCAGCACAACTTTCTTTCAAGTCCAACGTCCTCAGCGTATCTAAGCTTGTTGCGAAATTCTCAATCCAAGGCTTTGCATATGATGCATTGACAGCAACAACTAATTTTTTTTTTAAAAAAAAAGAAAGAAAAGCATTCCCTTAATTGATGGAAATGATAGTTGTTTGGTGCGATAAACAAGCCAATACGAACATGTCGCACTTCATCATGTCCCGGGGCACCGAATCTCGTCAACCCCTATAACTGTTTAGAAAAGATATCCCTCATTTACGCCGCACAACACAAGCTTATATGGGAAGCTTCAGCACAATATGTAGCACGCGCCGTACGCCAGTATCATGGAAATAACGCTTCGACATTCTGTACTTGTATTGGAAAGCCCGCTGCTGTGCATTCTACGTAGGCAATTGAGTGAAAACAGCCTCAGCACGATGCAATGTATGCTAAGACAGGCCGAGGGTAAACTTCTAAAGAATGAATTGCATAGGAACGCATCGAAAATATCTCCAGCCTCCAACAATCGCAGGTTCTTTCGATCTGGCACAAAGAAAAAATTGGTTGCTCGATCCACCATCTTACCCACCACCAACATATCCACCAACAAAGACCATTAGCACAGCAGCATATGCTGTGATTATTGCCGTCAAGTCCTTCATATCCATTGCCCACGATGGCGATTTAGGATTCCAAATCCGGATGATCTCCGATATTAGGCCCACGAATCCAAGGAGACCAGCCAAGGCGACAATGAAGATAGAAATGACCACCAAGATACTAGCTTTTGTACGGTGAGGATCTAAGACAATGATAAGCATCGGAACGATAGTAAACAGAGCGACCGCTGTTCCTATCATTGTCTTGAAGCTCTCAGCACTGGTGGTCAGGACCATCTGCCCAATTCTTTCTCTGAGCGCCGCTGTTGCGTTTAGAGGATGCTTCGCGCCCGGCGCCATACACCTGTCTTCCGTTGATGTTTCTAGGAGAGAGCGCACGTCCGGACTTTTTTTCGGACTCGTCAAAGTATCAGGAGGCGTCTGTTCAGTTGGAGCTCGAGCTCGCATCTTTTCCAGATCCTCGATTGCTTCGCCTATTGAGATTGCGCGTGTCAGCCTTTTGACAGTGTATCCGGTTGACGTTCCGATGATGTGAAGCCAGGGAGTCAAAGGGAAAAGGTTTTGGATGGTGATGGTGGGAGCAGTTGCTCACAGTAACTGTGCATGGTCCTTTGCACACGGTTCAGAAACTTGATATTCATTGTTTCCCGCTTGAAAATCTCTTCGCAAAGCTGTTCAAGCTTCTGCTGGTAGCGGTGAACGATAAGCTGCTGTAATCCGAGGAATGCTTTGGTTGAGGGCGTTTTTGCGGCTGTTGAAGACCCTGAACGTTCTTGGTCAATTTCTGTTCGCATTTGAACGATAAACCTTCCAAGAAGTTCCGTATTTGAATCCCCCGTTTTGATCCGTTCTTGCACTGCCTCCAGTACTGCACTGTGACTTGGTCCACCGTCAGCGGAGGGTATTTCCTTTTTTACTCCTCCAGAAGACACATCTCCTGTCTCTTGACTTGGTCCACTCCCATAGGTACAGTCATCTCGCCCGGAAGCTGTACTTTCAACTTGATCCGGTAACCTGGCATCTGTTATGCGAGATGGTTCTGGACTCAATTAGCTACGACACATAGGTGTTTGGTTATTTAGCCTACCAGTCGAAGGGGCTGGCGAAGATGAGCGATCATTGGTGCCTTCAGGTTCATTTGTTGGTGGGGTTTCGCCGTCATTGATAAGGTTCGGGTCCGCATAGAGCTGAGCGAATTCCTTGCTGAAACCTTCCAACTCTCTGTCGAAGGATTCCTTGTAACGCTTTTCGGAAATTCCTGGGAAGAAGCCGAGCACACGGCCCCAGATCATGTAGGAAAGAAGACTAGTCGAGAGAATACTTTGCATAGTGTATCAGACCACAGCAGGATTTCGCGAGAAGATGAGTTTCTGCGTGTTGGCTTAATGTATTTTGCCGAACTAATCGTGCTGAGTCGCCGGAATCCCAGCTCAGCTCAAGAAGCGTGCGACGGGGGTAATGTCTCTTTATGTCTGATCGGCCAGCCCCACTGCTGTTGTGTCTGGCAAGGATGCAGTAACGAAGCCTCAGGGGTTGGTCTTGAACTTGCAGACGTGCTGACGGGCGCTAGCTTCAGCTCTGAGGGTGTGGGTACTGTCGAAAATGTGCAAGGTAGCTCATTGGGTAACACGATGTAATTGGGCAATGGCTGCAGCGTCGCAATAATTCATGTGGATATCGGGTTGCACGACCCTCGAAGGGTTTCCGTCGCACAGCTCAGAAGGCAGCTGTGGCTTGCGGCCCGCTTCTAGGCGCGCTGAGCATACTGTATACGGATACCGGTGTAGCTAGATTGCCGATCAATTGTTCCAGATTGGCAGTTGGGCAGAGATCTCACATACAGCTAGCTAGAAGCGATGCAAGAAGGCCATCACCGGGTGGCTTGCCAGCGTTAGCACTATTGAGACTAGCTGGGGCTTCGCTGCTTCTTCTAACTCTGAAAACCTCTCTTTACTTTATCTCATTTTCGAGTTTATGATTGTAGAATAGCATGGCAACTGATGACACACCAAAAGTTGGAAAAAGAAAAAAAGGCACTATCGACGAGTTATTGCATTTTGAAAAAGAAAGACAACATGCTGCATCATAGTGGGGCCTGATAACTCGCAGTGGGGCTGCGGACGGTTCTCGGCTTCGCCGAGGTACACAAAAGCAAAAATCTCATGCACAATCGGAACACCTTGCAGCTACTGCCGCAATCACGGTCGGCATTCTACAAGGATGCGCAAGAGAAAATCCAACTCAGCTTCGGGATCGCCTATGTTAGCAGCTTATATGCGGGCTTCCTTATGCGTCTGCCTGGAAAATATTAAAATACGATAGCCCTTTTGAAGGATAGCCTCAAATTGCACCAAAGGAAACGCCGAAGGAACGACACCACCGGCTTCGCTGGAACAATTACCTTAATTTAGCCATGGCGTGCATACTTGGCTGGGACCTTGTTTTCAGCCTTGGGTTGCTGGCCAACTGATTGCGCGTCTGACATGAGCTGATTTCCTTGCCAGCCTTCTCACCGGTGACACAGTCCATGCACTTACTGTACACAGCTGTTGGCTGAACCTTGATTCGTGTAAGATCGAAAACACACCACATGCGAATTAGCTACAGAAAGTTCCCACAGGCATTGCCGTCTTCTTGTGTTTAGGGCAGTCCCCATAGCGTCTCCTAAGAATCTTAAAAATACTATATCGATGCTGTCGCTTCGGCAGGACTAGGAGATACGACGGTGGTAACCGTGCAAATTATTGCACAGTGGTAGAATACACAAAGCGCTGCAACAAGGAGATAATGTGTGCGGAGTGTAAGTAAAAGTAAAAGGCTAAATGCTGAGTTCATCGTAGTGGCGGCGTTCAATGCTACGGTCGGCCATTATTGCTCGGCGATTTTATCTTCTAAAACGTCGTATAATCTTTTTAGTTGCCGCTTTTTTAACAAGGGCAAAGTTCGCTCATCCGACGATAAAGAAGACAATACTTTTGCCTGAAACGGCACATGGAGCTGATTAAAATGGAAATCTATTTTTAAAGAAAATAGTAATATAGTACATGTGTAGAGCCGTATCTAAACAACGCTGCCAAGCATAGTTTCGAATCCTAATTGTAGCCCAGACCTCTTATAAGCTATTAAAAATCATACTGTAACTGCAGACGGCGTGTCGTTGATTATTTAGAGACTATATCTAAGGAAACATGGTCATGCATAAGCATCCTCGCGGCGCATTCAGAGAGTGCCCATTGCCTGTCTACCTAGCCTGATGCCTGTTTCACGAACCATAGTTGCACACTCCTCTTCCTTTTGGAAAATGATCTTATACTTCAGTACATCAAAATGCAGACCCAAACCAGACGTCGACCAGCATTACAGCCTTCATCCACCCCACGTAATGGTCTGCACTGTCTTCTTTCGAAGAAAGCGGATATTGAGAAGACGGAGTATATAAAATTGAACGACTGGGGTATTTTCTGCATGAGAACGATTAAGGAGTATATCCAGAACGGCCTTATGGCGAATCGTAGAGAGACCAAGAATGACAACAATGGGAAACATAAAGGTTCAAGATCACCCTAGAAAGCGCAGACGAGGACAAGGTCCTATGCATAAGCACCCTTATCTCAGTTATGAAAAAAGACTTGTCTGCTGCGGTTGGAGTGTTCTTCGTAATCATTGACGCGATTTCCGGAAGAGCTTCAAAGCTCTAAGCCGCAATAGCGAAGCTGGAGGGGATATTGAGGGCGTTGGCAGTCTAAGCAAGTTTTTTATGAGCGATGATAAGGACAGCTGCGGCTGCTGCTCACAGTAGGCGTACCAGGCTTACAGTTGATCTTGAACGTATATACAATTTCGGTATCTACAATCTATAAATCTCTCGAATCGAACAGTATTAACACCAAGCATTACCCGAAAGATGTGACCTTCGTCCGACACATCTCCACGACATAGAGCCCCTTCTCTAGTAAGTCTCGTGATGCGGTCCCACCCCACCACCCAACTCATGGTACTCCCGCCCGGGCCGTCCCGGCAGCATATTGTACTGCTCCTCGACATCCTCCCTCTGCACCTCCTTCAACGGCCTGGTGACGGCGCTCGGATGCACGACATTGTACAGAACCATGACCGCATCCATCAGCACCGCATCGAAGACGTACGCGAAGATCTCGTGCCTGAGCAAGTACCCATCGGCGCCCATGACGTACTCGACGACGCGGAACAGCGACCGCACAAACACCAGCGCGCTCGCCACCATCAACACGACGAAGTGCATCCCCCACGCCACGCGCGCCAGCGCCGCCACGCCCCGCCTTCCCACGCGCCCCTTCCACCACAACCCGACGACCAAGAAAAACCCGAAAAACAGCAGCTGCACGAACAGTCCCACAATCACGACCCGCTCCCCGAGCTTGATCCGGTCGGCGTCGGGCTTGTCGCCCGTCGTCCCGCTCGCGAGGATGCCGCCGCCGAGCACTTGGACCAGGAACGAGACGACGTCGCCGCCGACGAAGATGCGCGTCAGCCACGTGCGGCGGACGGGGCTGAGCGACTCGGTTTGCGTGACGAGGATGAGGCGCGAGAGGACCATGTACATGGACGCGGCGAGGAGCGCCGGCGCGATGAGGATGAGGAGCGTTTGCACGATGTAGGGCGCGCTGGAGTGCGGGGAGCGGATCGAGATGTAGCGCGCGATGTAGCCGATTGTTTCGACTGTGGCGGCGGGATGTTAGTTGTTGTGGGGGCGGAGGGGAGGGGTGGGAAGGGGGACGTACAGGCGCCGCCGAGGATGAAGGCCGTCATGTACCAGGTCTTGGTGCGGATGCATTGGTAGATGTGCGTGAGGGTCGTGACGCCGAAGATGATGGCGTAGGCGAGGGCGGCACTGCGGTTCGGGTCGTATTTGTAGAAGGGGTGGTCGTCGGACATGATTGGCGGATTGGAGGGATGAGATGTGGAACAGGGGCTCTGTGTACGATGATGCCTGAGAAAGCGCTGAAGACGAACAGTGGAAGAGATGACACAAAGGAAAAACAATTGGAAGAGGAGTTGGAAAGGAAGCGTTGAGATATTCAGTCAGGTGTGATGTTAATGCGCTGCAATCCAACACTCTTTAATACTTTTCAACTTGATCTTGCGATGCCTGCGCCTCCACAACTTTATTCAGGTTTTCCATCAGCAAGATGGTACAATTGCATATACGCGTATATTCCATTTCAGTGTCGGATAAAGCTTAGGATTTGGCCCCATGTCAGACTCGGCTCCCACCCAATCAATGTCAACCAACTCTGCCAAGACCTGCCGAATCTGGAATGTCCTGACTGCGCCTGGAGTGGCGCTGTCTGCCTGGCCAAGCGAAATCTTACAGGTTGCAGATTAGCGCGAAGTGAGATTCCTGTTTCCCGCCTATGGTGCGTTTCGGCATTGCCGATGATGACGACCTGGCACCAGCGGAATGCCTTGGCCTTCGTCATGGTCGCAGTACTTTCAGCTTTGCTGCGCGGCGATTTTCATGAGCAAGCAAACGGTCCGGGCTGTTAGCTTTGATGAATCCTGGTGGAGTAATGTCATTGACCTTTGAATATGAGACTCGACTTGAAATCAAAATTCTCATGCATAGCTGCCGGTCTGTGGTCGAGGCCCCCATTAGTAGAAGAAGGTGAGACAAGCCGCGGGGCCTGATAAAAAGTAAAAGTATAGGCAGCAGCATACAGATAGGGCCTGAAATACAAATTTTTCGCTAAGCTTCATTCCTTTTCACCCGTGTGGGTAATACTGTCTAGATGCTATAAACACACCCACATCACCACAAAACCCTCCCCCTCACCGCCCTCAACCCCCTCCCCACCCCCCTTCTGCACACGCCAACCACCACCACCGCCAGCGCAGCCAGCCAAGCAACCCAACTAAAAACCCAGTCACGCCTAGGAGTGGCGATAGGCCGCGGCCGCTGCTGCCGTTGCTCCTCAGCCAGGTCCGGCAACGCCATAATCCTCACCACCAGGGCCGTCCAGCCGGTGAAGTGCTGCGTGCGCTGGCCGGCGCCGGTGTCGGGGTGGTACTGCTCCCAAGCGTAGCCCGTGTCGCGCCACGCGCGGACGACGGTGTCGACGAGGTTGCGGCGGAGGGCGCGGTAAATGGCGCGGGCGCGTCGTTGGTGCGGGCTGCCCGCGGGTGACTGCTGCGCGAGGTGCTGGGGGGAGGAAAGTATGAGCAAGCTGGGAATCGCTTTGTGTTTGGTAGGATGCGGCGGGGCTTACAAGCGATCGCTCGACGATCAGGTAGTTGATGTTGATCCAGATGGGGCTGCGCCAGTAGTTTTCATCCGTGCCGTAGGCGGCGTCGGCGCGGCTGAGGCTGCGGATGCCGTGGGGGCTCCACAGCTTCGCGTCGTCGCGAACGAGGTCGAGGACGGCGGGGAGGTGTGCGTGCGTCGTGTTGAGGAGGCCGAGGAGGAAGGGGAACAGGGAGACGTAGCCGTCGTGGCAGACGAGCGCGTGGGCGCCGTCGTGGATGGTAGCGTCGCAGTAGGTCTGGCGCTCTTCGGACCAGTGCAAGCTGTCGATGTTCTGCTGGATGCGTTGGCGGTGGAGCGCGAAGCCGTGCGCGTCGGAATCTGCGCCCATGTGGTTGGCGATCGTCTGCAGGGCGCCGGCCATGGAACCGACCCAGCATAAGGCATCGAGGTGTAGCTCGCCGGGGTGGGGTGGCTGGGCGCGCGGGTAGTCGTCGAGGCCGCTGGTGAGTGTGTGTTGCGGCGTTCGGCCTTTCCAGCGGTAGCCCTCGGAAGGGGCGAAGTTGGGCCGGGTGTAGGACGTCAAGTCGCCGGCTTGGGTCTTGCGGAACCAGTTGTAGTGGCGCGTGAGCAAGGGGTAAAGTTCGTCGAGAAGCTCCTCGGCGGCGGGCGGATGGCTGAAGTAGAGCGAGGGAGCGCCGGCGTAGGGCGATTTGGCGGCGAGCTTGTCTACAAATGCGGCCACGACCAGGAAGAGGGTGGGGGGATTTGCATAGTGCGGGTACTGGACTTGGAACTCGGGAGGGACCTTGCTGCGCGCCTCGGGGCCCAGGATCTGCTCTCTCGCGATCCATCCATCGTCGTCCATCAGGGAGAGCCAGCTGCGAACAATTTCCATGGCAAGGTCTGCATCCCAGTCAAGAACGAGAAGGAGGTGAAAACCGTCATCCCACAGAAAGCCTCTGGGAAAGAAGGGCCGGGACGGGACAAGACTAAAGAGCTCATAAGGCCCCATGTTCTGCGGGGTCGCTCTGGCGCGGGCTTCGGCAGCCTTTTCCCAAAAGTCCAGGTCCAACTCGTCGTATTCGGGGGCGTGGGAATTATCAACCACAGCGTCGCCGTAGAAGTAGCCAATGCCGCCCAGAAGGTTGGAGAGCAGAGATTTGGAGCAATTGGCGTAATCTTCGCGGTCAAAGGGCGGTTGGGGAGAGAAAGCAGCATTAAAACGAGACGAGATGGAGGCATTAATGGCGGCCATGGCCTGCGTGATACTGGAAGCTGCAACAATCAGCAGCATGACTGGTAGCGCGAGTGCAAGACGTACACGGCATGGGGCTCGGGTCTGTTGCCGAGGAGAAGACAATATCGAACTGGGCAGCCGTCAGCTACGTCCTTTGCCGCGGCAATACGACGCACCTCAAAGGCACCGCGGAAAACCTTCTCTACGAATTGCATGTTTCCCTCTTCACGGTTGTGTGTTTGCAGAAATGTGTCGGAGGCTTTCATGGCTTTGACTCGGTCGAGGAAAAGAGCTGGGGGCCAGAAAGTCAGCGACAGCGGCGCAGGTCGAGCGGGCGCCAGGACTCACTCTTTGCCTGCCAGAGCTCGTCTGCGGCAACGTGCAAGCCGTGGAGAAAGGTCTTCTCTCGCTTGGCTGCTGCATCACGGACGTGTATCTTGAACGGGCTCAAGCCGGGGACATCGGCGCGGCACTCGACCGGCGCATCGGGCGGACGAGCGCACTCGACATTGGTAGCGTCGACGGCGAGATAGAAGATGATCGAGGTCTGCAAGTCAGGGTCGACATGCGGACGAGGCGTGCCGCGTATGCGCAAGGCCCAGCCGGTGCCGTCCTTGACGAAATCCGACGTCAAGTCCAAGCCATTGGCTTGGTCATGGATCGTCTGCGAGCCGCCGAGGCGCGGGTCGTAGGCCGTCCAGCCGTAGCCGTCCATGGCGTCGCTCTGCTCGCACGTGTGGCGCAGGCCTGGCGCGCCCGTCAGCCATCATCAGTATGTGAAAGCGCCGGTCCCGAGACTTGCTTTGCGCAACGATGTGGTCGTCCTCGACGCGCGCCCACATGAGGCCCATGAGCACCGTCTCGGGGATCCGCGGGCGCACGCCGAGGTAGAGGTTGGGCCGGAACGGGCCCCATTCCAGCGACGAGTTGTCGGGTAGCGCCGTGGCGCTGGCGGCGAGGACCAGTCCGAGGCAGGCGTGGAGACGCTGGCGTAGCGTCATGCTTCGCCGTGGGAAGAGAGTGCGGAGATGAGGGCCCGGCCCGGCCCGGGGACCGACGAACGGACTCCCGGCGGCCCCACACGTGATGCTGTATCCATGCCGCGCCTACCTACCTCGCAAGCTGACCATAAATCTCGGGTTTCCGTTTTCACATGTCTCCTTGGTCCTAGATGGGTTGGCGCTGAGTATGGCTTTCCATGTCCCTTTCCCCAGATCAAGAGCCTGGGGTTGTCCTTCATAACTGGATTCGTTATTAGGACGCGCATGTGAGTGCGTCGCGGGCGGACCAATGGCAAAGAGGTGCTGATTCGCCGGTTGTCGATTTGGTCATCAGTGGATGCTTACTGCGCTGGATGTCTGGTGGTACTTGACATAAGCGGCGGAGGTGTTTGCGTTTCAACTGGTTAGAGCACATCTGGGGTACTTAGCAAGATTTTGCATTTAGCAATTGATCAACGAATGAGTTTTATTGATGATAAGATGAAGAGCAGCGTAGAAGGCCCCAGCCGCCCCCATCGCTATCGTGTGACTAAGCTTCTTGTTGCCTGAAGGAGAGTGAAAACACCTGGTACTTGACAATTTGAATCCTTCCGATGCTTTCTCATTTGGCAATTTTCGCTGCAAACTGAATGTGTCAAAAGCCTGACACGGAAGCTATACGAGAAGTGGAAATGAATAGCGCTAACAACAACGAAGCTCAGGAGACATTCGGTAGAATATTCAAAGATATTCAAATGAGTGAAAGAAGCTCAGGCGGCTGTGGACTCTCCTGACGTCTACGGTTTCCCCGTCAGATACTCACCCAACCTCATAGCAAGAGCCGTTAAAGTGAGAGATGGATTTGCTGCTGGGCTGAATGGGAACACGGAGAGGTCGCAAACGTAGAGATTTCCGAATCCCTTCACTTGTAAGTTTTTGTCGACTACTCCTTCAATGTTCTCTTCGGGCTTTTCCATGCGCATCGTTCCGACCTCGTGAGCAACCGATCCAAAGTCCTGCCGTGTGGGCTCGTCCGTGATCTCGGGTTGGTCAGTGCTCTCTAGAAAGTCATAGTCGGTGCGTATCTTGTGCATGCGCTTCGTCAATGCCTGCTTGAGTTCGTCCTTCTTACCAAGTGTCTTGCGCTGGATCGTCAGTTTTGGATCTTTCGATTCTGTGAGCTCTACTCTCCCTTGATTGTTCAAGGGAGCCTCAAACTCCACCATAATGTTGAGACAGTTGGTGCCTTCGGCCCTTGGTTCACCTGAACCGTCGGCGAAGTCGCGCCGAAAGAACTTTTCGGCACGTCTGCAAACTGTCAGGAGAGCATCATGGCCTTCAACATTGACGAATCCGGCAACTTCAACAGGCGACTCTCCGGTAGGACCTTTCCAATATTTTGCCATCCATATCTCATGGTCGGTGAGTCCCTGTCCCACTAGATTGTTGTCTTCTTGAAGACCGCTTCGAAGTGCGATTGCGGCTGTGTTGACCGTTCCGGCGCACAGAACGACGTTCTTCTCTTTAACGTTGACATATCGTTTTTTACCGCGCTCGTCAGTGAGCAACAGAAACGCAATTTTCTCATGCCCTTTCACAAGTTCGGTAACACTGTGGTTTGGACGCACAACCAAAGGGCTCCGCGAGTCCACTCCGCGATCGAGAAGGTAGTCGACTGTGCTGTATGCGCTCTGCGGGAAGTAGTAGAGATCTTTGCCGTTCGTGAACTCCGCTCCGACGGAGACCAGTTGCACATTTGTTGCCTCCGCTGCTTCCTTGAACTTGCGCTCCTCTTCAGATGCGACATCTTGAGATATCGCGATATTCTTGGGATATGCTCCGTTACCAGGAGGAACGTTCGCCAGAATCCTCAGAGCATTTTCATAGTAGGCTTCTGTGTCGACTTTCGTATTCTCGAAGTCATCAAGGGTTCCTGGAACTCCGTACAGATCATCGATGACGTCTTTGGGAAAGTGCTTTTCCGCAGCCTCCTTCCGAATCCGTGGAGCCTCCAAGCTCCAGAGAAGGCTCCTCCCCCCAAGAGCAAACACGGAGCCTCCACTGCATTTCTCATCACTGTCATACGGGATCCTGATGATTCTTCTGTCATTGCCGTGTTTGTCCTTGTCCTGGAAGATGAGTTCGTTGTCGCGGCCAGGACCAGCTCGGTCTTTGGGATTGAAGTGTGGTCGAGAGGTGTTCAAGTAGTGTGTGGAATGCAGAACTCCGCCTTTCTCAAGAAGAACAACATTCTCTCCATTCTCAGTGAGCTGACGAGCCACCATCCCGCCACCCATGCCACTGCCAACAACGATGTGCTTGCAATTGGGTAGGTCCAACTCTTTGTACCCTTGTTTCCTCAGCTCGACAACATCCGACGTGACTGCTGCGGCTTTCGCAAGAAGGACGTTGCCCCCTTCCTTCTTTGCATGTTGGTCCAACTTCTCCTGCGAGATTTGATGCAAGTAAGCCTCCATGCTGCCGTTGCAGCAAAGACGATGATAATGATGTAGAGAGTGCCAATGATAGAGAGAATTGAATTGGAAAGTAAGATGGATGATTCCACAAAAGCCCGTTATTCATATATGTTTATATAGTACCAATCAGGTTTATTATCACTCAAAAGACGTTCCCTGCAAGTTGGTGATGGAAAATTGATTATTGATTTGCAAAGCGCGCAGCCTATTGTAAGAATACACGTCGAAGCTACTAGTGACGTATCATTGTTTGCGCGGGGTCGAAAAGAAATGAAACGGGAAGCAAATGATTATAGGTCTAATTAGACGAATTACGATGAAGAGAAGCTTAGCATATAGTATTACCAAGCGCTTGTTCAGCGCCTAGGCAAGCGCAGGGCACGTAGAGCCCTTTTTAGGTGGAATCTAGATCCCTCTATGCTTGTTAATATAATTTCCGAGGCTTTTTCCTTTTGTTGATATATCAAATCTCCGATTTTACTGTATCTACACATTGACCTTACTCTTCATCCATTGGTAGTAAACTCTCAGCCGATCCTCCATGAAAATAAGAATGAGGCGGTAGTGTCAGGTCGAACTCTTAGATTTCCCCGAGCACGGCGCAGCAGCTGAAGCTAAAGCAACGTGGGCCGGTCAAAAGACGCAAGATGCAGCTATCTGCATAAAGCACTCACAAGGTTTGGCTGAAAGGGCAGGAAGCCTGTTTCTGGCAATATGCGTGTAAGATGCAAGCAGATCAAACGGGAATATCCGAAACGCGTCAGCACAAGATGAACGCGGAGATGGCCCGTCCCGCAGTAAGCGGATTCCCAATTTAGTTGCCTACAGCGCGCTTCGGATCCTCTGAGGCGTCACAACCCAATATGCACAAATGATGCAATGATGGTCAAATCTGACAGCTCAGTTCGAGGCCGTTCTGGGAAATATGGGCAGACGTCGCAGCAGTTTTCTCGGAAGCCATGAAATGCCTGGGCAGCGTTGCATTTGCGTGCCATGTGACTTCATCCACTCCTCTGCGCAAATTCTCGACCCCACCAATAAAGCCCTCACTGATCCCACACCCCTCAGCTCCACAACCAGCGCCACTACCGGATGCGTCACAACTCATCTCACATCGCGGGCTGTTACAGCTAGCCACTTCGTGTGCCCTACCTGCACCCCGCTCTCAGTCAGCTTCTTGGCATTGAGCATCTTTGAATTGAGGCTGCCAGGAAGCCCTGCCATCGACATGAGTAGTTCTTGGGTACAGAAATGGAAGAGAACTCCTGATGGGTACGGATCGCGGACGAGTGCTCCGCTGTCAGAGTGTCACTCCCCTCGTACGAAGTTCTTCATGACGAGCCGCGACGGTATGCTAATGGTTGCAGACGATAGGAAGCACTAACCAATTACAATCAATCGAACAGCTCGGCAAATGAGACTTTTGCCATCCTACCAGCTGTCGATATGCTTGCTTGATGGGTGCGTACTGCCATGAATCTGGGGCGGTTGTGTCACGGACCTTGCTTTGAGCGGCCTGGTCCGCGAGGAGGCGCAATAGCGAGTCCGGTGCTCTGCCTCTCAAGAACTGATTATGGTGGTCGTTGCTCTGTGAATGCCACCAGCCGGTATGCATCCGAGATCACTACCTCAGTTGTCGATGTCAAGCTCAGCATTGCTCTGCTAGCTGCCACCAGATGGCCCCACGCGAACAGATAGCTCTTTCTCTCCTGCTCAGCTGACTCCACTTCAAAGGTCAATAATGTCCACGGGGGCTCTGGGTTTGTAACGAGGATTTGGTCAAGCACTAGCTATTTACATACGCCGCGGACCCTGAGTTTTTAGAAATCACGTACTCGACGACCTAGGCCTCGTCGAGCGAAACGCGGCTGATTGAATACTATAAAGCCTCGTGCAATAGCGAGCGGCTTTCTCGCCACAAGTCCTCGGTTAATCCAAAAACTACCTACATCATATTTCGTGAGTCAACAGATGTCGGCAGACCCGATGACGACGAGTAATCAACGGCAATAGCAGAGCCTCTATAGTCGAAAAGCTTAAGATGGACTATTAATTCCAGAGCCGACAATTTCAGCTTATTGAAACATGAAACGTACCGGCAATCGGCGGAATCGGGTGGAGGTTTATGTGGAGCCAGTGAGACATGACTATGGCCATTGACTCGTGAGCCGGCCCCTTCCTGCGGTAGTTGAATCATGAGAATCACCGTGGCAGTGTTGCGGGGACTCTGAGCGATCAGAATAAATAGGCCTCTGCATTCTATACTCGGACTTGCTAACAATGTAGTTGTTTTTTCCCCTGCTTGTTCACTAAGCTTATCCTTTCCTTCCTGCTCTATCTGCCTGCTGTTAGCTTTTACTGCGGCGAGCGGGTATGCCTAGCTGTCACGCCTGCCCTTGTGGCAAGGCCTTCCGCCGCCGCGAGCACCTCAACCGGCATGTGCTAGCATATCACAAACAGAGGCGTCCTTACGTCTGTGAGCTCTGCAACCGAGCTTTCTCAAGAGGGTATGCATTATTTTCGTTGATTGGGCACTTAATAGCCCTCCCCCCTTTAGAGTTTTTGCCATCTGCCTTGGGTTGGTATTCGTCGATAGCCGGGCCTTCTTGCATTTGATTTGTCAGCTCTCCCTTTTTCTTCTTTGCTTCGGAAGGCTAAATCGAAACAGGGACACTTTGAGACGCCATAAAATACTGCATCAGGATAGCGGCCGGTACGATGCAGCCGGCAATTACGTGCCGTCCCGCGTGCCGATGGCGTGCGATCGCTGTCACCTGCGCAAAGAGCGCTGTTCAGGCGAGGCTCCGTGCCACCGGTGCCTCGTGAACGGCTCCGAATGCCGGCGCCTTCGCGTATCATCGTTGTCTGCCGCAAAAGATCTACCTCTGTCAAACGGCTCCGTCCAGGCTCGTCGAGAGGCCTTGGCGGTACCGTTCATACGAACAGGGATATCCAATGATGGACCCACCGATGACCGACCTGGGGGGCGAGCCGAGCCCCGGGATTCGGGCTTACTGAATCAGGCCTCCCCTGTTGATGATGGCAGCGGCATTTGGAGTCACGAAGTCCTACCCCACGCCAGCCCAGCTCGTCGGACTTCGACGGATGATGTGCACCAGACGTCCCTGCTACAATTGCGGATAGTTGACGCCGTCTTCACCGGGGATTCCTTGATTCCACCCTCCTCCCTCGGGACAAATAACATTCTGCTGGACGCCATCGGCGCCATTAATACCGCTTATATCCCCTCTGATATCCAGCAACATGACAGGCACATATCTGGCGGGTCAGACTGGATCAGGGAGGCTTCCGATTCGAACAGTCAACCAACGACTGGAGATACCTCAAGGCCTCTACCATTTGATAGACACGGTCTTTTTGACCTCCATCAACCAAGCATCCTTCCGGTTCCTCTAAGAGTACGGATGCTCGCGTCCTCGTGTTGCACCCCTGCACTCCTCGACGTCTACTTCAGCGAATTCGCACCGAGTTGGCCGCTTCTGCACCGCGGCCGCTTCTTCAACGCATTCGAGCAACAGCCGCTGGAGCTGCTCCTCTCGGCGGCCCTGATCGGAACGCTGTTCGCGCCGCCCAACATCACCGACGACCGCAGTCGGACGAAAGGGGAGGAGGCAGTCCAACGGTCGGCTGCCAGGCGTCTGCACGAGTGGCTGCTCGAGGCCCTGAGCACGTATCTCGACCGACGCCGGGAGCAGCAAGGCTCGGTAGGACGTGTGGATGGCGTCGACGTGGCCGTCGACCTCGCCGTGGCGCAGGCGCTGCTGCTGAACATCCTCTACGGCATCTGCACCGAGCACGTATCCCTGCGCGTGCGGCTCTGTTCCCGCTTCGGCACGCTGGTCGAATGGATCCGCGAAGCCGGCCTCTTCCAGCACGACGACCGACTCAGCGTCGGTAGCAGTCCGGACTGCATCATGGACGACTACGCCCGATGGACCGCCCTCGAATCCAGAAAACGCCTCGCCTTCGCCGCCTTCCGGCTGGACTGCTACCTCTCGCTCCTCTACGACCGCGGGCCCACCATCCGGTTCCAAGAAGTGTGCGTGCCGCTGCCGTGCTCGGACGCGGTGTGGAACTCTGCCGCTACCGACCACCCGGGCGGCGCCTGGCGGCTGGCGCGCCAGCTCGAGCCGCACGGCCGCTTGCAGCGGACGTTCTCGTCGCTCTGCTCCGCGGCCTTCGCCGGCATGGTGCACGTCGCCGCCATGCCGGTGCTGCTCGAGGAGGACTACGAGCTGGCGCTGTGCGCGCTGCAGGGGCGGCTGTGGGAGGCGTCGCTGGTGCAGCAGCAGCAACAGCAACACAGCACCAACAGCAACGACAGCAGCGCCAACGAGGTCTGGCGAGCGCATTTGGAGACCTGGCGCGCGCACCGCGACCGCTCGCAGCAGGTCATCAACTCGTCGACGTCGTCGTCTGTCAGCGGCGCCCGCTTCAACGGGACGATGATGTATCTGCTCTCGTTCCTGCGCATCCACGCCGACTTCGTGCTCATCCACCGTTTGATCGCCAGCCTGGACAGGTCGGCCGCAGCCGCACACACAACAACAGCGCGCAGCTATAACCTGGTGTCTCGCCTGTCCGCGTGGGCCGGCACCGGCAATGCGAGGATGGCACTGAGGTGCGCGGCGCAGATACTTCAGATCTACGTGCAAGAACAAGAGATGGATCACGGCGCCGCTGTTGTTGTTGTTGTGCCCGTGTTCCGGCGGCGGCGCGCGGTCGACCTCATGGGCGTCGGGTGCGTGTTCCGTGCCGCGTTGGTCGTCTGGGCCTACGCACGCTCCACGCTGGCTTGTGGTGCCTGCACGCGTGTTTCCACCGAGTCGGCTCATGGCTGCTTCTTCCAGGAAGCTGCGTGCGAGCTGGGCGGCGCCGGAAGCGACCTGGATTTGCTTGCGATTAGCGGGTGGGTCGAGAGCGGGGGGAAGGCCGTGTTTAACGGTGTACCCGTGTGCGCGTGTAGGCTGCCGCTGCTGCTTGAGTCTTTTATATGCGTTATGCGGAGATATGCGGTTTTGGTAGACTTCGTCAAACCGCTGCTCGAGCTACTGGAGAAGCTCAAGTATTGTATGTGAATCCCCTTGGGTACCTTTGCAGAGCCTTGGGCCTGTAATTCTTAAGCATGCTTGTTTACCCCTTTTGTATTACTCCCTTGCTATTGCAGACCTCATGAGCGCTTCAACCCTCCTTGCCATCAGCACATTCCTTGTGGACTTGTACGTAATTAGCCGATTCTTCTTTCCTCCCGCGGTTCAACAAAGAAAATCGCCTCCAATTGGAACCATCGGTGCGGAGTCGACCTTCCTACCGTTGCTATTGATATCCAAGTCGTTTATACTCCTCATAAAACCCGGCAATGTCCAATGCCAGTTCGCGCGAATGCTCAAGAGCAGGGAAATGGCCGCCCTTGGAGTGTGTAAGCCCGTACTGCCTTCAAGTTTAACGACGCGATAACCCACCCTGCTGTGGTGCTTGAAGTAGATAAGCCTTCCTTTCTGCGCAATCACCGATTCCGGCACCGGGGTGATATCTTCTGGGAACCACGAGAACCCGAGAGGCTTGTCCACCCTCAGACTCGCCAGATCCCACGTGGGCGAGTTAGTCTTTTTCCGTCTGTCAGCTGTGCTCCAGCTGGATACGCAAAGCTGCCTACCTCTCTATAAGCGTAGATGCTCGTCGGAAAGGTTTCGCTTAGCCACCATAGCGAAACACTCGTCAGAATGAAATCGGTACTGAAAGGGATCTCAGGCCACTCCAGAAACTTCTCGCCGACCCTGTGATGCGTTAGGATCTGTTGTTCGGAGAAGGATGTATCGAAGCGACCAACCATGCAAGCAGAGCCAGCGGGTTGCTGGCCAGCACGTGGCCAATCGTGCTCGGACGCGTGGCGTGCTCGTGGAGGTAGGCACTGCCGTTGGCTCTGAACTCGGCTGCTCGTTCGAGTCCTTGTATCTCGATGGGGTTGGTAGTGACGTTCGTTTCCGTTACCACCGAGAAATCCATGTTTACTTGGACCCATCCCGATTAGTCTCAATTTGATAAATTTCACAGAAACTGCAAACTTACGATGTATTCCTAAAGCTGTCAGTCAGCATTGCAACTTGTTTACATCGAGAGTGGATGTGAGTGCATACCTTTGCAATCCTCGTGATTGAGCGCCAACGTCTTTGCTACCAGACTTCCGATATCGCCTCCTTGGGCTATGTATCCGCCGTGCTGGGCGTCGAAGCCGAGATGCACCATCAGATTATTGATGATAAAGGCGACATCGCTGAGATGGAATTCTCTGTCGAGGGGCGGGGGAGAAGAGAAAAGGTAGCCTTGGATTTTGTAAGTCATCATCCTCGATCAGGAGGGGACGATACTAAACACCTGGAAGGCTCGGCACTATAATGTGAAACTCTCCTGCGGTAGTGTTGCGTAGTGCCGGTAGAAGAGAGAAGAATTCGATGATGGATCCTGGCCCGTTAGTTCCCCGATATCTTCGGGTTTCTAAGCTGCCACTTACCCGGCCATCCGTGAAGCAGGACCAAAGGCTGCGCCGTAGGATTGTCTGAGAACACAGCTGCGAAATGTATCTTGAAGTCTTTTCCGTCCCGATCTTCCACCGTGGTTAGGAATTGTGGGACGGCGTTCAGTTCGTCCTCTTTTTGGTACCTGTCGCGGATGTCCGTCAGCCCGTGGTTAGTCATCTTGAGGTAGTTCTCCGGGAAAACGCACCAGTCAAAGGTCAGCCACGTCTGCTTCGCCTCGGCCAACCATTCGTCCGTCACTCCAAAACCCGGATTGCTGCCCTCGTAGGTAGGCTGCGGTAGCTTTCCGAGGCTAACAAGCTGCAGCATCTCCGCTACTTTGTCTTGAGAAAAGTGTATCTTGAACGGTGTAACGTCACGGGTGCGCAGCGGGAAGCCGTGACACAGCCCTGCAGCGAAGCAGTAAAAGATAAGCAGCAGAAAGGAGTTCATGCTGAACCAAAACGATAGAGACGCGCGAGCTTTGTTCGACAACGAAGCCAGCAGATGAGAACCATCATATATAGTTCCAGACGTGATAGACACTTTCTGCACGTTTACTACGGCTGCGAGGCAAATTGGGCATCCGACCATTCAGCATGTGCGTCTCCGTATCTACGTAGATTGCGTGGGTGCTCCGCAGTGTCGTACATCGGCCAATGTGGGATGCATTGGCAGGGTGATGCGCCATCCCACCGGGCTAACTTGTTTTGGAAGTCCGAAGCTCCAGAACCCGACGAGTGTGAAACAGCACCTTAAAGTAGCGAATCTCGGCACGAATTGCGATAGGCAACATATGACACCGTTGGATTTTGCAT
Source organism: Lasiodiplodia gonubiensis (assembly GCA_009829795.1). Classification (NCBI taxonomy): domain Eukaryota; kingdom Fungi; phylum Ascomycota; class Dothideomycetes; order Botryosphaeriales; family Botryosphaeriaceae; genus Lasiodiplodia; species Lasiodiplodia gonubiensis. The sequence continues at coordinate 99,675 of RHKH01000067.1, read as the reverse complement.
ACAGCGGTAGCAATAGCCACCTCTATTTTCATTGGAAGCTAACCTGAGACAAGCAGCGGGCCTGAAAGAATTGTTCAAAACGCCGAACTTCGAGCCCGGTCCGATGGATCCCTGTACCGCACAACGCGTGTCGTCTTACAAGGAGGAATATGACCTGTATTGGACTACATGGCACCGTCGGTATGGGCAAATCCCGTTCCCGAGACCGGAAAAAAACTCTAGTGATAACATGAAAGGACAATATCCATGAATGTGGATCCTGCCAAGATGACACTCCGGCCGAGCAGTGCAGGTCTACACTTTCCGTACCTGCAGTGGTGAAAGCATATATAACTATTGTACATACGTAGACAGATCAAATCCAGCATCCCGTCACAGCTCAACCGATCCCGCCCACCATGTCATCCAAGCGCCCTTTGAAAGTCCTCATCGTAGGCGCGTCGATATCTGGCTTGACCTTGGCCCACTGCCTCGACCGCCTCAACATCGACTACGAAGTGTTCGACGGGCATCCCGTCGCTCCACCCGTCGGTGCCTCGATCTGCCTCTTTCCGAATGGCTGCGCCGTGCTCGACCAGCTCGGGCTGTACGAGAAGCTCGTCGCCGTCACGAGGAAAGTCGAAGTCGTCAGCCTGCGTCTGGCCGGCGGCAAGGCCGTTCGCGATTCGGAAAACGTCAAGGCTCTCGAGAAACGGTACGTGTGATGGACGAATGCATGCGATACGTTGTGTTGACTTCTGTTCGCCAGGACCGGGTATTCTGGCATCCCTCTCGCTAGACAAGCTCTGATTCAATTGCTCTACGACCACCTTCCCGACAAGACGAAAGTTCATGCTGGAGCGGAGAAGAAAGTCGTGCGAGTCGAACATCGAGAAGACGGCGTCGAGCTACACACTGCAGACGGCGGTGTCGCCCGTGGCGATGTAGTCATCGGGTGCGATGGCATACACAGCACCATCCGATCCGAGATGTGGAGGATTGCCGATGCCGCTCAGCCTGGAACACTCGCCGAAGATCGATCCGGTAAGGCCCGCAGTCTCCCAGATGAAGAGAGGAACCGTGCTGACCGAACCAGCTTTTGCCTCCGAGTATTCCTGTCTCTTTGGCATCTCCCGTCCTGTTCGAGGGTTCGGCCCGGGTGACAGCCATCTGGTCACCGGCCGGCCGGGCTATCTCGTTTTCACCGGGTCCAAAGGAGAAGTGTTCTTCTTCCTCTACCAGAAGATGGACAGGAAGTATACCTGGCCCGACGTTGCTCGCTTCTCCCGCGAGGAAGGCGAAGCTCTGGCTCTGCGGCATTTAAACGACGCCCTCACCGACAAGGTGACCTTCGGCGACATCTGGAAACAACGAGAGACCTTCACTCTTCTTCCGATGGAAGAGGGCGTCTTGAAGAATTGGCACTGGGGCCGCATCGCCGTTCTCGGGGACGCTGCGCACAAAGTAAGTCTCCACATCGTCTGCACATCCAACAGCACGGCGCTGACAAGGCTTCCAGGTCGCCGTGAATGTAGGACAGGGTGGCAACAGCGCGATCGAGGATGCCGCCGCTCTGGCAAACGCGCTCGATGCGGCCCTCAAAGCCCGTCGGTCGGACAATCTGTCTTTCGTCGAACTGGGCCAGGCGCTGAGCCAGTACCAGACCTCACGACTACCCCGTATGATGAAGGTAGCTCAACTCTCTATGGACGGCTGCCGCGTCCAAGGCGTTGAGGGAATGAAATTCCTGTTGTTTGTGGCGTCCTACTGGCTCAAACGCACTCCCTGGATAGATATGCAGGAGAGGTCGTCTCGTGGGGCCATGACTCTGAAGTTTTTGCCCGCGCCGAGTCGGTCTCCGAACGAGGTGGCGCAGAAACAACGTCACGGCGATATCCTAACGCTTCTGGTCGGACTGCTTTGGGGGTGCGGGATTGGGGTTTTCATGGCTTCGCGGCTGAGTCTTTATTACTGAAATAGTGTTGCACCGCAACGCTGAAGTTAGCTGAGTAGGGTATAGCTGCCTTCCGGCTAGCCACTCTCTCAGGCTTTACTCCCCTCATCCAGTGCATGCAATATCATCTGTTCTAGGTTAGGCCTCTGTACGGCTCTTATAGCCACTCGTTTACTCCACAGGGCGCTTTGTCATATATTTATCCTTCTTACTCTTAGAGAGACCTGCACGATGTGACGGGGAATTTATCGAGCAATTTAGTAAGCTGCGTAGACAGAGATGGTAGTGGCCATGCTTCCCGCTTTTAACCGCGTATGTCAAGACCTTAACAATGGCATAGCTGTAACTTTATAGAGCCTTCCTTTTTTAGAGGGGAACATCTCCCCGTGACCACTAGGCGTCAGCATAGAAGAAAGATTCTAGCACCCCTCACATCTCTAGTGTTTCCGCTAGCTCGGGCGCGCCTCATCCGCTTTACCGAAGGGGTTGTCTCGCCGAAGCCACTAAACTAAGAAGGGTGCAGCTGTGCCTTTACGGGGCCATGCTCAATAGCCGGAGGTGAAGATAGGGGGTTACATTTCGAGTTAATAAAGCTGCTTGAGGCTGCAAAAGCCCGGATAGCTCGGAACACCACGTTAGCGGGACTACACCTTCTTTGCCACTTGCTGTAATTTTAGTCTAGCTAGGAATCTGGTTTCTTTAAGGTTGTTCGTGTATCCGAATTCCTGCACACTGTTTGGAGCAAAGTCAACGGCGTGGTAAGCCAGTCCCGTCGGGTAAGAGCGGCGTGCGGGAGTTCTGATTGGCTGGCCTTCTAAGCATTTTGCCTGCATGCGGAAAGAATCCGAAAACGTTAAAATGATGCTTAAAAAACGGTGACTTCAAAGTGTACTGTTTTAAGTGTAGCTGTGCGTGCCTCGTCCTAGGAACACGGCTAGGCAGAGTGTAATGACTCGGACAAGGGTGTTTGTAGCAGCAAGACAAGTTTCGTCTCCGATTCATCAGGCAGCCAATTTATGTATGCAGTTTCGATATCTCTGACCTCATTTCTACATGGTATTTCTACTCTGCTGAAGCGCTTTCGTGTCGACTATTCATGCGGCCTCAGGGGAGCGACGGTGTCGTCGTGTAGGCGGCATATGAGTGTACGGGCGGTCTAGTAGCCAAGGAGCTGCGGGCGAGCGAAGGAAGTTAGCGGAAACAGTCGGGCGGATGGGACAGAGTGCGGCCGATTAGTGTTGAATGGCTTTAAATCTCAGGGCCTATCAAGGTCAGCACGTTGCATGGGCATGGCTGGCCAAACTTTGATTCCCATTTTTTTCTTATCAGTAAATAACGCATTTTCATCGATGTCCCTGGCATCAAAGATACGCCAAAGCCTTTTCTTAAAACCGAGCTCCCATTCGCAGCCTCGTCCCGCCTGGAAGCTTTCCGCTGGGCAACGCAGCATCCGGCTGCAAGATGATTGTCCGCATTTTCTGTTAACCCGCCCACCCGTTTTTTCTTTTATGCCCAGTGCTTTAGAATCCCGGCCATAAGCCTGACTACGCCGTGCAGAAAGTTTTCTCTCCCTCCTCCGACCATCGTCCGGAAGACAGCAGCTAAGCACCCTCACTTCCTGCTTAACTCTGCCGCTTCTTCTGCTGCAAGAAATTGGCATAGAAAGCCTCGAATGCAGGCTTCGAGATGGCGTCTAGTATGATTTGCCTCGGCGCCCGCACAGTAAACAGCGGCGCGGCCTCCTGGCAGAAGCGCACCATTGCTTCAAGGTACTGCGCGTCCAGCGGCAGATTATCGTTGCGGATAACCACCACGCTGCCAAGCCTCTCGTCAGGCCATATGTCATTGTCGCCGGAGCCGAGAAGCAACATCCTAGCGGTGTCATTCCTGGAAGGCGTAGCGCCCTGCCAGGCGGGATCGTCAGGGTCTCTGCGCATACGAAGCGGCTGACCGGCGTTTGCGGGGACGATAAGGTTTCCGTGAGATGCCAGGCCCGCGAACATGAGGGGAACTAAGATAGGTTCGAAGAGCGGGAGGTTGTGAGTTGCCTGAGCGCCTTGGCAGTTGATGCGAACCGCTTGCATCGGCCCGCGGACGAGGAACCCTGGGCGGTTCGAGACGTCGTTCTTCGTGCGGAGGAAGTCGACGGCGTGGCGGAAGTCGAGAAGATTAGTGTCGCGGAACCGGAATCCCTCTCGCCCTACCGTGCCGCCCACTATGATGGGACCTCTCCAGTCGAAGTGAGCGGAGCCGCCGCGCTCTTTGACCGCGGCTTTGACGGCGCGGTTGGGAAGCGAGCCGTCGAAGAAGAACTCCTCGCGCCAGTAGACAAAAACACCGTCTGAAAGCTCGCGACGGTTCAATGCGTCACTTTCACTTTCGAGGATATGAGGACCCTCGATCAGCCGGTGCCAGGTGTCAATTTCTGGGAAGAGGTGACGTAAAATGGCTTTGTAGCAATAGTTGTCGTCCGCCGTACGGTGCAGCCATGTCAGGTGAGGCTCGTTCTTGTCGGGCGAAAAGAGAACAACTAGGAAATGTTCCTCACTCGGACGAGAAGTGAAGTCGAAGGTCGAATATTGGCGGCAGAGAAGCTTGTGCGTCGGCCAATCCGCCTTCTGGCACGCCTTGGAGCAGTAGCGGCTGCAACGACAGCGGCTGCATGTCTCCTGCGCGCGATTGTTGCAAGCCTGATAGAGGTCGGCCATTTTCTCCTGGTCGAAGTGAGTTGTGGTGGAAGTTCGTGGAGAAAGATGGCAACGAAGACGCTGGCAGAAATGGAACAAGCGCAGCAATGAGGTTTGCGGCGCTAACCCCGAAATGGAAGCCAGTTGACCATGGGTGTCTATTCTTGTCTTTCCTTTGACGTCATGCAAGCAGAATCATAGTTTGTGCTGGGAGCGCCGGGGAGCTGCCGGCTCACTTTCCGGTGAGCCAGCTTCGACGGCAACCTGCTTCAATCCCTTCAGCTTCGAGGTGCGGGTGCTCAACAACAACCTGGACGTCGCCCCCTGCGGCGTGACGTAAGCCACCTTCTCACCCGACAGCCAGATGTTGGAAAAGGTCAAGTACGCGCCCAACATCCTCACGCGCAAGCTCGGTGCGCCGACTTCACCTCTGCTTCCGCGCCACTTCCAGCGGAGAGCAGCCGCATTAACCGCGGCAACTATAGCCTCCCTGACCATCACAAGCAGTCTCACGCAAAGCATCTCTGCTGCATTACAAAACTCTTTGTCACAAAGGCATCACCACCTACGTTTGTTCCTCCTGCAACGCCCGGCTGATCCCGAACCATGGCAGCTGCCCTTCTACGCTACCGCCCCGCTCCCGCAGATACGTGCCATCAAGCGTTCCATTCTCGAAATTATCACCAGCGAGAGCCGCTATATATCAACGATCGTGTGTTGCGACTCGGTTGTTTCTTGATTTTCATCCCAGACTGTTCCAGCAACTTCGTTTCCCTCGCCCCTCACCTCGCGCCCGATCTGAAGGAAGACAAGACCTACTTGGTCCTGTGGCATAAGCCTGGGGTTGAGAAGTGGGCCATCTTAGAGCTGTTGGGAGGTTTGTGGGATACGAGCGCGGTAAGGTCGGTTACAATATCTGAGGCGGATGGCTGTTCTTGAGCACTTCTCTACAACATCTTCTCCTCCCTTTTTCTTATGTTGTATTTTCTAAAACCCTGTGATGGATTCAGCTCGTAATTTACGTTCAAGATAGCATTGAAAGCAAAATGGAACAAAGAGTTAATATCAGCTAGTCGTACTTTACTCTCTAAAACCGCTCCTCCACCCCACACTATATTGCTTTTCTCGATAGTATGCTGTATTACCATACGAGATTTCTAGCTGAGATCGTTTCATCAAGCGACCACAACTACAGACCTGGGCTACAAACAGTCAGCCACGGGCTATATATCTTCACAAAGTAGCTGACCTTCCGGGTGTTGCACGAGAAGGTGCGTCGGAAGCTACTAGGTCAACGGAATACAGCCACCCACGTATCACAGATTCGAGCGAGTTTAGGTTACGTGATGCACCAAGAACAAGTAGAGAAACAGTAGATTGCAATGACTATCTCGTCTATATCATGAACCGGCATTGGGGCCGTGCGCCACGCTAATCGCTCACTCTTCAAAGGTGACCGTGAAAATCGCAGTTGCGTCATCGGCTTGGCCGATCTGGCTGGTGACCTAATCAATTCTGTTAGCAACTTCCCATAGCATAAATAACGAATATAAATAGATTCCTACCCTCAGAGTTCCGCCATTGAACGGCTTTGAGTCATCTGTTTCTTCTCTGTAGAAGAGCCAGTTATAATTTGCCTGATCGATCGCTTGATCGTGATCTTTGATAGCTGAGGTGGAGTAATTGTCTTTCGCGCTCAAGTAGGGATTTGATCCAAGGAAATGGAGATGGAAGGTCTCAGAACCCGCTGAGATTTTATAGCCCACCATCCCAGCCGAACCAGTGGGCGGAAACCGAGAAGCGACAACGTGTCCACCAGCGCCCGAACTATGAGGGGCAATCTGTCGGATCGAATTAAGAAGAGACTCCAAGAAGCAAGAGGCTTCCTTACCGAAGACGGGGGTTCGGCAAAGTCTCCCGAATCGGCAAAACAACCTTCTCCTACCAATTCAAAGTCGGTGTTGTTTTGGACCTTGAACCGAATTTGGTTCTTGCTCTGGCTCTGGTAGGCATTTTCATCGTCTTCATAGTCTGACATGTTGTTCTGATGGATGGGCTTGTGATGTGGTGCGTTGCAGTTGTTGGTTGAAAAGATAGCTCCTTCTCCTCGGGGTGGGAGAGCTTTATAGACTACGGGAGGCACCAGAGAGGCTCAGCAGCCCTCTCTAGCGCCAGCTGAAAGAGGCCGATCGCCGTATGTTTACGGAAGAAGTGCGCGACGCCATGCTGGGATAGGGGCTTGGCGTGGAGATTTGCTTCTCGCTTATCTTTGTTCGCAAATGGCTTGCGACTAGCGTGTACACCTTCAGCTTTCAGCTTGGTCGAAAAGCCATCGTGCAGCTTCAGCTGCCCCGCTTCGGAATGTCACTTGAGACGTGCTCAGATCTGTGAGATCCGAGACCTAATCGCCAGCGCATAAGCGTGCCTTAATCGGGCCGCTTCACGTGCCGATCCCGGCGCCGCGTATTGATGTGCACGTATCCAGCTCGTATTGGACCAATTGTGACTAGGTCTAGGATTGTGTATAGGATCTACCCAGCTTGATTGGCTGATCATGCCACGGACCAAATAATTGGAAAAGTACCCACGACAATTGATCTGCGATTTTGTACTGGATGCAGGAATATCACGCTAAGCCTCCCGCGATTCCCGACCTTTAAAGCCAAGAGGAACATCGATCGAGCCGCGATACTGTTTCAAAGGCTTAGAGAACGCATTAGTATAATTAGCACCGCTATCACCACCGTCGTCTCTTTTCATGTACATAAGCCTTCTCATTACCGTATGAGACCCAGTGTTGGAAGGGGCCCGGCTTTGCAAGTCACCAATCATGATGTCCGGGCGAGCCGAGAATGCACAGACCAGATTTTTCCTAATAAAAACATAAAGCTGGCGGGCAAATAAGAGGCACTGGATACATCTGAGAATGTGTAACTTGCAATGCCGCAGGGCAAAAATAGTCCGCATCGAAGATCTGCTAGCGTCGGTGGCGCCTTTGATCAAAATGTCATCGTCGTGTAGAACATGCATGTCTCGTGTAAAGGCAAAGTTGAGGCGGCACAATGAAGAATAGCTGAATCTGGTGGCCGTCAGGAGTCAGCAGTGGCGAAAGCCTTTCTTGGAAGTATTCATAGCGTCGTCTGTGTGGATGCGAAAGGGCCACGGGGCAAAGAGCAAACTAGTGAAAGGGCCGATGTGAAGCAGTAAAATATTCGGATCTTTCACCAAGTGCGAGATTGAAGTCGTAGTCAAGAGCCGAGCTGGTAACCAGACCGGTCAGTGGGATGTTGAGCCAGCGGAAAACCTCAACTATTTCCCTTTTGGAAATCAAGATGAACGCTCAGCAAATGACGAGAGATGTAAATTTTCGAGAACTGTTTTGAACCTTCGAGCTAACGTCTTTCTATGTACAGAGAGGAAACCACTCCACCGGAAACATTCGTAAGTTCTACGAAGCGAGGAGTGAGCTCTCTAGCTAATCAAACCCAACCGCCACCACGCACACCTATCGTTTGCAGCCGGATCAGCAACGACGTGAACGCCATCTTCGCTCAGCTGGGCCAGCGTGTCGTTACTAGCATAGGTCGGGAAGGCATCCAGCCCATCCAAACCGCTCTCAGGAACACCGGTGGCGGCGAAGCTGGTGAACCAATCCTGCATGGCGTACGCCAGGGTCTGGTTAGCGCCCCACCTGGTCAGCACCGGCGAGTTGTCAAAGACGGGAACGTCGGGGTTGTAGAAGGTGTATTGCACATCCTGGCCATGCAGCCCGGGGTAGACCTGAAAGAGGTACGCGCGGGTGTCGCTGGCGGCGCCGACGGTGCCGTTGCCCGCTCGGCCACGCGCAGCCAGAGTACGGGCGTTGCACACGAACAGGGCCTCCGATATGGTCAGGGCGCCGCGCTCGACCTGGTTGCGGTACCCGGCGGAGCCGTCGAAGACGGGTGGGTACAGGACGCTCGAGATGTGCTCCAGGACGGTGGAACGCGCCGAGGGCATGTTCTCGCGGAGGATCCGCTGGTAGCCGGCCTCGTCGGTGATGGGGGCGGTGAACATCAGGCCCTCGTTCGCGTTGTGTCCGACCATGACCCGCACCGCGTGGTCGAACTGGCCTTGCGAGAGCAGGACTTTCGGGTCTTGTGTGACGAAGTCTCCGTCGATGGACGGGCTGAAGCCGAACATGCCGTAGGGAGCAGCGCTGGTTTGATGCTCGTTAGCGGTCATGACCTGGTCTGAAGACAAGCTGCGGGCCTCCTCTAGACTGTCGACGCCGGCGTAGCCCAGGAAGGTGTGGAATGTGCGTTCCTGATCCCAGGCCGTTGGATACGGTACCCAGCCGGGCGACTGAACAATTGCTTGTTGGAATGGTGCGGGAACACGTCCTCCATACGCCGTCAGCTGGTGCATGATGGAGCCGCCGCCGGCAGACTCTCCCATGATGGTGACGCGGCTTTTGTCTCCGCCAAAGAGGTGGATGTTCTCTTGCACCCATTCGAGCGCCAATCTTTGATCGTGGAAGCCTGCATTTCCCGTCCCGCCCTCGCTCTGGAAGGAAGAGCCCGCAAGAAAACCGAAGGCGCCCAGACGATAATTCATGGCCACGAAAACAAATTCTTCGCTGCCGGCTCGATTGAACAAGCTACGCGGATCATACCCGGCTACCTTTGAGCCTACACCGTAACCGCCACCTAAGCAGGCATGTCAGCTCAGAGTTCATGGAATCGATGGTGCAAAGGGATCATTACCGAATATCCAGACGAGCACAGGAGCGCCACTCCCTTTACCTGCGTTTTCGAATGCACTCTGGGGGGCCATGACGTCAAGAAAAAGACAATCCTCGTTCTGTCTGGGGTCGCGTTGTACCGCGGTAGAACTGTTGGATTGCATGGCCGCGAGCTGGCTCGCATTAGGGACAGATCCCGAACTCATGAATTCAGTGATCCATCCGATTGTTGGCAACCAAGGAGCATTGCCTTGTGGACAGATGCGGGAGTCCAGACCATCATGGACAATGGAGCGATTGGTAGCTGGTGGCACAGGCGCTTTGAAGCGAAGCTGGCCGACAGGGGGAGCGGCGAAACGAATGTTTGAGAAGTTGTAGTAGCCGCCAGTTTGCTGAAGCTTAGGTTAGTACTGAGTGAAGACGGAACGAACGTGGTGGTACTTGCATTGAAGTCAGCAGCGCGATAGAGCTCGTAGCCCAGATCAACTATCGGTAGTGAGGTTGACCCATTCTGAGCAGTAACTGAACACGCAAGACCGAAAACAAACGCAGTATACTTAAACGAATGCATTGTGGGGGAAGTCAGCCGTACCGTAGAGATGAACAAGCTGAGTGAAGGGTCTTTATAACCATGTCCTACTAACGCACGTTCCGCCTTTCGAAAGCCAAAAGAAAAGATATCACGTCATCTAGCCATGGAATTCCTATCTTAACTCCGTCATGCACAGACTATAGCAGCCAGTCTTTGTCTTGGCTCAAACGAGAAAAAGGGATAGAGAGTTCTGGGTCATGAATCGTTCGGCCGTGGGAAAAGTCCGGGTTATTGTTCGTTCGGAACGCACGGATTGAATAAGCACTATAGTTTCAAAGAACTACTGCACCCAATTGGATAAGTTGACCGAAAGCTTGGGGCTCAGAAAACCATGGCTTTATTTCCCTGCCGTTCCTGTAGGGATTATTCGCGCGGCTGGAAAATTTCGGACCGGGTTTCGATCATGATTGTGCCGTCATCCATCTTCCTCATGGAACCTCATCTCACACTGTTTCATTACTCCTGTATCGCGTGACGTAGCGATTCTCCTTCTGCCTCCGTAGCTATTCCTCGGCATCTTCCTCCGCCTTCATCTCAGTATACTCCAGCCAGATCCCCTTCAGGGCCGTCGACTGGGCAAGCCTTCTCGCGCTCCCGTAAGGCAGGGCGAAGCCGAGCCGCTACTTGCCCGCGAGGCCGGTGTCGGCGGTGATCGGGATGCGCGGTCCGGCGGGCAGGCGAAAGGCGGCTGTTCGGGTGGGGCCCACATGGCCGTGCAGCTTGTCGTCGGGGTGCAGGGCGGCGAGGTAGATAGTATCTGCACAGATACAGACGGACAACCTATGCGTATTTCCTCTTTGCTGCGCATGATGGCAGAAGGCTTGTATAGTTGCTAGCGTAGAGCGCGGCGTAGATTGGCGCGTAGGCTGCGTATAGAGAAAAGGTGAGATTCACGGCAGTGAGGGACGGGGAAGAGGAGCGGTAGGCAAGGTAGCAATGGCCTGACAAGAGGACAGGGGGGGATGGAAGCCGCCAACGGAAGCGATGGTGGACTACATAAAGGCGTAATAGTTGCCATCCTCCTAGGCTGCAACTTGGAGCAAATGGGTGCAATGGAAATTTATTTGGTAGGCCAGACGAGTTTCTCCGCACTGTAAGGTGCTTTAGTAATGGTTTCTCGAATGGTTGGTTCGCTTGATGTTCAATGCATGATGACGTGAAATACAAGGCATCCTTGCAGGAGACGAAGGAAAGTGGGACTCGAGGCTGAGATTCAGCCTCGAGTGTTGCCTGATGGCGGCGTACGGCGGCCTTTGATTTAAGTGGCTAGTTGCCTGGCTGGTGTCACCCAAAGATAACAACGGATGTCACCTTCCAAAGCCAGAAAGAAGGAGGGTTGCATTTACATATTCCTATAGGGCCTTCGCTGGACGGCTGAAACACTCGCCTCATACTCTCAGAACTGGGGGTTCGCCATCATGGACCATCAGCACGCTTACCGACAAGTGAGCCATAACAACGAGAGCGACAGCCAACTGACAGGCGGGAACGCATTCAGTACGGCGCGCAACGTTTCACCGCCTCCGATTCAGGAACGAGAACAGGAACGTGCCGACCATGAGGCCGTCAGTTTAATATCTTTTTCACGTCAGGACGAAACTCCCTCAAGCTTTTCGGACACCACCGAAGCTCCTCCGTTGTCTCGTACTGCATCGATGACCGCAACAAAACCGCCGACAAAAAAGTTAGCTCTCGCTCCCAGGAAGGACTGGGGCTGGTGGTGGGAGGCGGCAGGCGTAGCATTTAGCAGCTGCTGCATTGCAGCCATCGTCGGCATCCTCGCTCACATTGACAACAAGCCTCTCGACCACTGGAAATTGCCCGTCAAGCCTAATTCTCTCATCGCCGTATTTTCCACTCTCGCCAAGTCCGCTCTGCTCATGCCCATCGCCGAGTGCATCAGCCAGTTGAAATGGATGCACTTTGACAAGAGCCGGGCGCTGAGCCACGTCCAAGCCTTCGATGATGCCAGCAGAGGCCCGTGGGGATCCATGCTCTTCGTTTTCAGGACAAGGATGTCTCCTCTCCTTGCAACCGCTGCAGCGGTCCTGACTGTTGCAACGCTGGCCTTTGAACCAACTTCTCAGCAAATCATCGAGTACTCTACACGCGATGCTGTGCTGCACAACCTTACTGCGTACATGGCGCAGCCAACAGCTTGGTCGTCGAAGGGATTCAGTACCGAGGCAGTATATGCGGGTAATCTCCCCAAAAAATCAACAGAACCGCGAGGGGAACATGCACTGATACGAATCAGATTATTTGGCGGTGTCCAGTCTGGTAAGATCGGGGGTGGCTGATCACACGTCATCGAATTTCCAACCCCATCTCGAGTGTCCCACTTCCGATTGCCAATGGCCTACGTTCGAGTCTCTCGGGGTCTGCCATAGCTGCAACACCACTGTCACAAGCGCTCTCGGGGACCAAAACTTGAACTGCACCTACAACGTAACATTTGTGAGGCGAGAAAACAACACAGCATTGAAAACCGTGACCAAGATGAGTACCGCATCGTTGTATGAGTTTATAAACGAGCACAACGTTTCAGAGTTTCTGGATCTATCGGATCCTAAACTGGATTGGAGTATGAATATCAGTCGTGACTGGGACGTTAACTAATTAGTGGTCACAGACGATCCCTCCCTAACAGGTGGTATGAACATCTATTCGGCCTATGATATTGAGTGCGAGTACTCGCCTTCTGGCTCTATGCCACGGCAGGACTGGTTCAATGTCGCCATTACTAATTTTACCACTGCTACCGACTTTCCTACCGCCCGTAGCGCTACCAGTTTATTTTACCTCACAGCTCTTCGGCCGGGGTATTCAGATTCACGCAACGTCTCTGACACAGCTTTCATAGCGAACGTGACAGCGGATGTCACGAGTTGTCAACTCAAATTTTGCGTCAAACGGTACTCGGGCGTATCTGTTCACAACAATGCCATCAGCATCGGATCTGTCTCGAGTTTCAACCTTACCAATCCCCCGGACTCGGGCAGTTGGACACCAACTCGCAAAGAACAAAGTATACCAGGAGACGCGACCTTCTATATCAACCAAATGCCTCGAATGAACATGTGGAACTACTTGTCAGACATCCTCGAAACACAACAGTGGAGTTCCCACGGAGGTGCGTCATTATGGCAATGGGCATCCTCAGAATATTCCATGGCGGACTTTCTGGCCAATTCAGACCTGGACGAGGTCATGGGCGGGCTCGCGCATTCACTCACGGGAATCGTACAGTCCGAGGATAACGAGAACCTCACAATGGTAGCAGGTGACGCCATCGGGCCCGAAGTTTTCGTCAAAGTGCATTGGCAGTGGCTAGCGTGTCCTATATCCATCGTACTCCTCGTCACCTGTCTCCTCGTCGCTAGCATTATTAAATGCAGTTCGGCCCCGCTGTTGCTCAAGTCAAGCGCTTTGGGATTGCTGTTTCACCCGCTGGAGGGCTGGACACGGGATGAACTGGATACCATCGAGAAGGAACGACAGAAGGCCACCAGGGAGACGGCCGAGATGTTGTACGAAAGGGCAAAGCCGATGATGGCGAGGCTTCAGAGAAACGAGAATGGGAAATTCGCGTTTGTGAAAGTGGGCTGAATGGGTGCTGCCTGGTATCGCACTGTTGTTTATCTGATACGTACTGGGAGATTGTGCGCAAATACTTGCTGTTTAATGGCTCAAATGGAATGCTTGTCAACACTTCATGGGCCTGGAGCCGGACCTTTATCTGGGAGGGAACCGAGGTTGAGATCAGAATCCAGCAATACTGAGGTCTCGTTCCTTGGGGGTTATTACGCAGGACAGAGAGTCGCTCGGTGAAAGAACTGATGTGAAGCGGCATGGTATTCGGGTCTTTTTCCGCGTGCGAGGATGAAGTGTCAAAGATTGCACTGACTAGCCGGGCTGGCAAGTAGACCGGTCAACGGATCTGTCTTAATCAATCGCGGGGTTAGCCGCGCGATCTAATGACGCCGTGCCACCCATATTTTGTGTATCGTCGGGCTGCCCTGCAACCATCGCGCTTATCGCACTGCAAAGCTTCCGCGCTGCTGCCGGTCCGCCTACGTTCAGGCTTTTCGCCATTTAGTTCGTTGACCCACAGCGTACATTCGAGATCTTCCACCAGCTCACCTCTGAACTAGCGTCATAACGGCCGAGTATGTAGACCAGTGACTACCAGGAAAGCAAGAAGGCTTTTCATTGGTCCCCAGCCCACCGAAATATGCAATCCTGCCACGATAGCCCCTGGGTTTACTGTCACTATATGCGGAGAACAAAGCAAAGATGCACAGATAACCGAGCCTTTCACCTCATCTTGCAGATGTGTACAATCGTGAATCCGGTAAAAGGACTGCAAGGAGAACCGGTCGATCCGAAACACCATCGCAGTCGAACTTCTGGACGAGCCTCACAGTCTGCATTCTGCCACTCCTTGCTCCGATGACAGCCCCGATCATGCCGTCAGATGCCGACGCCACCGCTTGGTTTAACCCATCGGGACCGACTACGCCGCTAATGTACGATCGCTTGCGTTCCATGTACGACGTGGTATGCAGAGCGTCCTAGCCACGCTGCCGGGACACCGGAAGTACGGCATCATCGAGAGCGACGTGTGCAACTATGGGTCTTTAGTTACCGCCCTTTGTCTTGTTAGTGTTTAACCACGTCCAACCTCGCTATTGCTCCAACCATGACAGGGATCAACACATGTTTCAGCAACTGCATCAAGCCATTGTGGACTATCTGCCGCAGTGGCTTCAAATTTGCACATGAAGATGGTTTTGTTTGTCCTGAACACTGGAATGAAGATCGCGGGAGAAAGACGGTCGAGTTCAGCCAAGAGGTGCGAAAGGGCGCGAAAGAGGATCAGTCCTCAAATCTCGGACGGATGAAAACACAGCAGCGACAATGTTTTGACAGTGCCGAATGATACCGACTCGGTTTCAGCGATTCGGGCTTTGACATTCTGGGATACGCGTGTGCGTGGCTTCATGCAAGTCGAACGCGGGTACTTGTATCACGACAGGCCGGTCTGGTGCGTAATGTAACAATGTCTTTGTGTAATTCTGACAGTCCCTGGCCCCGAAGTCTATGAGTCCAGCAGTGAAGGTAAATGCAATCTCCCCTGGTAATGCAACGATACTTGTCGCATTGAAACCCCTAGTCTCGATACAGATGCTTCAGTTTGATGAAGAGCAGCGATCCGTTTGGGGCCATGGAGAGCTGCATGTGCCTTGAGACACTCATTAGCAGTCACGCCACCTGCACCCAATTGAATTCTCAGCCATGTCAGAGTCCTGCGGATCTAATGCTGCTCGAACTGTTACATGGTGCGACTATTCATGGTTACATTGATGACGCGACCACTTCTCTAAGAGGGGGTTGCAAATCTGACCCCGCTTCGATCGCTCTGTCGCACGCTTGATTGAGGGGGTAGGCCAGCGGCAACACGTTATTAACCCGATCGCTCATTGATATTTACCGCCAACTGATGAGTCTTCTTTGTGCAAGCAATTGTTCTCAGCTATACTTGCAGTCAGTCATCTGACATACTGCTGCTGCAACAGCCCCACTATATCATGGAGAGTCGAGAGACAACGCGGCTATTGCCCCCTCTCGATGATGGAACCTCTCGGAGGACTCCCTCCTACGCTCGAGGCGTCCTATGTGTCATTGCCACACTCTTGGGTGAGACCAGCACCTGGAATCAAATAGAAAAACGGTTACTGACATTGTAGTAAAGGTGCGCTTCTAGCCTCGGCCGACGAATCTCTCATGATATCCATGTACAGTATCGTGGGTTCCGATCTCCGTCGCTTGCATGAGGCATCCTGGCTGCTGATCAGCTACAACTTAGGCTACTCGATAGCACTTCCGATTGTGGGTGGAACCGCCGTGCCAACAAGTGTGCGAGGGAAGCTGAACTTGAAGTCAGTGTGGCAAGTTTGCTCAGATCTACGGCCGCAAGCCTCCATTGCTTGTGATGTATGCTTTGTTCACCGTCGGCAATCTCTGGGTGTACGTCAGATCCGTAAAAGAAACCTCTTTCCAACATGATGATCTGGAGCTTACAGAAAGCAGAGGACTGGCTGGATCCCTCTGGGGTGCGGTTGCAGGTCGATTTGTCACTGGTCTCGGAGGTGCCGGCCTGATTGGACTCGTGTCAGTCATCATTACCGGTAAGTAGGCCTACAAGTCTAGTACCCGCTGCTCTTCTACTGACGGCGTTCCAAGACGTTGCACATCCACGCCAAATCGCCCTGTATCGCAGCTACGTAACGGTCATCGCGACAATTGGGCGAAGCACTGGGCCGCCGCTTGGGGCAATGCTGGCTGACATGGTCGGATGGCGTTGGTAAGAACACCGCACATCCAATTGCATCCGGGTCACTGATCTGAATAGGTCTTTTCTTGCACAGTGCCCTCTAAGCGTCTGCTGCGCCATCTTCATCGCATTCACTCTGCCGAAAAATCTCGCACCGGCAGAGACGTCTGAACAAGGGGGCAAACAGGGGCTTGCAGCCGTACGCCAGATTGACTTCTCTGGAATATTTTCTTTCATTGTCGCTGTTGTGGCATTCATTCTCTTCTTAGATCTGGGCGGCGATCGACTTCCGTGGGCGCATCCGTTAACCATCGGTTTGGCGGTTGCCTGCGTCGTTTCCACACTCACTTTCGTCATGATCGAAAGATCCTGGGCAACGGACCCATTGATACCATTATCATTACTGAAACTGAAATCAGGGGGCGGGTTTTTCATAATCCAGGTTCTTTTGTTTTTTGGCATATTTGCGGTAGGACTCTCCCATTTCACAGCATGTTCCACTCGCTGACATCATTACAGACAGTCACGAACCTGGTCCCATTCCTCATCTACAGCCAAGCCGCCAGCAACACCGTGGCAGCGCTGCACATGCTGCCCGTTAGCTTCGGAGTGGCTGTTGGGGGTCTCTTTTCTGGGATAATATTCACCAGGTGGGTCTTGACACTGGAGCTGGAGCAGGCGGACGGCTGACCTTCACCAAAGATTTCCTCGTTACAAACTCCCTACCCTCGTCTTCACCACCGGCGGCATTGCCGCGTACCTGGGCATTGCTCTACGCTGGACTCGGAGCCCAGACAACAGTGGTGGCGGGAGTGAGCTTCAGCAGCACCCTGCGGAGCTCTTGTACCTCTTCGTGGTCGGCATCACCTTTGGCTGGACGCTATCAGCCCAATTCATCGGCATGGCTCGTTCGACGCCGCGGCACTTCTCGGCTGAGGGTGTTACGGCTTACTACCTCGCACAACAGGTCGGCTCTGTCATAGGGACCAATGTGGCTGCTAAACTCTTGCGGAACTTGTTCAGAGAGAATATTCAGAATGCTCTGCCGGTTAGGCGTGAGGAGGATCCGGGGTGGAACAGGAATGCGGTAAGACCTTATTATGAGCAATCGGTCTTCTTGGTTGCTTCATTTTTCGTCCGGGCGCAGGGGAGCTTTGCTGATCATTTTAGGTTATCGAGGAAATTATCAAGGACTCGAGGTTCTACCAGAGCCTTCCAAAAGCCATCGGTGCTATTGTACGCAAGGAATATCTCTCTGCTTTCCGGTACATCCCACGTGAGTTGCCTTTCCTTCATACAGTACAGTGACGTCACTCATTTCGAGACAGTACTTTCGATGTGTGCGAATGCAGCAGTAATTGGCGTACAGCATTTTCTGCCCGAGACCTATGGTGACGAGTAGAATAGCCCAGTCAGATTCTGTGGGGATGTGGATTTTCATTGTTCAAGTACGAGCTGGAAAGGCTTCCCGTCTTTCAGCGAAACGTCGTTCATTATAGACGCTGAAAATGTATGTAGATTTGTCAAATGTTAAGGGACTGTGAGATTCGCTGGGCCTGTTGATGTTGGCAATATGACTTTGCTGTGCCGCTCGGTCCTTAGGGTGCATCCGTCGCCGTTGGCGTGCACAGGAACGAATCTTGTGAAATCCACCACGGGTATTTAAAGCTATATTCTGGACGAGAATGTTTAATTAAGCAGTTGTGAGATGGAATCAACATTTGCGATCAGTGAACTGGCTTCTAGCACTTACAATCATACAGTGGCGTTTCCTATCTAGTCACTCTCGAGAAATATCTCTCACTACTTTTGCTTAATGAAGGTTTAGGTTTCAGTGACAGGGTTCATTCGCGGGGAGAGTGCTCCGGGCTTCTGATATTGGACAATTATCATTACATCAGGGACCATTCAGCATGTGGGCAGGCAAGGCAGAACCAAGGCTGGATGCGAGGCGGGCTGAGAGACCCGATATCGTAATTGACTGATATAAAGACCAGCAACATCCCTGTTAAATCATCAGCTTCGGGATACTTAGGCAAATCAACTGAGCGATTGCTGTCCACAAGTCTGACTCGCCAAGAGCTGACGGTAGGACAACATGCTTGAATCATAAACAACCAGCGAGGCTGATTTCAATGTTGCACCACATGCAAAGCCATCCCCTTACGAGGTACAAGGCTGTGCTGAGTGGCAGCCTGCTAAGATATTTATCCCGGCAGTTTCCGCGTCCGCTTTCTCGCGATTCTCGTATCGCTCACTCACCGTTTGATGCACCACCACACACCTGCTAGATGACCGACCCAGTTTCTGTGTCTGCCAGCATAGCTGGGCTCGTTAGCTTGGCTGACATTGTTTTCAACCGCGCCGTGAAGTACATCAAGGCCGCCAAAGGAGCAAAGGACGAAGTGAAATCACTTTGCGACAGCCTTCAGAGTCTCTCCGGTGCCCTCCATGGCCTCTCTCTCTTTGCTGCACGGCTGGATGCTGAGGCCGATGCGGACGACTGCCCTGCTGACTATCGGCCTCGACTCGTTCATTCTTGTACTCAGTTGCTGGGTGGAATCCGAAAGAAACTCGAAAAATATGACCCGTCAGAACCTGGTTTGAATCGCGCACAGTCGGCTTTGCGGCAGCTCAAGTGGCCATTCTCAACCCACGAGGTCAAGGACATCCTGGAAAAGATTGAGCAGCACAAGTCCGCACTGGTTCTAGCCATGTCCGCAGATACCTTCCAAGCTCTTCAAGATGTTCTATCAGCCCATCGATCCTTTCAAAATGACCTTGCGGAAATCAAGTCTGCGGTCGCCGAGCAGAGACAGGCTTTCGAAGCCTATCTGTCTACTTTGTACTCGGAAAAGGAGCAGCGAGACATCTACGGCTTCTTTGGGAGCGAATCGCCAGAAGACCGACACAGAACCAGTATGAGACTTCGCCACCCCGAGACGGGACTTTGGCTGCTCGACGATGATGACTTCATGGCATGGATCGACGGACGAAAACCGAAGCTTTGGCTTACCGGCATTCCTGGGGCGGGAAAAACGGTCTTAGCCTCTGTGGTTATCGAAGAAGCGTGGAACCGCGTCGAGATCGGCAGAGTCGCCGTCGCGTACTTCTATTGCGACTACAAAGACATCAACAGCCAAGATCCTGTCAAGATCCTTGGCTCTATTGCCACCCAGCTCGCTCAGCAGAGTGTTCAAGCGTTTGAACTGCTCCGCAGGCTCTACAATGATGGTCACCCCGCAGCCCGTATGCCGAGGTCTCCAGAGGCTTCTTCATTGGTCGGCGCTATCCGACAAATGTGTGGATTTTTCGAGGACATTCATCTCATCGTCGATGGGTTGGACGAATGTGGAGACCACACTCGTGCAGTGACCAGCCTCCTCCGTCAGACAGATCAATTAACCAAAAGCGGCAAAGATGTGAAGTTTGCTCTGCTCTCAAGGTCCGAAGAGGTGATCAGACATCAACTGGAAAACGATTTTGTCCATGTCCAAATCGCTGCCCGTAGTGAGGATTTGAGGCTGTACGTCGCGACTGAAACGGTAAATCGTATCATGGATGGAAGGTTGGACTTGAGTAAAACGAGTTTGAAAGATGAGATCATGAGAGCCTTAGTCGAAGGTGCCGATGGAATGTGAGTGCCACATGTGTGTTTCGGTGGTCAGATCTTTGCTAACCCGTTCCAAAAGGTTTCGCTGGGTTGCATGCCAAATGGACTACCTTTGCGAGCAAACAAACGAATATGAAATGCGCAGCGCCCTGAGGTCCTTACCTCCCAGTCTCGATGCAAGTTACTGCCGAATCTTGGAGAGAGTCAATACTCGCTCTGCTCAGATCCAGACCCTTGTCCAGAGGACGCTGCGATGGCTCGTGTATTCCCAGGACATACTAGGCGAGGCTGATCTCTGTGTCGCTGTTTCGATTTCGGAGCACATGACCCGTCACGATCCAACACGGCAACCAACGGTTAGAGCGATCTTGAACCATTGTAGCAGCCTTGTGAGGAGATCTCCAGACACCGCTCGGCTCGAGCTTGCCCATTTTACCGTTAAAGGATTCCTTACGGCAGAGGCAAATCTGGATATACCAGATATCGCTCCTTACATCTTCACGGAAAAAGCCAGCAAGCTTGAACTAGCTAAGGTGTGTGTGGCGTACGCTACCTTCTCGGAGTTCGATCAACCTCTGTTCGGAGACTATGACCAATGGTCAGCCTGGATCGATCAATACCCCTTCAGAAAGTTCTCCATTGAGCAACTAGTTGAGTACGCAGAGGAACAATGGTCAGATACTTTCATCTCAGGTAAGATGAAACAACTATTCCAGCCGCCAAAAAGCAAGCACTTTCTCCGATTCGCGCAGGACTACGTGCTCCTGGAACTTGCATATGCATACCCGAGAACAGATGAGAGATTTCAAAAAGTACTCAACGCGTCGCGAGGAGTGGCAGAGTTGCATTTGGCTGCTGTTTTTGAGAATGCGCCCCTGTGCAAATGGCTCATTGAGAGCGGATGCTTGGTTAACGACGTTGGTTCTCTCGGTTCTCCGTTGCACTGGGCGCTCTTGCAGGAACAGGCTGTCGAGTTCGGAGTGTGGAGAAAGCTCGCCGGCAATCCAGACGATCCGATACTTAGGATTAACTCGAGGACTTTGGACGTGCTCCGGATCATGGTAGAGGCCGGCGCAAATGGTATATGCCGTTTTGTCGATGCGGGCGGGATTGGTCACTCCCTTCTGACCCTAGTTCGAGCCCCATATCAAGAGAGCTCTCGGGTTGACGAAGTTGTTAGACTATTGCTCTCAGCAGGGGCTCAGGCGGACCAAGAGTTTTTCGACATTATGGACGAGATACGCAAAGCGGGCAGGGCCCAGCAAGTTCGGGCGACTTTGGATTGTTTCCAAATGGAGGATATCGAAGACCCGTGCAAGAACAGGTTTGTATATTTATGCAAGCTTGTGAAAAGCCACAATCCACTTCAGTGGCAATACTTTGACGACTCCGACGACTCCGACGATTCCGATGAGCAACAGTTTTCTGGTTCATTTTTTGACCTGAACCGCTTCCACGAGGCAATCCTGATGGATGATTCAGGAACCGTTCGAGACATGCTGGAGGCCAAACTGGTGGATATCAACTCAACAACATCCGAATATGGCCAGACTGCTTTACACGTGGCAGCTGAGCAAGGGTCGAAGTCATCTGCGAGACTTTTACTAGCCTATGGAGCTGAGGTTAGCAGACGTGATGTCTATGGGCAAACTGCATTACGCAAATGCATATCTCCTCGAGGCGAATCCGTGGGATCACTTCTCCTCGATCGGGGCGCAAACCCAAATGATCTGGATGATGATGAATGCACTATCTACCATCGTGCAGCAGAACAAAACAATGTCGACCTCCTTCGCATACTACTGAACCACCGCAGCTTCAGACAGTCAAGCCTGGAGAGAAAGAACTCTAATGGATTAACGCCCGTCCTGGTGGCTGCTGATAACTTTGCTGAGGATTGTCTTTTTCTTCTACTTTCGGCATCCGACGATCTTACCGGCGTAGAAGAAGCAAGCGGATGGGGCATGATCCATTATTCTGTCTTCCTATTATTGGATTCTTTCCTCTCGGTGCTTTCGAAGGACATCGATGTTGGCTTACTGGACAAGCAAGGTCGCAGTGCACTGCATCTTTGCTGCGAATACGAGGTTCCAGACGTGGCAGAGAAAGCTCGCGTACTTATTAAAAGAGGGCTCGATATTTGTTCTTTTGATAACCGTGGAAAGACACCCGCCCACTCTCTTCTAAGCGAGCCATGCTGGTATGAGGAGTTTGATCTGATATCTCTTCTAGTGCTACTCATCACTCCTACTTCGGTTGGCCTCGAAGATGCGGAAGGAAATACTCCTCTGCTGCTTTTCCTCCGCCACTCTTTTGTAAAAAGCAAGACAGTTCTCGCTTTGCGCAAAATTCTTGATCACGATCCCGACACCGCTACTTTGGGCCGGACTGGAAAGTCTTCAATTGAGGTGCTTCTGGATTCTGTACCGTGCGTTGAGCGGCCGCTTGCGGACCTCTTACAATCTGCATTTGAAGACCTGTCTTGTCCAGACACCGCTACTTTGGGCTGGACTGAAAATTCTTCAATGCAGGCGCTTCTGGATTCTGTACCGTTCGTTAAGCGGCCGCTTGCGGACCTCTCACAAATTGCAGACCTGTTCTTCGAATTGATAAACCATACGGATGGCGCCACGCTGGTCTCAAATGAGATGTTAGCGTCAAATATGCTCATTTGGGCCCTCCGAGGACAACAGGATGCTCTAGCGGATAGAGTTTTGGATTATACGGGCGATGTAGCAACTCCCGTTCCAGGCCACAATGGCAAATCGCTCCTGGAGATATGTATCGATGCGCAAATGTCAATTTCTCTCTTCAGAAGGTTGATAGCCAAATCACCACAGAAAGCGATTTCGGGGACGTTCCGGCGAAGTGAGCGTACACTTGTTCACATTTGCTGTGAAGGCCAGAGTGAGACCAACATCGAGCAAATGGAAGCGCTGATTGCCGCTGGAACCAACATCGATGCTACTTGCCAGCCATACAACACCACCGCGCTGATCCTTGCTACACTAAAGAGAAAAGTACAACATATCAAAGTTCTACTCCGCCACGGTGCGGATGCCACTAGAAGGGATTCTACAGGCTTGAGCGCATTGCACTGGGCCGCTTTAAACGTAGATCCACATGTGTTGAAAGCTTTCAGGCCATTCGATGTTGGAGACTTTAGCCTCGTCGGCATTCAGTGCAACATGCCTGGTTCATTCCGCTGTATCTCACCTGGTTCTACCTTCGCTCATTTAGTCTCATTTAATGTCGCAACTCTCAAAGATGTTCTATCTCAGGCCGACGAAATCAATCTGGACAGCCGTAACGCCAACGTTCAGACACCTTTGCACCTTGCATCAATCACCAACAATGTCGAATCAGGCCAGTGCCTTTTGTCAAACGGTGTTGAAATAGGCGCACAAGATGATTCTGGAAAGACGGCCTTGCATTTTGCTTGCATGCATGGGTGGCTTGCGATGGTCAAGCTTCTGATCTCTAATGGGATCCACATTGATGTTCAGGATAACGAAGGATTGAGTCCTCTTCACTGTGCGGCAAAACAAGGCTTCGAAGATATCATCAGGGAGCTACTACGGTGCGGATGTAAGCATCTTGCTGACAATTCTGGTTGTTCACCAGAGCTATTGGCCCTCATGCGCAAGCATACCGGAGTCGCTGAAATTCTACGGGAAGCCCAAACCACTGGCACAGGTATGTAACTCAGCACAGCTGCCGAGATATGCATTACCCGGCCCTACAGCCTATACTGCTCAGATACACATACAGACTGTAAGGCTAACGTGTACCTCAGAAAATCGGGCATCCTTCCGAGGAGCTTTCAGAGCTCTGTCAAATGCGATTTTGGCAGGTGAGAGGGACACTGTCATTCAGCTTCTCGATTGTGGAATCTCGATGGATTTCGGCCACGATGGCTGCTGCGGCTGCTCTCCTTTGCTTGTTGCATTAGAAGCCAAGAACCGAGACTTGGTGGATCTATTCATTAGCAAAGGTGTGGGAGTCAGTGGCGAGACCTGCAAAGAGTCGGCTTACTCCGGAGCTTCTGCCGTGCATCTTGCCCTCGAAGACGACTCACTTACCGGAGCACTACGTACAATCCTCTCCAAATGTGTCGCCGGAGACCTGCACCTCCGTCACGCCATCCATCCGCTGCACTTTGCAATTGCACGAAAGAACAACGATGGACTCAAGCTCTTGCTTCAACATTACTTGGGCATTGAAGATGACTCATTTTCCAACCAGGTAGGCTGTATCGGGAACCAGCATGCCAACGTGGACAGTGAAGTGAAATCGATCCTGGATGTTCCAATCAGATTGAGCAAACAGCTCGGACCGCATGTCATCGGGGATGATCTTCCTACATACAATTTGGATGGCTGTTCCCCACTGCACACTGCTGCTATTGTTGGAAACGAGGAGGCAGCCCGTATCCTCATACAACTGGGAGCCAACATCAATAGTAGAAACCGGCACCTGGAAACACCACTCCACAGCGCGGCAAACAAGGGTTCGATATCAGTCCTCAAGCATTTGCTGGCCTGTGGTGCTAACCCGCAATCCTTCGACGCAACTGAATATACACCAGCTGTGGAGGCCATCCTCGCTGGCCAGCTCGAGGCGTTCATTGCATTTGAGCAATTCGGGACGGACATGCTCGGGGGCATCATCACAGAAAACAGGTTTCTAAGTGTTGCTCTGAGGTCTCCAAGAAGTGAAGTGCTCGCGTATCTGCTACAAACGGGTTACCGGCCTGCACCTAGCCTCTTGGGTGATTTCGCCTTGTCCTATCTATGGAGACACGTGAGAACAGACGGCTTCCCATCGTTGATATTGAATTCTGGAATGGTAATGGGAGTATACGCAGATCATATTTGGGACTTGTGGGACTGGCGCGAACTAGAAGACACCACCTCTTCATTATTGAAGAAGCTGTTGAAGCGGCTGCCTTCAGACAGTGCGGCACGAAAGTCTACTAGCACTAAGAGGAGCATCGACAAATACTCACTACTGTGCTGCGCCGCTATGGGAGGATACGAACAAATTCTTGACTTCCTTATCGACTTCGGAGCAGATGTCAACGAAAATGGCTCCAAGTCTGGTCCTCCACTCATGGCAGCCTGCAACAGTGGGCATCTCGCTGTCGTTGCGACTCTTGTCCGCCGTGGCGCAGAAATGACCTACTTCGACGGCGAGAGGACAATCAGCGCTGTCAAGTCTGCCGAGCACTTCCCTCAGATCCAGCACTGGCTCTTAGTCGGACGGTTCACAGAACAAGGTAAGATCTCACATGCATCAGACGACTCAGTCCAGGCAGGAAGGGGCTATTGGGCGGGGCCACAGGCCTTCAAGGTCCTTCTGACCCGACAATTTGGGCGATTTGGTGGCGAGAGCACTCTGGATCATGCGCGTCGTCTCAGCAGACTGCGAAGGGATTTTGAAGGTGAGGTTCTCTCCTGGCCTGCTGGTGCCGAGCATCCTTTTCTTTGTCTTCAGTAGAGGCGTTCTGCATGATCTAGGTTTACTTGCATTTTTTTCGTTCATTTTTCTCAAATTTTGGACCGTGGAAACTAAATTGGACCTTTTCTTCCACGTTGCGCTTTCGAAGGTTTATCTTGAAAATTTGAGTACTCCTCAGCAGGCGTGATTTACTGGCACGCTCATACTATTGGTCATTCAGAGGATGTTTCACAATTTTTGAATGTAACCAACCCTTAGTACAGACAATCCCCCATTGCCCTAGAAAGCTGACTGCTTTCATCACCTGCATTTTTCTGCGATGGGGTTTGCATTACTTTGACACGTGCGAGAAATGTGTTCGCTTACGCTGCGTTGCCTGAATCGCCTACGCTTCGTTGCAGCCCAGTCCGATCACGCACCACTTTGGCCCTCCCTTTCTCTGAATTGTGAAAGCTCCTCACACCTGTGTCCGTTTTTCCTGGCGCATTTTGCGTTGCGTGGCCGCCTTTTTCGACTTTGAAGATTCGCGACATTCGCCTGCGAAAGGGTAGCTGAATTCGCCATCATTTGGTTCGGCGCATCGTTGATTGGTGTTGGCGAACTGTTCCGAGGCTTTGCAATCTGGTTCCTGATAAGCTCAGTTGGATTGGGTTGCGCGGTGTCGGGAGTGGCGGCCTCTGCGAGCGGGGGTGTCGGCGTTGTCCAATCATTGTCATCCTCCTCTTGTCTCTTCAAGGTAAACCTTACGGTTCACTTAACCTACTGAGCGATTCCGAAGCTCAGTGGAGAACATGGTAAGCTTAACGTGGTCAATGCGAGCGTGGATGATTATTCGTGCAGGCGGATACGCGCCCGCCCGCTATGACGATTATCCCACTAGCACAGCCCGATATCCAATCAGATTACGTTGTTGCTCAGGTGCACTAGCCAGAGCCGAAGGGCGCATATCCGCCCGCCGCGCTTTATGGACGTCCGTTGCCCGTTCCAACACGTGTTCCTTCTCACGATCCTCGTCACGTCTGACCGCGCGTTTTCTCGCCTGAATTCGATCCGCAAACGACGCCGTCTGTTCGGACATTCGGACTCATGCCCAGTGGATCTTCAGCAGGGGTTGCCTCGCTAGCTTGCTCCTCGTGCCGTAAGCAAAGGCGTAGGTGCACGAGAGAGCTGCCAGCATGTCTACTTTGCCGTCGGCTCGGCAAAGCCTGCGAATACACGGACAGCCTGACGCCGCGAGCAGTCCAAGACGAGCTCACCTACCTCCGGAACCAGGTTGCCGAACTGCAGCACCGCCTTTCCGAGCGGCAGTCCAGCCCCAACTCTAGTAGCACGTTGACTACGGCGAATTGGACGCACGACCCGCTCTTTTCCTCTTCGGCTGAGCTACCTGCGCAAGGTTTCCCCGCTGCCTTCTTCCTGGATTCGGAAGCTTTTCAGCATAGCGGCCAGACCATCATTCCGCCACACGTGGAAGTGCCACATGCCTTTGCGGATCTGCTGGAGGGAGAAAAAGATGTGGCTGCAATTGTGGCGGCTCATTTTAGCGGCTTTCATGCCTTTTTGCCAATAGGTGCGTCCTCCAAGTCCTCAAATGAACACCCCAGGGAATAGTTGACGGCAAATGTACCAGTCTCCAAAATCAGAACTCCACAATGGCTCACAAACTGCGGAGGATCTATTTCCCTGGACGTGAAGCTGCTTACGGAATGCATGCAGCTATTTCAGCAACCTATGCAATCCTCTCCTGTTCCTGCTACCGCACCTTACGCATCCTGCAAGGCCCTATATGCTTATGTGGAAGGACAGAATGTTTATTCCATCCACCTCTTACAGGCTCTGGTACTTATAGCAGTATACGAAGTTGCTCACGCCATGTATCCTGCTGCATACATCACAGTCGGACATTGCGCAAGAGTGGGAATCAGTATGGGGATCCATGACCAGCAGTCCTGCACACAAATGCTGCCACGAGCAGGTATGTTCATCGATAACTATAAGCGAATTCACGTTCTAAAAATTACATTTCCAGCATCTTCGGTCGAGCTGGAGGAGAGACGTCGCGTGTGGTGGGCTGTCGTAATCCTCGAAATGTACGTGAACCTGGGGAGCAGGGCACATCCGCTTGCGTGCCCCGTTCAGGGGGATGATTTGCTTCCACAGGACGATGAGTGCTGGGACCGGGGGGTAAGTTATTTGAGAACTGAACACGCCCAGCACTGGCTAAGAGAAATTTCCAGGAAATGACCGTCGTGCGACCTATCGCCCTCTCAGCCAGCAGTACCATTAGCACTTCCCCTTTTGCTAGAGTATGTCAGGTGGTACACGTTCTCTCTCGCATACTCCATCATGTTGATGATAAGAGCGTTAACCTAAGCTTCCGTTACGATGAGGCTGTTCAACTTCGGAGGACGATCGAATCTCTTTCAGATGCGCTTGCGCATGAGCTTGATGAGGTCGTACAGCAGCGGAGCACCCGACCGTATTCTCAGATGCTGCTCCTAACAGCGCTGGGCCTGAGCTACAGCGCTCAGCTAACCCTACACGAAAAATATGTTTGCGCGGTGTCAATGACCAACGAGGAGATCAGTAGTCCAGAACAACTTGAGCTACATAGCACGGCTATCACGCGGGTTCCTCAGATCGCAGATGCCGTATTGCATCTAGCGAGATGGATCAAAGAAGGTGCAGTGCAGCAAGGAGTAACGAACCTCAGTCCATTCCTGGTGGACTGTTTGTATCAGTCAGCAGCGACGTTTTCATGGCTTGCTACCGAGACCAGAGGAAGTGAATATTTGGGAAAGCTTGCCGAGTTGAGGGAATCTCTTCAGCTTATCGGCATGAGGTGGGATTCTGCCAGTAAGACCTAATACCTTTCATTCCACTCTGGAAACTCTGCAAATTTACCCTATTCTAACCAGCTACAGATGAATATCTCAAAATCATAGGTTCTACGTCTGTGTAAGGTAAGCGATCACCAAATTTTAAATGGTATTATTAGCTCGCAATAGAATGATAACATATTCACCAGGTCTTACTTTTTCTTACGCGGCACTGCGCTTCAAATAACCTCTTGGTCCCTTTCTGATAATCATTGCTCCTGTAAAAGGCGAGGCATTCCATCTTACACCAATCTTACACCAACCTTTGGCTGTATTTCTCCTGATGCTATGGCACCTATCCCTTAAGGAGTAGAAGAGACTGCTATCGTCGCTGCTGCCACCTCCACCGCTTTCTGCGCCTGTTCATCTACAATCTCTCTCCCAAGTAACCATCCCGCTCCTTTGACCAAGTCCAAATGACTCTTTTGTGAACTTTTGAGCATCGGAAACACGTATGCATGCCCATGAGGAACCCCAGGATACACATCCAACCTAGTCTTGACCCCATTCTCCCTCAAAACACTCTCATAGATCAGCCCATCATCCCTCAGCGGATCCATCCCGCAGACCTGCAGATACACAGGCGGCATGCCGACATGAGCGCCCTCCACATTGAAAGGCGAGAACAGAGGCGATCGGACATCCGGCTGGTAAGACCGACTGACCAAGTCCATTGCGCGTTTGTCGATCACCGGCGCCGCCGCGTTCTGTTCGCGACTGAACCACCGATCTTCCTTGTCTGCAGGAACGAGCTCGCGCTCCAACAAATACGGAACCAGCAGTGCCACGCCCGTCAATGGCGGCTCGTCCCCGCTCCTTTCGGAAACATACCGCTGCGCCGTCACGGCGGCAAGATTGGCCCCTGCGCTTACCCCGCCAATGATGAAGCCCGCTGACAGATCGACGCCCAGGAAGGCATGGTGAGCGGGCTGCAACAGCCACTTGAACACGTCCCAGACGTCTTCTGGCGCAGCGGGGAATGGGTGGGCGGGGGCAAGGCGATAAGACGGAACGACGACGACGGCTCCGCAGGCTTCGGCGATCGATTTGGCGGATAAAGCCACGTGAGTGGGATTGCCCAGGCAGAACCCGCCACCGTGAATGTAGACGATGAGGGGACTCGGAGACGATGGGGGGGAAGAGGGTTTGTATACGCAAGCGCGTGACTTTCGGCCGCCGGGAAGGGGGACCTCGAAGGAAAATTCTGTGGCTGTAGCTGGGAATCGTGGGGTTATTTGACTGTCGAACTGTACAGCCTGTTCGAAGGAGATTGACGACGAGGGCGGCGAAGCTTCGTTGAGAAGCTATTTAAGATAGGTGTTAGTATAATACCCTTTAATCCCCTCGACATTAAGATGCTTAAGGGATGTTGCGATTATACCTTTGCGAGCTCCGGGCTAAATGTCGTATTAGTTTATTGCTAGAGCTTTTGCACCCCAGTAACTTACTCCATTTGTCCCAGTTTAGCGATCTCCGATCGGGTGTTAAACGCCATTTTATTGATTTCTGAATTTTTCGACGGCTCGTAGTAGTGATGCGCGGGGCTAAGATTTTACCTTGAAGTGGTCCGAGAGTGAGCATTTTAATTTATTTCTCGGGTATGCCGAGCTAAAGAAGTGGGGGTGGGGCGGGCGCAAGTCCGCCCGTACTATAATGCGGGCTATAGTACGGGCGGACTTGCGCCCGCTCCATTAACGTATCTAATAATATAGTACCCCACATAAGTAAATAACAGTATACCCCCACAACTGGAAGTACGAATAACCTGAATTGAACTCACGCTTGATCGATTAAAGGTGATAGTTGGCAGAAGCCTGCTTTTAGGCGCAGACGGAACGATTTTAGGTAATGCTGCCATTTGGTGTTACTGTAACCGCCCGTGCAGTGTAAATAACAAGCAATGAAACTAGAGAGAACTAGGAAGACGGCTGTTTACAGCAATTCATATGTTATGAAGGGAGGAAAGATGTAAGTCTCAGATCCGGTAAACTGAGAAATGAATGAATTCGGTAGGTCTGCTAAGGACGAACGTAACGAACATGGAAGAGGTGCCCCTCATCCGTAACGTCTGCGAAGAAGCTTCAAATAAAATACACGAATCTGACCTCAAGAGGACGACATGCTAAGCCCCTTCCATCTCTCATCCGATTTCGCCTGAACTTCAGCCGCCTGAGCCCAGTATTGTACGGAATCCGTTCCAACCAGCATTCGGACGGGCGGCTCTGCGGCCCGGTATAGTTCCTCGATGATGAGCGCAACCTTTGCCGGGTCGGTAGGCTCATGGCCCGAAGAGCGTTGAAGAAAACTTGCAAGCGCGCCAACTGTTTGCTGGTATGGCTCGCTGAGTGGACGGACCTTCATCGAGGGTCCAGCCCAGTCGGTCCGCATTCCGCCGGGCTCAAGAACAGTGACTTTGATGCCGAGAGGGCCGATCTCAGCGGAAAGCCCTGTAGAAAAGCCTCCGATCGCCCATTTGGCGCATTGGTATGCGGTCAGACCGGGGCTGGCGATACGGCCACCCAGTGACGATATTTGGAAGATGTGGCCATATCCCTGTTGACGAAGGGTTGGGATGACAGCCTTGCTGACATAAACAACTCCCATCAGATTTGTGTCGACCTGCTGGCGAAAATCCTCGACGTCGAAGTCCTCCACGGATGCAACGTTGGCGTATCCAGCGTTGTTGATGACGATGTCGATTCGGCCAAAGCGGTCTACGGCATGCTTCACCGCGCTTTGAGCTGCTTCCCAATCGGTAACGTTCAAGGCGATGGGGAGGATCTTCTCGGAGCCGTATTGGTCGACCAGGGACTGTAAGGATTCGGGGTTGCGTGCAGTCGCGACGACAAAGTCGCCTTTCTTTAGGGCGTGTTCGACGAGGGCTCTGCCTAAGCCGCGGGAGCTACCCGTGATGAACCAGACTTTGGACATCTTGACAAGTGATGGTACAGACAGCACTCTCTTATATAGACCCAGACTCTTTCAGACGGACTTAATAAAGAATCGGCCGATGCAATTATTCAGATGTAACGCAAACTGACACATCATTTGCATGTGAGGAAGCTGGACTCGTTCTAGATTGCAGGGGCAGGAAGGATGGAGCGGGCGGGGACCGCCCGACATGTTCAAAAGGCCTGCGGGGTCCAATGCGGTGCAGAGGACTGGGCACTGTTCGCAACCATGCTTGGCTTCATTCCGAAGGTCTGGTTGAGCAACA
>RHKH01000067.1:16186-68095 GCA_009829795.1 Lasiodiplodia gonubiensis | reverse complement strand
GGGCGGGCGGGCGGGCGGGCGGAAATGCGCCCGATGCTATAATAGGAATGGTACGTGACCGTCCAAACACGAGCAGCAGCATCTCGTTGACTGTAGACCAAATCAAGACAGCTCTCATCTGGACCACGAACGAGATCGATCGGCGCTACTGTCAAAGACGATTACATGCTGTAAGCCCCCAACCTGGCTGGATCGCTACTGGTCTTCAAGTCCACATCTCCCAAGAACAAAAGCAGGCCTAGGCCAAATTGGAGGCTCTTCGAACAATTTTGAACAGGGAGCGGCTACCACAGCCTGAAGAGCTGTTGCAGCGTGTCTTGAAGGTCGAGGAGCTCTGTACCGTGAGAGCTGTCAGACCGTATACCTATGGACTCCTGACATAGGAATTATTGGATTTGGCTGTGCACCCTGGGAGCTTGACGAACAAAAGGCGGCGAAGCTTTGGAGCAAATTCCCTGAGCTTCTGAATTTAGAAAGCGACCAGTAGAGTGATACAGTAGATTCTAATCTATTTTCGACACCTTGAGGAAGTTTCGCACAGCCTCTGATAAATGCAGAAGGCACAGCCATACAAACGCCTTGAAAAATCAAACTCAAACTCTGTCGCCGCAAGATCCATCTCCCAGTGTTTCATTCGCTGTTCTCAGTCTAGTTGTCGCCAGAACCGGGGTAAGCCAAAGTTCGGCCGCAAGTCTCCTCGAGGTAGATGTGCATGGCGTAGTAGACGTAGGTATCGGCGTTGTGAATAAGCTTCAGTCCCTTCTCCTCCATTTTAGTCTTGAGGGCATCGTTGTTCTTAGCGTCGTAGCAGTTCCACGCGCCGTAGGCAATGTCCGTGATTTGCACGCCGGTGGCCTCCTTGCCGACCTGAGGTGATTGTCAGCTTTGCAGCAGATCAAAGAATACCAAATACGTACCTTGGGGTAGTGCATAAACTCATGGAGAACGTTGGCGCCCTGGAAGGCGCGGCCGATATGGTCGGTATCAATGTGGTCGGGGATGCCAGCACAGTCGTTGGCGAGATAGGCCTCGGCGTTCTGGCGGGTGAAGTACTTGTCGCAGTAGTGCATCCCAGGCTTGCCGTCACGCTTCTTGTAGTAAGCGGTGCCGCTCTTGCCCTCGTCGGTGACGATGGAACAGAAAGGCTGGCCGAGGTCGTTGTTGTAGTCGTCGTCGTAGACGATCACGTCGCCAAGCACGTCGGCGCCCTCGTGGTCGTGGTTGTCTCCAACAAAGTTCTTGAATACTTGCTCCACGATCTCGTAGAAGCCGTCGCCCTCGCCGAACCAGGCTTTGATCTTGTCTTCGTGCCGCTTCTTATCCATCTTGTCCAGCGTCACCTGGGCGACTTCGACTGCGTCTTTCAAGCCCTGTGTAAGGGCGTCCTTTTTGCCACCATCCGAGATCTTGTCGACGTTGAAGAGAGTGCGCTTTTCGATGCCAGCAGCGGCATGGCTATCTTCCACTTGGAATAGCTTGCGGGCCTCGAGGTTGGCAGTGGTGGAAAACGGAACAGCTTGAGCAAGCTGGGACAGGGCCAGTGCGCCAAAGGTAAGTGTCTTGAGGAAAGTCATTTTCGCTGCTACAATATCTGACTGGAAGTAGAATAAAAAACAAAGTCAAGAGTCTGTTTTGATCTGGGGAAGCTGTAGTGTGACTGGGAGTGTTGAATGTCACTGTATTCGTTGAAAAGGCGGTGGAATATATACATCTCTCATTGTCAACCCTGCAAAGTAAATGGTTCCAGCAGCACTGGTAGGTAGAATAGCCAACTCCTACGGCGTCGATGCATCTGTTGGTCGAGATTGGGGTGCGGATGTTGCAAATCCAGGGTTTCTGTGTAAGCAACAACCGGTTGTGTGATTAGATTCAGGATTGAGCGCGGCGCAGCGACCCCAATAGGGACTTGAGCAATTTTTGGGGACAGCTGAAGCTCCTTCTACGCAAAGCTGCAATGGATGATAATCCCGGGGCCCCAGACAGACGGTCGGAATGTCAGATTTCATGGAACTGCCGGGCAGGGTTCCTGGTTGGATAAGCGCTTAATTCGGAAACGGTCGGTCGGTGATCAGCCGGGAGCCAACGGGTGGCGCCGCCGCTACTCAGCAGCCAACAAGCGGCCTGTCCCATACCTTAATGAAGCACCACTGAACAGCGTTTGAAATAGCGCATGTACCTGCGGATAGTAATTCAAGACCAGACTTGTTTCTCCTGCAGATTCTCGGCAGTGAACTGGCATCAGGTGTTTCTATTTTCGTGATCTGGCCCCCATTTTGTCGCGTTGCAGTGATGTCAAACCAACCCGGACCCCACCCGGACCGAGACACCGAGCCAGCAAGCACTTCGCCTTCCCGCCACACTTAAATCACTCTCATAGTCAAACATTCAGCCGCGAAATCTCTCCCCGACAGCTCGCACCGCAACACCATGGCACCCCAAAAGACAGCCTCAGAGCCCCCGCTCTCGCTCACTCTGCTCCAGGGCAACACCTCGGGCCACGACATGATGCAGCTGAACCGGCGGACCATGGAAGGCCTGAACCTCTTCAAAATCACGACCTTCAACAGCAAGCGGCCCATCACCTTCGTCTGCACCGCCCTCGACGCGAAAACCCGCAGAGTCGACCTCGCCGCCGCTCTCCGCGGCGGTCTATTCCAACTCGTCGACCAGGACACCCAGGAGCCTGTCACCTTCCCGGCTGAGCCAGTGCCAGCCGGCAGGATCGTCGTCCCTCCCAAGGACGACCCTGGCGACTACCAGCTGCGCGCCGGAATGACAATCGACACCACCGCACCGATCTGGAAAGACCGCCTACAGCCGTCCAAAACGTACGCGCTGCGCTTCTCGCCCTCCGGCGGCGAGTCATGGTGCTGCTACGACGAGAACGACGACGACGAGGCCGAGCGCCGCCTCCCCGTCCGGCGCGAAGCCGACGTGCTGCGCTTCACCGTCCACGCCGACCCCGCGCCGCCCACGCTCGCTGCCGTCTTCGGCGTGCAGCCGGCCGTGTGCCACCGCTCCGGCTCGCCGCCGTTCACGTTCGTCGTCGACCTTTCGCTGCCCGTTGAAGAAGGGCAGACCGACGGACGACCCCTCACGATCAAGATTGCCGGCACCTGGTTCGACGTCGCGCAGCTGAACTGCGTCGACCAGCTCGTGCACTGCGTCGATGCCGAGACGGGCGAGGAGCCCGAGTTCGACGCGCGTTTTCATTGCGGGTTGGATGCTGCGCCGCCCGGCTTTCCTGCTGATGATATGTTTGTCGAGCTCTGGCCGGGTGGCCCGGCGTGGCGGTTTGAGTATGCGCTGCGTCACTCGAGCACTCCGGGCCCGCCTGGCGGCCTTGATGACCTGGAGGCTGGGAGGCGGTACAAGATCGAGCTTTCGGCCCAGGTTAAGGGGTTTCAATGGCTGTGGGGGACGAAGGCGGAGCTGTTGGAAGGGTCGGTGGAGGAGAAGGCTAAGAGGTGGGATCCGAAAGCAATGGGCAGCGGGGTGGCCCGGGTTCACCAAGTAAATGGACCGGTACTGTTTGATGTAGTAGACTAAGGTAACTTTTCAAAAATGATAATGCCTACTGTCGGCCTGCAGTGTCTGCTTGTTCACTGACGTCACTTTCTCTTCGCCAGGCTGTCGTAAGGCAGTAGCCATAAATCGATGGGGGACTCTTGTAAAATTGCTCCAGCCTTTGCGCTTATCTTGTGGTCGAACTGTGCCAGCGTCGGTAGACCAACACAAGATATCCCCCAGGATTATTGTAGTAGGCCACTTGTACACCTTCTTTTGATTTTCACATTGCTGATCTCATGGCTTCCAGCGCACATAGCCAGGATAGTCATCCAATGTAATTCCAGTCATCTAACAGCGTCAATGGATCCCCAAGTGCACACTATTCGGCAAT
Source organism: Lasiodiplodia gonubiensis (assembly GCA_009829795.1). Lineage (NCBI taxonomy): Eukaryota > Fungi > Ascomycota > Dothideomycetes > Botryosphaeriales > Botryosphaeriaceae > Lasiodiplodia > Lasiodiplodia gonubiensis. The sequence goes on along the minus strand of RHKH01000067.1, from coordinate 64,194 downwards.
ATAAACTAATCCAGTAGCCATGCGAATGCGTGAATTAGGTGAGAATCCGTTTCAGGACTGCCCAAAGCCTCCGCCTCTTTTTTCGTTTCCCAGGCTCCGAGTTTTCAATTTCTGGCTCTAGACCTTCGCCTCGTGTTTGTGACCTACCACTTCGCAAGTCCACCCCTCCACTTCGTTCTGCCAGCGAATCGTCTGGCGGCTCCAAAGTTTCACTCGCTGGCTCTGAGAAGGTACTCCGTAGTTCTACGTCACCTTGTTGATCCAGCACTGCGCTTTGCGAATCCCAGTCCGGCGAGGTTGTACCCGTATCCTGCTGTTCTGGTGTTCCAGTACGTACTTGAGCCAACAAAGCGTGAAGACGACTCTTGTTAGGATGCAGCCTTGTTAGCATTTCTTCAACGCTAATGCAATCTCTTCCAATGAGTTCTCTGTAGCTATAGTCCATTGGAATATAAAAAACAGCGTCTGCATTCGCGCCATATTGCAAGAGTAGTTCGATTGTCTCGACAGAGGCAGAGTCCAGACATTGATGGCCGAGCTTCTGCTGGTTATTAGTTATCTCAATCAGAAGAATGTTTTTTATTGTACCAATACTCACCTCATTCCGGAGACACCGCAGCAGAAATCCGCACCAGGCCGACAAGTCATTGTAGCTCTCATCTGGATCTGCACCACAATCCAGCAAATGGCGGATAACATCCGGATTAAGAACAGAAAATCCAACTAATGGAAGATCCGCCGTCACCAGCGCCTGGTGCAGAAGTCGTCCACACCGTCTTGTTTGGTTTGGTTTGATCTTCTCTCTCACATACAATAACAGATCCGTCTGTACTGCGACGGAGAGGAGGTTCGTGTTGGATGTTGGCTGATCTGACTCAGGGAACACTTTATAGATGAAATTACTCCAGTGGTAACACTATAAGCATCATGTTAGATAGCTACTTCCTACGCCATTGATATTTCGATCGCTCACCTCTGATTCACCAATCCACATCTTTAGGGCCTCGTCAAGCTGCTCAAGCAGGGCTGCAATAGGCAGACCTCGTTCCGTTTCCATGACGTGTGCGGAAGCGAAGAATTGAGATATCCCTCTGGCAATTAGATCATTTCGCTCCACACATCGAAATGTCAATGGTACCAGAGTCTTGATGAGCACAAGACTCGCCCTGCACATGGCTAGATGAACATCGAATGTTTCGCCCGCCCATTCAGTGATCCATCCCTTTTTCATGTGCAGGAAATCTCTGACAGTTCGATGGAAGAAATCAACTTGGTAGAAATATACCAGTGGGGTGTTGTTGACTTCGGCTGGTTGGCTGCGGTGAACCTCTATAAAGTCCATGCATTTTCCTTTGAGCCGTTGCTTAAATATTTGGATGTCTTCGAGCTCGTCTTCGGTGAGTTTTGCCATGTCCTTGTGTAGAACATAATTCTCGTTCCCTATTCCCCTTTCTGCAAACCTGAGGACGACTAAAGGAGGAGGGGATAGGCTCTCCAAGCATATATGGATTATTTGAGCGGTGTCCCGATGGTAAACCTTGGGTATGGATGCCAGAATTCTTTCGAAAAGTGGGTCTAGCTCATCAGGATAGCCATCCACCATTCTCACGAGATCAGACATAGTCGGACAATCCACGGCCGTCTTTAGTAACAAACGGACAACATAATGGACCCAAAGAAATACACCCTGAGCCTTACTGGAGATCATTTGGATGAGCTCAGAGCTTCGGTAATGTTCCGCAGCGAACAACTCACGGAGATATTCATCCCCGTGTAGATTGCCGTCGATGTACGAAAGTATGTCGTTCGAGGTAAGCTCGTGCACATTAAGCTTCTCCTGGAGTCCCCCATATTCAGCTTCGAAAACGTTCCAAGGTCGACTGGACATGCAGAGCTTGAAAAGGTGGGAGTTTGTTGATCTCATCAGGTCCCTCAGCAGCCGGATCAACTCTCGATGATCTCCATCAAACTCGTCTAGTCCGTCGATGAAAAGACATATCTTCGTATCCAAGGCCTTGTTGTTTGCTAGGCGGCCAAAGCATGAAGACAAGATTCGCATATTCCATGGGTCGTCCCAGGTCAGCTCATCTTCGTCCCAGCGCGTCTCACACACGCTCTCGATCAACTGCGGAGACTCCCGAAGGATTTGAAACAACAGTGACCGCAGTAGCCCAATCTGACTTCGCTGGAGCTGGTCTCCGGATACCCAGAAGAAGTGGTTGGCAATGACCAGACGGCGAGATCCAGCCCACTCTCGAAGAAGTTCTCGAGTCCTGGAATGTTGATGGATAAATTTCATCAAGGTCGACTTTCCACTCCCAGGTTTGCCAGTGATCCAATAGGTCCGTGCAGATGGTGATTTCAGCCACCCAGAAAACCCAAGGGCCGAGTCGTTGACCACCCACTGAAAAGTCTTCCGGTATGCCTCAACGACATCTTCGTAGCGGTCGTGCATGATATTGTATCGTAGACTTTTCAGAATGTGCAGCCTTCTATCCGCCAACTTTGATTCCTCAGTGAGTGCGTCAATCTGTTGTCCAATCTCCGGAATGTATATGACGCTCTGGCCCAAGGCTTGTATATTTTCCAGTTTTCGTATCAATGCATCGAGTGATACTGTCGTTTTCAGCTGAAATCTCTGGTTTGCATCGATGATTTCAGTTATCCGTGTCGTTAATAGACTATTCGAGCCGCTACAGAACATATTAGCTACTGCTTTGCTTCAAAGTAAATCACACTCACTCACTGTAGGAGTACCAGTAGCCTCGTGTTCAGTTGTTGTTGGAGTCGATGGAGTTTGCCTTCGAAGTCTCTGATCACCCCCTCTTTCATTACACTCTTAAGTGTGATCCGTACGGCATTCAGCTTGCGATGCTGGGTTGCTTGGTTTTGCAGGCCTGCAAGCAATTCCAATAGTTGACTAGAAACTTTGCGACAGCTCCGGGCAATGTTTTGCAGTTCAGGATCAGAGCTTTGTGTGCTTTGTGCTAGTTGAATGTTTTGGAGTCTAGGATCAGAGCCTTGCGTGCTTTGGTCTAGTTGACTTGCGATGATTCTGAGCCGCGTTGCCATCTAATCAGCTTTTCGGTTAGCGAACCGTGAGTAAAAGAGTGAATATGGCCGTACCTCGCTGAGCTCGATATTTTCTTGCAGTGCGCCCTCCGCGGAGCGGTAGACCTGATTGAAGCTCGAGACCAGCTTGATACCAAAATCGACAAACTGTATGACGTTACCCGCCAACCCCAGTGCCGATAAGGGATCCATCTTTGAGGTCCTTTTCGTGTGAAAAGGGTGAGAGAAGGCCCCGAAAAGTTGCGCCCCCACGAGCTGGCTGCGAATGCTTTGAAGACTCGCAGAGTAATTAGGCAACAATTCCACGCAGCTGACCGAGATAACGCTAAGTCCACAAAGAAGAACTGGCGGGGCTCAGCGCGAGGGGCTTAGCGTGCGGGGCTCAGCAGGCGAGGCTGAGCGGTCGGGGCGGAGCGGGTGGGGCAATGCAGTGCAGCCCTGTTATATCATGCAGGCTGCTGACACGGTCATGCAAATGTCTCTGATTTGCGCATGATCTTTTGCAATCGTACCATTGGTTACTTAGAACCCTTCCTAAGTCGTACTAAAAAGACCTGTCAATCGGACTTCTATGGATTCCACGGAGGAAACAGACAAAAAGATTGACAGCCACGAACCGATTACGAACGAAGCGGCGCAAGAAACTGAATGCGAGTATTGCAGTCTTTTGAGAGGGCTCAAGCAGCCTAATGGCTCTGTGAGAGACCCTTCAGAGAGTGAAAGCCGGGCTTTCTTCCACGAGCCATGTACTTCTTGTTCTCCAGAGTACGGATCTCTCGACGAATCGTTTCTTTGCTCCACCTGCATCCATATGCGACCTCGACACTTGATCAAATGTATGCGTCACGACCGAAAATTCATGCTAGAGCTTGGAACTGTCCGTGATCTCGAGAGAAGAGCGAATTGCCGCTTCTGCAGTTTCATACTGGATACCATCATGAAACTCAAAAAGGAACGGGAAATGGAGATCCGAGAAAATTCTTGGGTCGGCATTGATACTTACGAGGTTCAAGGCTGCACATACATTGGCATCGGCATCATCGGGTTCCAAGAAGAGTCTGTAGAGCTCAAAGTCAAAGTTGAGGATGTCAACACACCGACATCAGATCAGGAATCGGAGGCCATGCCCAGTGCCATGATACCATGGAAAAAGGTGAAAGGTTGGATGGATCAGTGCGAAGAGAGACCAGAATATCCACAAGATGGGCCACCGACATCTCTACCGAAGAGCTTCCGGCTCATCGACGTTAACAAACGATGCATCATTTCGATGCCACCGAGTTCGAACTTCAACTTTGTAGCACTCAGCTATGTCTGGGGCGCCGAGCCAAAAGGAAAATCCACAACGGCCCTCCGAGACAACATTGCCGCCCTCCAGACTCCCGGAAGTCTGGATCTCCTCCCTGCAACCATCGAAGATGCAATTCAGGCCTGCCGTCAGCTTGATGAACAGTATCTATGGGCGGACCGCTTGTGCATCATCCAAGATGACATTCAGGACAAACGAGAACAGATCTCAAGTATGGGAGGCATTTATTCTTCCGCATCGTTGGTCATCATTGCCGTCTGTGGAGGCCACATGGATGCTGGTCTTGCCGGTGTCTCCCAGCCAAGGGAGCTTCCTCGCCCTCGCGAAGTGCTTCCAGGGCTTCGGTTTGTGTCACAACTACCTCACTACTGGGGAATAAATAGAGAGACGATTTGGGCATCTCGTGGATGGACATACCAGGAAGGTGTGCTAGCCCGCAGGAAATTACTATTCACGCCCACCGAGGTGTGGTTCGACTGCAGCCATGGCATTCAACGGGAAGTCGGCGACCCGTGGGCGACACTACGGCCAATCAGTCTTTTCAGACCCGGCAACAAGGATGTCTTCGCAGAATTCATGAGGCATATGCAAACATATTGCCGCCGAAATCTGACCAACCAATCTGATGTATACTCCGCTATTGAAGGTATCATATCCGAGCTTTACAAGGATACTTCGGGGCGTCACTTCTACGGGCTTCCATGCAAAGACTTCGATCGAGCTTTGATGTGGAAATGCAGCCATGTTCCCGGAAAATCACCACCCCGTACATCAAAAGACGTCTTTCTTCCCACCTGGTCGTGGTCTTCTTTCAATGGTGGTCTTACGAGGTTGTCTTATGATTTTGAACATCATTTTTGCTCGACCCTGTTGAGTTGGGCATCTTATCATTATCTTGACGACGGCAAAGCGGACATGAAGCTCAATTATCTGGACGCGACCAGTCCTCCGTTTGTTTGGAGAGAAGTTGGTAGGTATCCTGAAGGAGCACAAATCGAAGAGCCTTACTGGTTTCCGCAACTTTACTTGGCCCTCGCCTGCGACCTCGGACTATTTGAGGGAGTTTCCAAAGATGATGTTCCCTGGGATACGAATCCTTCTTTCGCGAATCGAAAAGATGCACTGCTGGACCGATTCCCTACATATGCGAGCTTTATGGCTGAGATACACAGGCTGTATCAGGCTAAATATCAGGGCAGCATGTTGGATCGTTGGGAGAGTGATATCAACCGAACCGTATCTCCGCAGAGTCTCAGACCGGGCCCCCTAGTCACTCGTGCCCAAGTGGCCTGGTTTCAGATGGGTAAGCACCACCCTGAGGACTGTAGAAGCAGGATCAAGAAGCTGTGCCACCACTGCGATGTCTTTGACGAGTCCTTGTTGACCTGCGGATATATCGACCCGGACGAACCAAGGATCTCACCTCGACTCTCGGCTGGATCAATGTCAATGTTTGAATTCATGGCCCTGTCAATATCTGTTAGGGATCTCGGCGGTGTGGAGAAGGCGTTGGGCGTTCAGGATAGCCGCAAGGAGCTTGAGCGTATCGTAAACGATAAGGCTGAAGAGATCACGTTTTTTGACAACATCGGGGAGGCTCTCATGCCCTGCCCAGTAGTAAACGTCATGGTCATCGGAAGACGTAGCAACGGTATCGCCCACCGCATGGGGATTGGGTGGATATTCATGACCAGCTGGACCAAGGCGGAGCGAAGATTTGAGACTATCGTTTTGGAGTGAATTTCCAGCTTCATGGGCCTTTTTGTCTTAGAACTTGGCCGACAGTGCCTTCGGTGTCTCTCTCTACTGTTTATTTTGCCTTCCGCAAGCCGAGCCATTACATTGGCCACTTTTCAGTACATGAATACAACCAGCCAGCTATATTCCTCCTCTCACCCTACGCCCCAACCCTCGGCGCGGGCGGGTCCCGATACGCCGGCGGCAGCACGGCTTCCAGAGCAGCCTTGATCTGCAGAGCTAGCGTGCACGAGTGCCAACAGTGCCGCTAGGTGAACCCACCCATGACCCGGTAATTCTTCAACACGCGCATGTCGATTCCACATGCCGGGAATCTCGCCCTCTCCACGTGGCGTCTAGGAACGCGGCGATCGCTCTCGCCTGCGGCGGCCGGCCGGGCGCCGAGCACGGGGAAGCCGGCGAGCGGGCGGGTCGCGGGCGGCGAAGGCGCGGCGAAAGAGGCCTTTGGCCAGGCGCTGCAGGGATGCAGGGGCTGGTGGGATGCGGGGCGGCGGGTTTACTTTAGCGCCCCTCTCGGCGAGCTTCTTCCCGTTCTAGAACTGAGATGGATGGATACTGATTCCTTCGTATTTGTCCTGGTTGACGACGGGTGGCTTCTACGAACTGATGCCGGTGGTTTGGAAGAGGTGCTTGGACACGGCGGTGTGGTGGCCGGCCGGCGTCTCGAACTGAACGCTGGGTTGCTTGTTCGCACTTCATCGACACAATCTTGGCTGGGTTGACCATGTTGAGATGGAAAGTTGCCACGTGGCAGCGGACCTGCTCGGCCAGCTCATCCTTGGTGAGGGGTTTGAAAGTGCTTTTCGTAAGCTGTAAAGAGCAAAGGTTAAAGTTTTGAATTAGACCCTGCAGTCACAGCTGAGCAACCATTGGGCAGATCTCTCGGTCATGACGCTCTCAACGCTCAGCCCGAGCTACGGCGCTGTAGGATATCAACTGATTGATGCCTTGTAGCCATCTTTGTGTCTCGACTTATGCATTGCCCCCTCCTCCGCGTCTCGATAGTCTGCAGGCCGTCCAACTGACGCCCGGGATTCTTCAGCAAAGTGTCATCCTCTTTTTGGATATCCAAGCTCTTAGTCTTGGTGCTGAATATCTAGACTTTCCAACGGGTGCTCTAGTTCTCTTTGACGGGCGAAAGCACTATTCTTCTGCTCTATGTAGCACATGGACAATGAATTAGGACGTTGGCTGCACCCTGGATCTTGAATTCGGAGACGCTCTTTAGCTTCATCGTCTCCAACACCGCGAAAGAAATCACGGCGGCGTTGATGAAGGTGCGCAAGTCGGCAGTCAGCGCCGGTGAATCCTTCCAGTACACCGTGCTTCCAGAAAAAAGGAGACTTTCCAGCCCCTGACCATCTTCGGCGGCTCCAGCGGCATTCAATGCGTCCAAAATTCTTCGTGCCGTCTTAGTAGCCTCATCATTGCTCATAAGACCCGCACCCACAGTCTCCGGAGCTATCACCGGTAGAGGCTGTTGGGCAAACATGCGGAAGAGATCCGCCCATCGTACGACAGGCTTGTTGTTGCTGTGAGTCAGTTGTACAATTTATGGATTTTGGTTGGCCAATGGATCGCATCAGCCATGATTCTGATGCTATGCAAAGCGCGTCAACAATCCATCGGAACTACTTGCGCATATGCACGGCAAGGGCAACGGTCCATGAGTAAATATATAAGGCAGTCATTCGATCCCAGTCAGGAGTCAGTGACTTGACACGTGGCTTGTGGGGGTGTTCATGAGCCTTGCAGAATTCCCGAGTCATAGTGTTGGTTGAGCCAGACTGATTCCTTTACGAAATTGCTATTGTGAGCAATGATTTCCGGCATGTAGCCTTTTGTGTGTCACTAGAAGACCCTTCATCATTCGTCCCTGTTCATCGTCTTTCCTAATTCGTCAGAGAATCGACACAGGGAATATTGGAAGAGGGCCAAGAGGTTTCATGCCATACAACAGTTAGCCTTCGACCAAACAGAAACTCGAATCATGGACGTAGCCTAGCTCAAATACCGATATGACTCTCAGGGGTGCATATCGGTCCCATATTCTTCAGCCGAGAAGTGGGCAGATGGAAATACTTTTTACTCGCGGCTGTACGTCGCACCAGCAGTGACGATCTAGATTGCAAGCGCTCGGGATGGAGATGCCTGCAAACTTTCGAACAGACAGCTGGCTTTATGTATCATAATCCCGTATCACTGCTGCACTACTCTTAGCCCTTCGGTCGCCGGCTGTCAACGATTTTTGATACTGTCAAACCTCACCATTTTGTTGCCGTGTTTATTTGCCGTGTTTTATGCTTTTTCTCAGCAAAAAAGATTACAACTTATTTATCTTATGATAACAACGTCATTTGTCGATTAAGGTTCATGAAATCGCCGCAATCGAATGAAGCATATAATCAGGTAGTTTTACTCCTCTATTATCAGAATCCGCAGTGTTCAATTCAACTCATTTGCACGGTTCGGCAGATACGACTTTGTATTTCAGTGGCAGCTGGTTGACTGGTGGTGACAGTGTCGCTTCACCTATCCAGTACCCACGGCCATGTCACCGAAAGATCTCGAAGCTTTCCTTGCTGCACCAGCACTCAAGCCACCGCCGGGTGTCACTGCAAACTTCGATAATCCGCCCAATCGCAATGGCCTCGCGTGGGGCGTGACGACGGCTTGCAGCGTCATTTTGACTCTATGTCTTCTCATTCGCCTCTACGCACGGACTTGGATGGAGAAAAAGCTTCGTGTCGAAGAAGGTAAGATTTCTCTTCACTTCTGCCTCGATGAGTGACTTGACTAACAACACTGTCTCGATATTAGCCTTAATGCTCTGTGCATATGTATGCTGCCCTATCTTACCGTTCTCGCGCCGCTCCCCCGTATGACCATACTCGGCCATAACTCACTACTCGCAAGGGAGCCTACTGGGGCACAGCCTACGCCGGATACGCCTTGATATTTGCCCCTGGCTACGATGTCCACACCTGGAACCTCCGCAATGGAGACCTTGTCCATCCGCTTTGGGTAACCCACTCTTGCCTTTCAGAAGAAAACCACCAACTGACCAGCTCCAGCTCGTTCTGATCCACACAAGCTGCTACTCGGCAGTCCGGCCATTGATCAAGACTGCTATCCTCCTAGACTGGGCTCGCATCTTCGTCCCTTCCGACAAGTACATAAACACATTTTGGTGGTGTTGCATCGTCATTTCCGGCTTCCAGTGCGTGTGGGGGTTTGTGTCCATCACTCTCCTGAACATGCAATGCATCCCGCACAATGCCATCTGGGAATTCTACGTTCCGAGCAAATGCTACGCACTAGCCAAGGTGATGCTGTCGTCGGGCAGCATCCATCTCTTCACCGACGTCGTCATGGTTTTGCTGCCGCAGAAGATGATTTGGGGCCTGCACCTGAACTGGCAAAAACGGTTGGGTGTGTCCATCATATTCGGCGTTGGTGTTATGTGAGTCTCCTATATTTCAGCTAGTGGTGGATGTACGTACTGAAGGTAGCCAGCGCCTCGGTCGCAGCCTGTTTCCGCCTCGCGCATACGGTTGCATTATCCACGACGACGGACACGATGTATTTCATCGGGCCGCTCCTGTTCTGGGCGTGCGCCGAGATGACGTGCGCCTTCTTCGTCTTGTGCATCCCCTGTCTCCCCAAGATTGTGAAGGAGTCCCCGCTTTCCCGCAACCTGAAGAAGGCGCTCGGCCTCGGCTCTAAGACCACGGAGGCGTCGAACGGGTGCAGCTCGAGAGGTTATCTCTACGCCTCCCGCTCCGGCTCGAACTATGTTTCGAAGATGTCAAAGTCTGCAGTAACTTCGAACTCTTACTACATGATGAATGAGGGAGGCACAGCTTTGTCCCACTTCAACAGGTCAGAATCGCAGGAGGAGTTGAGAGATGGCAGTTTCTACAAGGTAGAGGGAAAGACAACGGTTCAGGTCATGCGCACGACACAAATTACCGTTACTGCCGACGTCGACGCACACTCCGCAAGTAGTTCCAGAGACGGCGCTGCTCCGTGGGCGAGGCAGGAGGTGGGAAGCCATTATGTTTGATTTCTTGTTATATAGCAAAAGAACTTCCATTGTCGATCCGTTGAACATGGAGTTCAAATGGCAAGTTATGCTTTGTAGCCTCGATAACCTTAAAGATGCATATTTTTACTGTTTGCGCTTATACCCGTGGATTCTATAACTTAAAATCCGCCGCACCTGTTACGAACAATAGTAGAGAAGGGAAATGTATGTATTTTTCTCCGGATTTCTAGTTAATTTGAAAGTGGGATGGCGCAAAGAAGTCAAGCTGAACAGTCTCTCAGAGTTCCACAACCCCTTTCCGGGACCTCTGTATCTCAAAATCGCTCCACCGGGAAAAATCCGTACGCAGCTAGTACTTCCACATCGGAACCGGATAAATGAACGTATTCTTCCCCGTCACCGGATCCATCCACCAACTCCGACACCCGGCATTGAACACCAACCCCTTCAGCCTCTCGTGGACCCACCTCAAGTCCTCCCTCTGCGCCTCCTCTTTGACCGAAATCAACTCCGCTCACACCGGCCGCAGCAGCCGACAGGCGTAGTTGATCTGGCACTCGGAGTGAAAGATGACCGAGGGCTGGCCCGTCCCCGCGTTCGGCCCGTACAGCACGAAAAAATTCGGCAACCCCGCCACCGCCGTCCCCATGTACGCCTCCGCCCCGCCCGCCGCGTCCCAGACGTCGTGGACAGCCACCGACGTCGCGCACGTCGATCGGGTACAGCCACTTCGGCGTGAGAAACCCCGTCGCAAAAATGATAACGTCCGCCGCGTACGTCTCGCCGGCATGCGTCTCGACGTGGCGCGGTCGCGCGCGAGGTGCACATTCGGCAGGCCAGGTAGGTGTTGGTGTTGACGCGGCGCTTGCAGCCGGGCTCGTAGTCCGGGCGCAGGATGGCGCGGTACCGCCCGCGCCGGCGCATCCTCGTCGATGTACTTGTCCGTCGCGTCGCGGATCTGCTGGCGGAGGCGCGCGCCGCGGGGGGTCATGCGGAAGGAGGGGAAGACGGATTCGAGCTGGTAGGCGAGGCGGATGCGGTAGAGGCGGGCGGCGAGGGGCACGTATTTCATGACTGCTTTGAAGAGGGTGGAGTATGCGGGGTTGCCCTTGTTAGTCTGTGTAGGCTGTCGTGGGGGTGGTGGGGGGTGGTATACTCTCTTCGTCCACCAGTGCGCGCTCTTGACCAATTGGACTACCTTGCCCTCCGAGCCGACCTGTTTGACGAGCTCTGGTACGAACTGGGTTGCGGAAGCTCCGTTCCCCAGGACCACGACGCTTTTGCCCTTGAAATTGATAGAATGGTCCCAACGGGCGCTGTGGAAAGCTGCGCCCAGGAAACTTTCCATGCGATTGATTTCAGGGATGAATGGGCGATCCAACGTGCCAACAGCACTGACGACCACTGGTGCTTCGTGCACCGTCAGCGTGCCGGTTTGCGTGTCCTCGAAAGTGCAAACCCAGAGTGAGCGTTGGGGGTCCCAGACCATGCTCTTGCATAACTGGTTGGAGCGGCAGTGTGAAAGGATGTCGAACTTCTCATCGACAGAAAAGAAGTCTGCAAGCACGGTTGTAGTCAGTAAGCTGCATTACGTCTCAGGGACTAATACCCACACTCTTGAAGCTCATCTCCGCCCGGGTATGCAGTCGACCAGTCGGGCTTCAAAGCAAGGCTGTAAGAGTAAGAATGACTGGGCATATCGCAAGCACAGCCGGGATAGCTGTTGTGCCACCAAGTCCCGCCTATGTTGTCGGATTTTTCGTACAGGGTGAAGTTGTCGTGTCCGAGCATTCTCTTCAGCTGGACAGCCATGCCAATGCCTGACACGCCCCCTCCGACAATAATGAGCTCTTTCTCTGAAGTCATGTTTGCTGTCTCTGTGTCTGGAGCCTGATAGTAAGATGGAGATGAGGAACAAAGGGTGACGGTTTATCTGCGGAATCGCTTGAGTATTTATGTCCATCACAGATTACGATTTGGCACTTAGGTGCTTTCATGTTCTTCGGTCACCTCCGGCAATCCTTTGGATACTAAACCCGAGCACCCCAGTGCTATGACCCGGGAAAGGGTGTAGAGAAATGGAGACCAGCGATTCCGCCATACCATATGGGACGGCGGGTGCCCGCTACAATGCCGATCGAGTTACAGAATGTGCAGGGTGCGTAAGAATTCCACATCAGGGGAAGGGGTTGCGCTTGTGATGTGCAAGGAAGCGGCGTTTGGAGTTGCCCTATTTGCGAAATGCTTTCTCGCGCCTTGTCAGGAGCCTAACGCATCCCCTAAGGATTCGTCTCGACAGCAGTCCAGTCGTTCTCCATCGACTAGCAGAGGCCTTCATGTTTCACCTTTGTGCACCTCAACTACAGATAGATCTACTAATAAGAGGTTACAAAGAATAGTGTAAATTCATATCTACATTGAGACTTGAACTGACCTAGCCCCGACATTTCACGTAGGAAAGTAGAAGGAATTCAAGAGGGGTTTGGAACATTCCCAAGAAACACTACCAGAACGGCACAGTATCTATAGAATGAATATTAGTTCATTTAGCTTCTAAGTCCGTAAAAATCCTTACTTACGCAGCTGCAGCAGCAAGAATCTCATGACGTCTCGCGCGGGTGAAGAGAGACAAGACAGCCGAGAATGAGAGAGTGAATACGAGTAGAATACCGATGCAGAGGGCAGTTGTCTGTGACTTCGGCGGTATATCATTCGTAAGATGATACAACACATATGTTGGCACTACCAACAAGATCAAGATCACCACGGTAATGATGATAGCCGCGAGGCCTTCTATCCGACTCTTCGTGTAATACACTTCCGGTCCGTTGGATTTCATTTGTGTCTCCTTCTGTGTGGTCAGAATACAGAACCAATCTCAGGTCTGCAATTGCACATACCTTTGAACAAAACATTCCCTAATTCTGATTAGCATCGCTGTCTGATAAGGGGCTAAAATTCACATACGCGAATCATAGGACAATTGAAAGCCCGCAGCCCTCTTTCGATGGCAATATCCAACCAAGCATGTTCTCTTCCAGGACGAAGAGTGACCAGATCTTCTTTGCAGAAGAGCCACTGCTCATCGGCTTCACTTAAAGGACGAGGGTCATTGTGGCAGAAGTTACTAACACTCCGATATTCTGTGTTAGTTGGACGGCGCATAGCTACCATGCCTTGCGCTGATTTGAGCAAGTGGGCTGCATATTGTTTAGCATTCCCCTTCAACTTATGGTGGTCATCTTACCATATTCGTTGAATTTGATCTCGATATTCTGTAAAAGTTTCTTCCGAGCACTGGGCTCCTGGCTACCAACTTCTCTGCTGTGGAGGAATCTCTGGGGGGTATGTGAGTCCTCTTCCTCGAGCTGTTCTTCAAGGTTCTGAAGTTCGTTTTGTTTATCGAGTAGGAGTCTAGTCTGGATGAATCCAAATCGGCGAAACACCATGAAGTTCTCGTCACTGTCAAGGAATGCTGCCAACCGCGGGTATCCATTGGGACAAGCCTGTACTTTAATTTGTATTAGCAGTGATTCGTGGAAATGTAACACGATATGACTTGGGCTATGCTACTCACGTTGCCTCACTTTGATCTCGTTGCTTTCTTCCGCCTCTGTTCTCAATTGAGATGAGAACGATTTGAGTATATTCAGCGGTTTCACCCAAGAGAATCCTAGACCTGGGTTAGACATACTATGGCATGGTATGCTGCGGTGCACGTCTTACCACGTGAAATAACTTGTTCTGTCAGAGTTGGTGTATTTGAGAGTGTGCGCGGTTCTAGACTTGCGTCACCGATGACTTCTTTCGAGTTTGGGTTCGCAAATGGGAGTATAGGTTCCATGTTGAATTGTGGTAGCAATTGCTACGGACAGAAAAGTGATGGTTCAGTTGTATGGGGGATTCTAAGATGTTTTTATAAAGAAAGCGGCGCCGCTTCCAGACAGATCGCAGATCAATAGGCTGAAATTCCAGCCTCGCATATGCATGCAAGCTGCATTCGAACGCACAAAGCCCCTTAAGCCCTCCTCAGCCTTGTCTCCTGGAACCAGCCAACGTTTCCAGTATTATCTCTGACCTCTTGGCCCCCAAGATCTTTCAGCTGGTATTGCCACTTGCCAGTTCTCAGGTGACGCTGTGCGTCTATAATGGTTACAGCCATTGATCCTCCAGGTGGCCCAGGCGGATGTTTCAGCCACGCCTTCTCATTGATCTTGTAGCCTTGCGGATACTATTGCCCCATACGTGAATACTTGGAACTACTAATAGATAGGAGCATGACTTACTTTGCCCTTGTTTGCTTCCGGAACGTAAGACCTGTTTTTTGAGCCCTCATTGGCTTCCTGTTATCTTGTCAGTACATTTCTGATCGCATGTCTCATTATCCTTACGTCATTGAGCCTTGTGTGTTCACCGGCTACAGCCTCACTGTCGGTTCTCATTGGACATCCGGGCGCCTGTTTCACAGATGGCTTCTGTGCTTGCTCAGGCTCACTGGAAGGCATGATCAGGATGGCTTAGGATCTACCAGAGGCTTTTTGCCGAATCAAAGGTTCCCCGATGCATGCGATCTGATCTCTATTAATGCTGTTTGCTTGCTCATTCAGACATAGTAAGCATTCAGGCAGCAAGAAGGCAAAATAGGCAGCAACAAAAAAGAAACATCTCAAGGCAACCATTGACCGGTGTGTGCAAGGCTTTCTGCATGCCGTTAGTTTCAAGATGTGATACGAGACAGACTCGATTGTAAGCAGCTTTTGTAATGCATCGGGTGAGCTTGAACCAATCATTTTGGTATCTGTGAGTACCCACATATGCGGGAGATGTGCAAATGGATGGTAGGTGGCGGAAGGCAGTCGGACACCTGAAAGCAACCCCACTTTGGCGGGTGGGGCTTCGGGTATGAACTCCACTTTGCGGCTTATCTGTACAACCACACTTGCATGAAAAGAATGCCAAAACTTGTCTTCATTGGCGCTGTCATCAAGCCAGGCTAAGTGAGATCAGCCTCATCGTCGGGTGGTTTGCCTGAACTGAGACAAGTCGGCTCCTCTCTGGTCCGGCTTTGTTTATCGTCAAGCCACATAACGAATGGAGGCATGTGATTGCTTCTCAGCCTCACGACCTCGTCTTCTGGTTGGTATGTATACTTAAGTTGTGTATGTTCGCAGCAGCTTTCTGCAAATCATCGATCGCTCCATGGAAGCAGCAGCAGAACCTACAGATGCAGGCCAGGGACCTGCCGAATCGCAGAACAGTCTTCATCGCCGCGATACAGCGCCAGTATCGGACCCTCGAACCTTGTCACTTGAGAAGCTTCAGGCGACATTTGATGAGTGCTATAACCCTCTGACAAAACCAGTCGAACATGATAAAACTTCGGTGCTTCTGTTCTCATGGGACAAGTCCGATATGGATGTGACCGACGAGGTAAGTGTCATCATGGCGCGAAACAAACACTATGTACTGACATTAGGAAGGTCGCTCGATTCAAGCGTGTGTTCGAGGACGAATATTGCTTCGACGTACGCGAGGAAGTATTAGACACCACTAAGCGAAATCCACACACACAACTCAAACTGGCGCTGGCGCAGTTCGCGCATGACATCGATGGCCCTAACCTTGGAATCGTTTACTATGCAGGACACGGGTTTGGGTCTGATACTAGGGGCCATTTGCATCTTACCAAGTAAGCCGAACTTCCTTTCCAAACATTTTGAATGGAAATTGATTAGTTCAAAGTGGCTCAACCCAACAATCAAGAGGGGATCAAGAACGACAATATAACCAGGTCGCCTGGCACACTGCCGAGTCATGCATTACGGACATTGAAGCAGACGTACTGGTCATCTTCGATTGCTGTTCAGCTGGATCTCTGCAAGGTCGCTCTCCACGCGATAACTGTTTCGAGTTTCTCGGTGCCTGCGACCATGATGAGGTAACAGCATTTCCTGGTGAGGATTCTTTCACTTCAGCGCTTATCCACGCGTTGCAAAAGCTCAAAGGCCATCATGGATTCACCTCCCAAGATCTTCGCAAAGAGCTCGTCACTGCCCCAAGGTTTTGCGACAAAAATCAACGTCCGGTCCTCTTCCATCGCCACTTGCCAAAAGAAGACCACGTGTGGATAGGAGCGCCCGGAGAAGGCGAAACAGGAACTCCCCCTCCGATCAAGCCCCGTCTCGGTTTTCCTAGAGGGCGGCAGATGGAATATCTTGACATGCGCTTCCGATTCGGGAAAGACCTCAATGAGGACCAGATCAAGGAATTCGCCAAAGCACTGACTCGATTTACTCGAGAACAAGAGAGGTCCCTAGCCATCGAAAACATCACCCTGATGAATCACACCGTGTTGATCAAAGATATACTAAAACGCTGGCGTAGCAACACCATCAGCAGAGCCACCCAACTAAATGCCGACATTGGCTCTTACGGTGACATTGAACAGCATGAGGAACCCCAGCAGATGGAAGATGGCGTTGTTGATATAAACCTTCCTCAAAGTCCCCAGCGTCTCAGACTGGACGTACGAGACTTCCTTGAGCAAATGGGGCACGTTCCAACCTTTTCGCCGCGACGGCCTTTTGTTATGGCGCTGATGGGATTTGTAGCCGGCACTATCTGTTTCAGGGCTCTTACCATCGCTAAGTAGTTGGCCGATTCGAGAAACAAAAGTGGTTTAGCGTAATCCTGTCCTTTATCAAAGGTAGCTCATCGTATAGGTCCTCAGAGGGAGCAATATATTGAGTTAAAACACTATCTTGCACCATGCGGATCATCTGGCATCAGGTCGTTCTCGAATGTCGCCGGCTTGACATGATTTTACCCGGTTATGGATAGTAAGGTGAACGCGTGCTGACAGACCCTTTTGCAATAAGTGTCCTCGAGATTGCGCTGCAGGCTGCGAACATCAAGTTCTGGAAAGAGCATACCAGGGACGGACATCTTTCTTCGGTGCAGAGCCCGAATGTGTTTATTGAGGACTTAAGAGAACTTGTACAAGTGCCGGCGGTAGATAAATCGATCATGAATACTTCGATAGGAGTATCGCTGATATGCTGCACGGGACAAAGGATTTCCCTGCTACTCTTAGTTGGGCTATGCTCAAAACTCTCGACGTTATAGGAGACGTCCACGTATCGAATGTAAATCAAAATTAATTTTCATGCTGGCTGCTCGAGCATGGTATCGAACTACTAGGGCTCAGGGAGGTCCGCAACACTCTCAGAAGTCTTTCTACTAGTTTGTCTCCCGATGCGCGCAAACTGCTTGAGTAAGATAATTTTCTCTCCCATAGACTTCTCTCCCACGAACGGCAAGAAGGCTTGTCCGATACCCGTTACAGGGACAATTTCGCCTCATCCCCAAAGACCTCTAACCCCGGCGTCAGGCATTGCGTGCCCAGCTGCTCTTGAATGCAGGGTTCGCAATTGATCTGCCTAAAATCGTCTTTTCGTATACTTACAAATACTGTCCGAGCCTTCCTACTTAGTCAAGTATAGTGTCTCTGTCTCAGATTAAATTGAAGGAGCTTCTTTCATGCACTTAACCTATCAAGGTAAAAAGAGCCTCAACAAAACGCTTGACAAGTGGGGTTCTCGGACATAAGGCCCTCGGAAAGCGGCTTACAACCGAACTCGCTACTCTTGCAAACAGATCGATCGCGAACCCTGATTGAATATCGGCGGGTTCCAGCTGATAAGATGTTTAACAATGTATTGATACAACTGAAGTGTGCTCCAACTTGGCTGGCCCATGCGAAGTAGTGTTCAGCTATCATGACGCAAGTTCTCTTGCTGCATCTACGAATGGTCGTGAGTTCATCATGCCGTGAACACTGCCGACAGTGATATGCTTCTTGAAATCACTTGTTTCGCATCAGAGACCAGTCTCTCTTAGGGACTCTGAGATTAGCTCAGCCTGATCTACCAGCGAGGCTAGTGCCGTCGGTTTCGATTGCGAAGATGTTCGCTGGGAGATGCCTGGCCGATCAAAAGCGAGGGGCGGGCAGTCGGGATGCGAAGGGAGCCAGAAGATACTATAGACAGGGGAACGCCGTCTTTGATGCAGCATAACCATCCAATAAGGCTTTTCGAAATCTGGTTGGTAAGGCGCAGCCCACCGGGGCTGCGCCATTGCGATTCTCCGCGGGCGATGCGAACCTGCACCATTATCGCTTTCGGCATCGCCCATGTCTTTATTGACCTTCGAGATGGCCTGCTCTATCCCATTAACCTTTTAGAAGTACGTGGAACGGCTTGGTGTGTCGTCTGCAAGTGCAGCTAAGGCTTCGCTCTCTGAACACGAAAGGCAAATTCTGGGATGGGTGGAATGGGACATGCGAACACCAGGTACGCTGGTCGCAACTCCTGCAACTTAGCTGAGTCCCGTTGCCTGTAATAGATCGAAAAGCGCCTGTTTGTAAACTTGTTGTTCCAGGCTGTATATTTGCGACGGCGCTTGCAGCAATTTAGGCTGAGCCCGCCGGAGTACAGGCTCGACCAGCCGATAGAGGTGAGACATACCATCCAGATAATGTTCTAGATCTACTCTTTCTGTCCTATCATCGTGCCCCGGATGCGCAAGGAAACTATAAATATTCGGAGAGCAGCCGGACTCCGCTGTTTCGCTTAGACTCAGGCGAGTTTATCGGATGCGGGGGGACCGGCTGCCTGCCACATAGCTGCTGCCTCCGTGGAGAAAGACGGTCTGTACAGTATGTGACCCTGATCGTCATCATCAGCCGCAGTGACCATCGTCATCATCATCAGCCCCAGCAGCCAGGGTGCCTACTTTGGCCCACGTGTCATTCGTATCTCGTACTTCGGGTTCGTGGAGCCCGAGTGCGCTATGGCCACGCGTTCCGATGACTAATCGCGCTGTGGACCCTTTCAAACCACACGGTTCTTGAGATGCGAGGCACACAGTGAGTCTGAAATGGTTGTAGAGCCTCAGTCTGCGTGCTGTTTAGCTACGCGGGACCTGGCAGATCGACTGAAGTCTAGCGATCATGAACATTTGATAGGCTCTGCAATACTTTACGTTTTCGAGAAAAAGTATTTGTAACGTCATACATATACCCAATCCAGTCTAGCTCAACCATAATCCCAAAGGCGTGGGACAGGCAACTCTCATGAAGATCAAGTGGCAATGCAGCACCAAGGTCCTTGCGAGCTGAACCAACCACAGTAGAAGTCGGCCACGAACCCGACTTTTCGGAAAAACAATCGGGTTTCAGAGCTCGGTCATATCGCAAAACAAGGAGTATAGCTGCGCCTTGCAAGATCAGAAAGATATAAAAGATGTAGTCCAGCATCTCCATCTACAGTATCCACAAGCCTACAATCAGCTCCCCCGTTCCAAACAGCAATGGCTCCTCCTCATCTTCTCACCACCGCCTGCCTCTTGGGCATGGCGTTCGCCGCCTCAAACGACACTGCAAGCTCTGGCGCCCCTGGCGCTTGCGGAGAGCTGGCAGCCCTGTACCCAGAGCTCCTCCTCACTCGCAACTCGACGAACTACACGGTCGAGGCTACGCACTTCTGGGAGAAGAGATCCAATTTGGAGCCGCTCTGCATCTTTCAGCCGACCAATGCGGATCAGGTTGCCAAGTCGGTTGCCATCTTCAACAAGCACCAAGCTCAGTTCGCGGTGCGTGGCGGAGGACACATGAACGTAAGTGGCCAGGAGCCCCTGTATATTGCTCTCGCTTATGCAAGGATAGTACCCTGGCTCGAACAACATCGACGATGGAGTTTTGCTCGCTCTGAACGGGCTCACTGAGTTGAACATCCTGGACGAAGGGCTTGTTGAACTTGGGCCTGGCAATCGCTGGGAGCAAGCCTACAACGCTCTTGGAGCAGTTGGAAGATACATGATCGGCGGCCGGATGAAGTCGATCGGTGTGCCAGGTCTGTCCTTGATTGGTGGAGTGCACTGGTTCACCAACAAATACGGATTCGCCATGGACAACGTCATGAGCTATGATGTGGTCCTCGGCAACGGCACTCAGGTCGTCGCAAACTCAACCTCGAACCCGGACCTGTTCTGGGCGCTGAAGGGTGGTGCTAACAACTTCGGCGTGGTGACGAAATTCACGTCCAAGACATATGACATCCCCAGGTTCAGCACCACGATCCAGGCCTTCAACGCGAGCACGGTTGCAGGTTTCATCAAGGCCGCTTGTTCTTTTGCGCAGAACGAGGATTCTTCGATCGGTGCCGGCTCAGTCATCTCGATCACCTACAACGCTACGACGAAAGAAGTTTCTCCCCTGCTTCTCGGTGTTCAAGAAGGCACGGAATCTCCTCCCTCGAAGTTCGCCGATTTCACGGCCGTTCCTGCCGTGCAGAGGGTGCACAACGTCACGACTCCTCCGGAATGGCACAAGAACCTCGATTCGCCGTTCCAGATGTTCAGGTGAGTCTCCACGCTGGTATCCACCATCCATGATGTCGCTAAATCAAGGTGCAGGAGTTCCTTCGGTCACCATGTCATCAAGCCGGATTTCGATGCCGTCTATGACATGTACAACAAGTGGATTGCTGCCGTCGACGACATTTCCGATGTCGCAGGCCTCTACCCTACGTTCGTATTGAACATGGCCCCCAAGACTGCTGCCACTGTGGCTAAGACGAACGGAATTGGAAACACGTGGGGTCTCGACGACAGTGAGAACTATATCTGTAAGTATCTCCTAATAAAACTTTAGCCCAATCATGAGACTAACCGGCATTTACAGGGTGGGAGCTGTCTACTGGTTGGGATTTGGCCGAGGATGATTTGCGCATGACATACTGGAGCCGCTCGCTGGTTGAAAGCTTCCATGCAGCGAACAAGGCGAAGAACTTGTCCTCGGAGTTCCTTTACATGGGTGACGCTGCCGAGTGGCAAGACATCTTTGCAGGATTTGCCCCTGGTAACGTTGAGAAGATGAAGCAAATCAGGGACAAGTACGATGTTAACGGCGTGTTCCACAAGCTGAACTGGGGTGGCTTCAAGCTTGGCTACTGATGACATTGGCATCTGTTTGCCGCACCACTGCTGATTAGTCAGCTCACTGTATATAAGCTATTCTTCTTGATAGTTTAATCATTAGAGTTTCTCTTTACTCATATCTATCTCTAAGCAAGTGCCAGAGCAACCGCAGCAAGCGACCCACAGAACTCAAAAACCTTAACTTCTCCTAAGATTTGACGGACCACTTACTCCATTCGCTGACATCGCGCACTCTCTACTCTTCTGCAATACCGGCAGCCCCGAACTCACGGTACAGCAGCGACAAGCCCGCAATGAAGGTGGCCAACGAACAATGATAAACAAACATGTGGCTTTATCTTTCTCTATCCACTAGCCAGAAAGTGTTCACTTCGGCTATTTGCGATTAGTTTGCATCTCGGATCCAGCCGCAACGGCGGCGACGGCGATAGCCCTATCACTGTGTGCTGGGCTGCACTCTCGCTTGACCGTCTCACCCATCAGGGGTTCTCCATGCAGGTGTTGCAGCGCTTCTGGCTCGTGCGGCTGGTGCATTGGTGGCGACATACCGAGGCGGGCACGCAGACACAGCCACAGTACACCAGGAGCCCGAAGCCGGTAAGGAAATATGCGCTGGAGTGGTTGCGGCGGCATAGAATGGCCAAGAGACTGGTCAGAAGTTCCTATTCGAGGAAAAGAATTGTAATCGTTTGGAGAAAGTGGATTATTCACAACAGCCTATGGAGCTCTGGGAATCTAGAGCATGATGACGACTGTCATGTAGGCTGCCCAATAATTCTTTACCTTTGCAGCTTACTTCTAAGATCAGGATATGCTGCTGCTGCTGCGCAACGTAGATGTTGCGCGTTCGGTGAAACCCTTGGGCTGTGCAAGCGGGGCTAAACTCAGCAGGATTACCACATATTGACGTCTGGTCCAATGAAAATCATAGCCACGACAGAGGAAGCCCTTTTGTGTCTGCCTGGAGGAAGATCATTGGTGGTGGCCATTCAGCTCCAGCTGAATTACGGATAAGGAGAAAGGTCCAGATTCCTATAGGGTGGCCATGTAAGCAAGGCTGAACCTCATGTCCAATAATGATTTTAGGATCCTGCAACCTTTTATCTGAGCCGAGGCATGGCTGTAATAGGGAGAACAACCTTATATAGCTGAGGGCGAACACAAGACCGTGTAGACCCATCAGACGACCACGTCGGAATTTTCTTACCATAACAGTTTCAGCATGTATCACAAGCTCTTCCTACTTCTACTCTTTACAGCCTTGATCCAATTGGCTCTTGCTGTTCCGCATCCTCTTCTGCGAAACATTACAGTCGAAGTTCCTGAAGGCGCATCAAACCACGGAGACCCAAGGCTCTTGTGCCTCCCATCTCGGACTTGGTCGATCGTCGTGTTCTTCATCGGAAACTATTTTACCCACGCTACCACGGTAATCACATACCCCGGGGAGCCTTTGTTCATGACGATTGCTTCGACACTTGGAGCACTATTGCTCCCTGCCTCTGGTGTAGTCAAGGGAGTAGCTTCTATATTGCGCGCACCGTGGCTGCAGAAATGCCCAATCCAGAGGGCAGTTAGAGCTGGTGCCGTCTGTCAAGTCATCAGAACCGAGGGCTGGCGCCCTAGATCTGGGGAGACGATCAACGGAATGCGACTAAAGCAAAACGCCGCATCCTCGCGACAGACTAATCTTGCACGACGACCAAGGCGTATACGGGCCAGACTCTGGACTCCAGTAATACCGGTCGCGGCCCCCGATGAATTGACTCCACAGAAAAGACTAAAGGACTTAATTGTCTATGAAGTGTACGGATCATGCTGCCTCCCCGACGGCTACAGCCTGGCCGTGGTTCCGATGGAAACTACCGTCATACCACATGCTCCGACACAGGGGCCTCACGCGCCGGTGTTGATGCGAAGCGAACGATGCGATAATGTCAGACATGGAATGCAGTCACAGCTGATCTCTTCGCGGCCGATCTCACAATCCATTGGAGCCATCGTCCAGCTGATATGCGGCTCTATAACGCTCTACAAGACTAGAGGAGATCAGGTGGATCGCTACGGATATGCCGCATTCGGATTTACGGTCACGCCGTACATTATAATGTCACTCCTCAACCTTGTCGCTCTGATTGTGACGCCAAATTATTCATATCTATATCTGGTATCCTCCGATATTATGGAAGAAGCTGCTGGAAGAGGTGGGAAGTTCGAGTGTACCATAGGGAGAATTGAAGACATACGGGATGATACTTCCGGCACCGAAGACACATTCTCGGGGAACTTTGAAATGCGTGAGGAGTCCATGATGTGCCGCCGCACTCCCTCTGAAAGGTCCGAAGACACAATGAGCTCACATGGCCCGGTTTCTCTGCAAATTGAGTTCTCACGAGTTGGAAATGAGGAGCTTGTTGACCATTCAGATGAGCTCATCATTCCCACACGTTCTCGCACTTCATACCATCCAGGGAGCCTCACCATGATATACTTTTTCTTCGCGAGGCTAGGGGCTATTCTAATGGGCTGTCTTTCTCTTGCTATCATCGGCTCACTGTCAGGATTCAAACCTGGAAAGAGCTCTTCTACGCAGCGAGGCTGGACGATGGCTTGGATTGTATGCGGTATTGTGTTTGGGTACGAGTATAACGGAGTAACATTGATGCTTTGCAAGTCTACTAATTCGCGGAAGATATTCGATTGGATGGCATTTGCACTTTTTGTCATTGTAACCGGAGTGTCAGCGGTTGGGGGTTTTATCGTGACGGGGAAAATGGTGGTGGAGTACGGCACATGCTCACTTCTTTATTAGGAAATACGTCTTCTCTCATAGCTGGCTTTTTTATGATTTTCATTAGAGAGATGTTAGAAAGGCAGTGGAGCTTTAGCACTGATGTAATGAATATCTTTCACTAATATTGCGGATTTTATATTAAAGTAGATATCTCCGGGCTTTCTCTGGTCTCGAGTAAAAAACCGATTAATAACGAGTTGAAGTTTACTTTAAAGATAGCAGACTTAAACTTTTCTAACCTCGACAGTTGCGCGCTACTGCCTAGCCGAATCTACTTCAGGTCGAAGCCACGTTCTTTCAACACACTCTTAATCTCCTCTCTTCCATCCAAATCTCCCGACGCCAACCACCTCGCTGTGAAATCACTCCACGCACTCCTCCCAGTAACCCCCATTTTCTCGTAAAAATTACCAAGAGTATCGTCATACTCAGCCACCCGCTCCGCATGACCCTCATGATTCCACCTCTCCCTATGCAACACCTCCTCCATCCCCAACCGCTGCTTCACAGCCGGCAAGCGCTCCGGATCCGGCTTCCCCACCGCCATTCCAAACAACACAACAACCCTTTTCGGCAACCCCAACAGCGCCGACAACTCCCTCGCGCGATTCCTCGCCGCACCAACAAAGCACGTCCCCAATCCGAGCGCCTCGGCCGCAACACCAACATTCTGCGCCGCCAGCGCCGCGTCGACGGTCGCCATGAGAAACAAGTCCGTGTTCTCGAGCGCCTTGGCCGGCTGGCCGCGCTGCTCTGAGATGGCCGTCAGCCGCGCGAGGTCGGCGCAGAAGGCGAGGAAGAGCGGCGCCTGGCGGATGAAGTCCTGGTCACCGGCGAGGGCCGCGACGGCGGATTTGTGGGGGGCGTCTTGGATGGCGATGACGCTCCAGGCTTGGAGCATGGAGGAGGTGGGCGCGCTTTGGCCGGCGGCGATCAGGGCTTCGAGGGTTCCGGGGGGGAGGGCGTCTGGGAGGAAGTTGCGGATGGATTTGTGGCGGAGGATGAGGTCTAAGGCTGGTGGAAGGGGAACGTCTGACGGTGGCGGCTGGGCTTTTGGACCGTAGCGTTCTTGGTAGTGGGTGGTCAATGACGGGGTCATGATGATTTTGGTATGCTTTGAGGCAGAGCAAGGAAACGCGATTGAAAAGTTCGATATCTCATTTGAGGTTGCATGCTCAGGGAGATATCTCTTTTCAAGGTCACGATTTCTAGACACAATGATGGTGTGTTTGTGGGTACATGTTTCCACAAGGGCCATCGGGTAGCCGCAATCATTAATAAGCTTGTATATTTGTAAGCAACGTCAGTGCCACTCCTGAAAACCGCTTGATCTAGTTGCAATAAATCGGGGTTTCATTGCCCCATTGATCATTAATCGGGGTAACTTGCCAATTTGTGACCGCGACTGCTTGACCTTGATAACTTGATCATTTAGTTTCTATGCACATTTGTAAGCAAAAGGAGTGCCAAAAAAATGGCTATAATATCCGTTCTACTTGGCATGTAGAGATTATAGTAGAAACCATTACGTAGTTATTCGCGCATCTCTAGACCTGGATATCGAGCGATGGCAGGACATTGAACGTCTCCCCTATCGAATATCCTCCTAAATGGATATTTTTCTCGTTTGCATGCCATTAATCTACCGGCTGCCATGGCGTTATTCGCCACAACATCTCCGGACTGTGAGCAGTCTACACCTGCATGCACTTTAATTGTAGGCACTTTACTTTGTAAGTTTTGACGACACGTGGCACTCATAGAAGACACGCTAATGAATAGGTTGGAACCGGAGGTGTACTCCACCTATCGCGGCAATGTGCCGGAGAGTCATCGCCGCCATGTGAACGATTCCATGAAAGTGAGCCAGCATAGTTATCCCCACTTGAATTCGCCGGTTTAAGGCATAAAACATATGGATCACAGATGGGAATTTGCATCCTCTATACACGAGGAATACCATGTTGTGTCTCTTGGGCCTGTTCCTTCTCTAGTCTAGTTTTGACTGCATGTATTAGACTTTTGCGTCCTGCATGACAGCTGTCCCGGTTTTTATATCATCGAAGCAAGTGAGTTAAGACAACAGAGGGCGGCTTTCCTTGACTGCGTCCAAGTTTCTTCCAAAGAACCAGAACGTATATGTATTCATTTTCCTATAAAATGAAGGGTTGGTATGACAATAGTTGTCCTTCCCATACTCCCGAAACTGAAAATTTCCCCGATTAACGCAGGGGACTTTCTGGTTAAGCCAGCAAACGGTGTAACCGGGCGATGGCCCATCAATTATGGATCGGTTGACACTACTTAGTAGAATAAGTAAATCTTCCGCCTTCCACCGGTTCTGCATGTTGCCTTGTACCTATTACTTTGTATTTCTCGGGCTATGGTGGTACTATTATATGTCAGAAATGTTCAGCTCTCAGATCGGGGATACACACGACTCTATGACTCCCAACCACATAGTTCGCATTCCTCTTCGTGCCGTAAATATAGCCGGCTACAACGCCACCATCATTATGAAATCCATCGCGGTAATTGACGTCTCCGAAGACAGTTTGGTGTTCCTACCCACTTGTTAGCGGCATTCTAATGGCACAGAAAGTTTCACAACCTGCGAAGTGTCTTTTTCCCCAGCCAAGACTGATTGCAGCTTCTTGACCCACAGTTGAAGCTGGCCTGCGATGCATTTGTATCCATTTCGGTATTCATCTTCGAACTTGCACATGTCCGAATGATGTGCTGGTATGGATTGCGGATCGATCCCTTTCAGGCACGCCGACTCCTTCGGCACGATATGCATTCTCTTTCCTCCAATCTTCATGGGATACTCCTCGAAGAAACAAGCAACCTCGAGAAAGTTCTTGTTTACCTTCGACCGATCCCTCGTCCTCAGATATTTGTAGAAGGCGTCGTTGATACTCACAAGTTTGGCCGATCTTTCCTCGAGATCCTTAATCTTCTCGTCATTGGTTGAACTGAACAAAGACAACAGTCTCAGCGCCGTTGCTGCCCACTTTGCCTTTTCCGAGCCTTCAAACGGAGTGCCGAGGAAGATCACGCCCACAGTTCTATCAGCAATCTCGTCCTTCTTGCTGTCTGTTCCGTTCGGTCGAGATAAAGCGTTGGCGGTGATAAGGCCACCAAGGCTGTGCGTGACGAATATAATTGGCCTCTTGGACTGGGTAATAAAAGTCAGCTTACTGGAGTAGTCAGTACGGAGATCCTTACAGAGCTCTCATTTTCAAGGGCTATGAGCCTTTGAAACAGTGCAGTAGAGTGGTCGTCCAGGGTGGTTCCTTGGGGAACGTGCCTAGGCCCGTAAAGAGGGTAAAAGTGGGCAAAACTGGCATCATAACCGAAAGAGACGATGCGAGCCTGAGGAAAATCTTTGGGTAAAAGATCCTTAGGCCAAAAGACGCGTTCATTCTCGGACGAGGTCCAAGTCCATGTGCCCTCTTTGTCGCCACCGAGTCCGTGAACGAAGACGATGCTGGTGTGGTCAGTGGGGTTGTGGAACAAGTGCACCATTGTAGGATTGTTACTCGACCGATGCATCTCCCGGATCAGTGAGCACGTCTGGCATTTCGCGCTCTTTGGAACCCGCGGTGGGACTGCTAATCATGTTCTTAAGGCGATGAGGCTTACTCCAAGATAGACAAGTTTTCGACGTGGGGAAGCTGGTTTGCTCTGGCAATTAATAGTCCTTCGCCTCTCCTTTATAGACAATTTAACGACAGTTGCAACGACCCTATTGCACCCTCACTAGACTGCATTTTCACATGCACTTACTGATGAGGATCGGTAACAGGATTCTCAGCTGTTCGCTGCACTGACCTTTTTGACGTTGCAAGAACAGTTTGTGTAACATATAGATCGCCGGAAAAGGTATAGCGCCAGAGCAACTGCCAACTTAAGGTATGGTAGACCTATTTACTAACCAAAATACCTTCTGGTATCTGCCGTCTTTACCTGCGTCTGGGAAATCTATAGAACAGGTGCGTGGTCTAGTTGCAATACCTCTTATCATCCCTTCTACCGCAACCATTATTGCTAAATCCTACTAGTTATGGCATAGGTTCATGCACTTGTCTCTAGACGAATTCTTCTTCCTCACTAGTGCTTACATTGAAAAATGCCAAGCTGTTGGTTGAGCTGTTCGCGGAATTATCAGGCGGAAGATGCCACGGCTCTCGGCTCCGCTAAAGCTCGGCGGCCAATCACAAAAGATGTTAGCATATTCTCTTTATAATTCTGCGACGCAACAGAAAGATTTGCTATGAACAGAGATGGACAACGGATTGAGGTCTTTCCATACAATTAAAAGCAGATGCCTTGCGTCGACGATGAAATATCAGAATTGGAGATGATTATGTTCAGTCTTACTATCCAGCCGCTCACATTATCAACATACGCGAAGATGTCAGTTAGATGAAACCGGGTCGTCAAATCCTTTCCGTATGATGAATGCGGTCTAGACAGTCCAGACCCTTACGGATTCTCTCTACGCACTCGTCCATAACCTGAAAGATCGCATCTATGACGATTTCTTAGAGTTTGATAATAAATGAAAGCAATTCTATGGACGAATGACCTCATCCACATGAGGAAAAAGACCCATTGCAAGCTCTGGCAGAATCGGGACCACTAAATCTTTGTAACACCCAATTGGTATCACATGTGCCCAAAGAGACACACAGTCACATGAGTGGCGGAGTTGAACTGGTGCTATAGATCCGGGCATAGATTACAAACACATATATATATGTATATATATGCTGAGTTTCACTTCCAAGAACGACACCTTCAGCATTTCCACTTCAAATTGCCTTGTGCCATATTTGAGCCTGTCTATTCAGAAGTTTCTCGAAGACGCCAACTGCAACCACACCAAATGAAGGACCCAGATCGCCCCCAGCTAGTGAACTCGAAGCAAGCTGGGGCAAGTTCCGGCATCTCTTTGATAAAAGGCATCACCGCCGGAAGCGTCAGAAACTCTACACTTACGGGTAAGTCTCGGCCTTTCCATAGGAAGTAAATATCATTATAACAATGGCTTGATAGGGCGTCTAACTCAGCACTGTGAGTGTACTTCTCGCTATTACCTGGTCCATTATGGTAACAAACTTAGTCCACAGCAGAGAACAACGTAAGACCGCTGATGTGCTTAATTGGTTATCTCCGCTGGACCACCGGACAAAGCAGCTGGAGTTCGAAAAAATGACGGCCCCTAAAGCTGGCCAATGGCTACTAAATTCAGCTGATTTCGTGGCCTGGCGTAGCAAAGAGACCCACAAGCTCTGGTGCGTCGGAATGCGTGAGTAGACCAAATTTCGCCCACGAAATAACGCATCGGCTAACGAGGCAAAGCCGGAGTGGGAAAGACTATCCTAGCGTAAGTCACTGCACTATTTAGTCAGTTTTTATTCAGTTTCTAATATCAGGAAAAGTTCAATCGTTATCAGTCACCTTAAAGAATGGGAATTCGACCCGAAAAACCAGCAGTCAGGGGTGGCACATCTCTATCTCACTTACGAAAATCAGCCTCCACTGGAACATCTTTTGGGTAGCATCACCAAGCAACTTCTGAACCCGAAAGAACTGCCAAAATCACTCGAAGGATTCTGGGATAACGCAGCCGCAGCAGGCCAACAACGTCCGTCGCTGGACGAGGTTCACGAAGTACTTGCAGAAGTCACTCGAAATCGTCACGTCTATATAATCATAGATGCCTTGGACGAATGCGCACTTGACCTGCAGGACGACCTGGTTCAGAATCTTCGGAATATCAATGAGGATATCAATCTGTTTGTAACCTCTCGGCTTTTTCAAGGCATTGACAGGATGATCCGAGGCTTCAAGAGGCTCGAAATTACGGCTCAGAGTGAGGATATCCAAGGGTACATCTATCGCGTCATCGATCAAAGCGTCTCGCTTCGCAACATGATTGAGAAGTATCCGGATCTGAAGGGGGAAATAGTGGAGAGCATTACGAAAAAGTCATCGCAAATGTATGAACTGGAAAGCTCCGCCACTTATGTGGGTTTTAGCGTTGTGCGCTGCTGACAAGTATAGGTTCCTTTTGGCCAAACTTCACATGGAGGAAATCGCCGCTCAAGTATCCCTTGGCGACGTCCGCGAAGCGCTGAAATATCTTCCCGAGAACCTGGAAGCCGCCTATGAGAGCACAATGTTGCGTATCAAAGCGCAGGATGAGAAGAAGCGAGACTATGCTAACCAGATACTGTATTGGATTGTGTGCGCATCTCGGCCGCTGTTAGTGGGAGAACTGCTGCATGCTTTGGCTGTGAAAGGAGACGGGTGCTTCGAGGAAGAGAGGATGCTAGAAAGGGCTTATCTGCAAGAATTTTGCTGCGGATTGGTTGTAATCGACGCGACCAATACGATACACCTCGTTCACTACACGGCGCGGGACTATTTGATCTACCACAAGGATCAAGTCTACCCTGGCTTTCACCGCCGCATCGCTTCTACTTGCGTCAACTATCTCTGCATGGTCTCTTCGGAGCAGCCTGATGTCCCGCTTCAAAACAAACTCAAAGACTATCCTTTCGCTCGATATGCTGGAGAGTGTCTCGATCACCACATTCGGGAAGTTCGAAATGAGGCTATTTTTATGAAAATAGCAGAGATCATTCGACAGCTCTTGGAGAACCAACACCAGAGCGATTTCTATCACAATTTACTGCTCCACCTTGGGACCTACTACTCTATTACCCGAAATCTTCTGGAGAAGGGAGTCAGACCGAATTAGTCGAAACGTTTGCAACAGAAGATGCGAGCGTTCCGTGATCCGGGTGACTGGGAGCCTCCTGTTTCTTCGCAGCGCACAATAGGACTACATTTGGCGGTCTTCTTGGGCTGTACCCACCTGGTCTGTGAGTACCTCAAGAGTGGAATTGATGCGGATGCTCTGGATCAGTTCAAGAATTCGGCGATGGCCATCGCATTCGAGAAAAATGATGAAGAAATCATCACGGTCCTCCTGAAGCATGGGGTCTATGTTGACCTTGCTACCGAGAGTGGTCATTCTTTTCTCCTTCATGCCGCTTGGAAAGACTTACGGGATACTGTA
This sequence comes from Lasiodiplodia gonubiensis, assembly GCA_009829795.1. Classification (NCBI taxonomy): domain Eukaryota; kingdom Fungi; phylum Ascomycota; class Dothideomycetes; order Botryosphaeriales; family Botryosphaeriaceae; genus Lasiodiplodia; species Lasiodiplodia gonubiensis. The sequence goes on along the minus strand of RHKH01000067.1, from coordinate 33,122 downwards.
CAAGAGATCCTTCGGAAAGCTAGTGGTGGAGAGTATAAGTCTGCTGCTGACCCATCAGAGACACTTGAGAAACCTGGAGTCCAATCATCAACCAGCAATCAGGTCCACAGAACTCCTCCTAAGAGAGTACCTGTCCAGGAATCGAATACATGGATCAGTTACCCCTTTTCGATGTTGCGGCTACAACCGAAGCTCAGGAAGTACTCAAGATTTCTTTTCGCGGCATACAACGGAGACACGCCTACCGTTGCGGAACTTATCGAGCGCGGAAAAGTGGATACCGGAGCTGGAAATGACCGAACACCTCTCGAACCAAAATGGGCTAGGTTTATGACAACAGCGTGTTTCTTGGCTATTGAGCAGGGTCACGTCGAGACCATGGAGAAGCTGCTAGACAATCAGGTCGACCCAAACACGCAGGATTTCGAGTCTCGCACATTTCTCCACCGCGCTGTTGAACGCAACAACGTCGTCATGACCAAGATGTTGTTAGAACGAAAGGCTTCAACAGAGTTAAGAGATGCTAACGGAATGACGGCTTGGGCAGCTAATGCCACCCCGGACAGGGCTGGAGGTGAGTAAAGGCACATCCTGCAGTGATGAAAGACAAATACGGGTATTAATTCTTCCCAGTTCTTGATCTGCTGAGAAAGAAGGGCGCCGATCCAAACGATCAAGACGGACAAGGAGTGAACGTTCTCTATGCGGCAGCGTCGGGGGGTGATGTGCACAGGGTGGACTTTCTCCTAACCCAAGGTGTTAATCCTTCACTGAGGACCAAATACGGATGGTCGCCGCTCCATTGGGCGGCGAACAATGGCCACCTAGAATGTGTGCGTCTTCTACTCGAATGGGGAGCTGAGCTATCACCAGTTTCGGACCAAGGCACAACCCCGCTTGACCAAGCCACGAATAATAAGCAGGACGACATTGTGAAAATACTGGAACATGCTGGAGCAGAGACTGCACAGTCTATATATTCGAAGCGAAGGGGGTAGAGTTCACCTCGCGGCATAGAAGTCTCGCCAACGGATTGATACAATCAAAGCTACCCGCTTTCTTCAGATAGCAGCTAGAGGGCGTTTTTGTTTTTCCTCAACGCAATTGTCAGCAATCTATATCACACCTCCACGAGGAAAAAGATCTTGAGCCTGAATAGGTGGCCAGTACGATGAGTTCTCAAGGCTGTTCAACAAGCAAAGCCTGGGCTCTGGCTAAAATGGCCAATACGATGGCAGTACAATGATGTTTAGCGTACATTTCCCAGGTACTGGTCGCCTGAGCTAACTAGTGACATCGGGGCCTATAAGTGATAGGAGCCTTGTCCGATATCAAATTGCAGTGTATGATGAAAGTCCTGGGGAAGGATCGTAGATAGGCTAACTTATATCATGGGGTTGAAGACTTCCATTCAGTTTCGTTATTCACTATGAACCAATCCATGGGGATGCTGGTTTAAAATTGATCTTGGTGTATTTCTTAGTGCGAGAACATTTGTCAGTATTCGACGCTTACGTTCTCACCGGCAATTCTTATCAGCGTGATAATCCCATTAGGTAGGCCGGAGGCCTTAGCCTTTTTGTCGACTTAAATCATTCCCTACGATGTACCTAAAGATGACAGATCTTCTGACCAGTCCCAACAAATACTTGCAACCTACGGAGTACACGTGTGTTAATTATTTCTGTTGCTCTTGGAGACCCTCAGTTCGCAAGGCCTGTATTTGTGTATATTCTGCGTAGCCTCTAAAAATGAATCTTGCAAGTCCTTTGTTGTTCACACCGCTCTCCCCCTTCAAATATTGCCCGTTTCATTGAGTTATTTTTCATCAGTCCTCCTTGATGCGACACCTGAACGATGATGCTGGGTAAACCCGTGATTCTATGCATACAACTCATTTGGTATCACCTTTTTAACCCCAGCAGACGAGAGCCCGGCGCGGCGCCATGTGTTTTCATGTTCCTCCGTTGTCACTGCAAGGATGTCATCAGCCAAGAGGTCAACCTTTGTTGGGCAGAGATTAACTTACAATCGCCCCATTGGATACCCTCCGGGAGAATGTTGCTCAATTCACTCGTAGCGGCACACAGCGTACGAACCGACCCAAACATCTGTGGTATGTAGCCTTCACGACTGTAGCTATATGCCCACCAACAGCCAACGGTCATTACGAGTAAAAGAGCATTTGATCCCCAAACAGATGCAGGAACGGTGACAACCTAAACTATCAGCGCGAGGAAATGCTAAGGGAAATTTGATTGAGTTGGCAATGCCTCAATCGGACGTGTACTTACTGTATACTTTGGGTAGTCATTGTATAAATCCGTGAGAATCGTCTCCTCCGTGTATATCGAGAGGCCAAGTAGCCAGTGCATCACAATGCTGTAGCCGATGACCGGGAACATGATCCTCTTAGGAAGCTGGAGAAGGTATGACTGGTCGAATGCAGGTCCTTTGACTATAGTGCAACGCAGACGGCGACGTTTCTCCTCGAATTGGCCCCATTCATACTCCATGCTAATAAGAGTGAGGTTGTAAAGGAGGAGGAGATATAGTACAGAATAGATCAGCTGTGCTCCGTTCGAAATACAGAACGCTGCTATCTCATCCTGTAAATCGGCTCCTTCCATGTAGAAGAGAGCTTGAGGAGAAGTAAACTGCGTGCTATATGTCGTCCAGCCCGCGCACACTGCTACAGAATAGTAGGAGAAGTAGTATACTGTTAGAATGACTGATACAACTAGCAATGCTGTAGAACAAAGGCTTAAGATCATCATTTGCGTAACCGCCGTGGAGCCAAGATTTGCAATAAGAGACTTCTTGCGCTTCATTGCAAGGGCGGGCCAGGGTAGATTGGACATGTGATTGACGGAGTTGAACTTGGGACACCTCTGACAGTGGCCAATGTCGTCGCCAGTATCTGATATGTCGGCCCATGCCTTGCAGTGTTTATGGCATTTGTGTGCTGTCTTCTGTCGGTGGAAGTCGCCACTATTGACCAAACATTCGCTGGGAATGCGGATGTTCTCAATGACTGATGCCACAAGAACGTCACCAAATGTGAGGCACTGCGACTTGATACGTGACCTTGCCCGTACATTAACAGCAACCATGTAGGTAGCTTTGATGGTGAGGCAAACAGCCAGGATCACTGCGGCGGAAAAGCGAACCACTAGTCGGTAGTCAGTTCGCTTGCATGTGTTGAGCGGGTCGCAGAAGATGCCATGGGAAGTGCAGTTTCCCATGATTCTGAAGGGGCATGACAGCGAGTCATGCTGTGCTTGCTCTTCCGTGCAGTTTATATATGGATAAGGATAGTCCGGAAATGTATCCATGGCATCCAAATAACCGACTGATTGGTTCGAATACTGCCCACAAGCATTTTCATCATAGAATATCTTTACTAGGGAGTGGCAGACAGACGTTCCTTCTGAATTTTGAAGAGGTTCCCATGGATTTGGATAGTTTCCTCCGTCTTCCTTAACTTCCTTGCAAGTGTATGAGGGCGTGTAATCGATGTCTGAATCAGTCTGCCAATCTAGATGGTCAGGATCCAAAGCCCAATGACCGAGCCGAAAGGTGGTCCAACATTCAAATTCTCCAAGTTTCCGGTACGGTCCTGTGTCGATTATTTCCAGGAGCGGGTGCCATTCATATTCGTCAATCGTGTTCGTCGTTGTCTGTGTAATTCCAATCACCGAGTTCGCCAACAGGTGTACAGGCTATCTTAAAGATTTAGCGTCGAACAAATGTACAGTGAAGAGGAGGCACACCACAGATGTGCAAATTAGAAGAGCCCAGGCCGAGAACGCCTTCCAGCGGCCAGAACGCTTATGTTTAATCGCGAACGGCGAATTGGTCGCTACCCGCGAATCTCCGAATTTGGTGATCGCGTAACGAATGTCACGAATGTCCAAAGATGTGACCAGCTGTTGATAAGTATTCGATGAGCTAAGCACTACGGTGGCTGCCACGTTGATGAAGAACTTCAAGACCTGGGGTCGGTTTAGTCCATATCATTATTCCAGCAGAGAGTTCAATGGAACAGTACCTCGCATCTCGTGTTCATGTCATTTTGAGAGCCACTGGCGATAGGAATGGAAGTCGTCCTGAGGCCACCCTTGCCCAGCTTTGGGGCAAGTGAGATACACGAAGCAATCATGATGATCGCAAGCGCAACCATGAATGCAGCCATGCTTCTGAGAGACCGGTCGACAAACATCTGTTCCTCCCATAAACCCTCTTTTGGTTTTGTATCCCTTCGTTGCTCGGCATAGCTAGGAGTCTCGTCGCTATTGTCCGAATGGGTACTGTGCATAGGAGAAATGAGGGGCAGTATGCTGTCGCGATCGGAGGGCGCCCGTTGAGAAGAAGGGTATCGTGTAATGTCTGTCAGCTCAATCGATGTTCTGCAAGTTATCAATATAGGCATCCCTGGAGCTAGCCAGACCAACTCACGGCCTTTGGTCTCCGGGATGAGGTATCTGCTCAGGTGGCGAAAGTGGCACTGGCATTCCAGATGCGCGAGCACTTTCCATTGCTGTCAGGTCGATGTCCAATCGGGCTTGCGTTGTAAATGGGATAACCGGGGCTAAGTTCGTCGGGGATCTTCAGCGAGATCAAAGCTGGGAAATGAGGATAATAGTGTTGGTCTGTTTCGAACCAGGATTTGGGGGTGGGGGATTGGGTTGATCAATGGTCGTAAAGAAGCGAAAGGCTTCCTGAGCACTGACCATCTATATACCTAGTGGGCTCTCGAACCATATGGGAAGCATGTCGTGTAGTGCACAAGGATGGGCAGCTGAATGGGCTCTCGACCAAAGACAGCGCTGGAATCGCTTGCCACACAGGATGTCAAGGGGGCTTGTGTTGCGTTGGGGCTGAAAGTTTCCAGGTGGATGTAGTACGGAGCGGGGTAAGTAGACTGTTTCAGAGCCTTAGTCCTCCTTTTATATGTTCGTACGAACTAGGGCGTACAAGCATGTAACATTACCATTTTGAACAAGTCGTTAGAGACATTGCATCAGCGGCACGCCTTCAAGCGCGGATCCAATGTAAGGCCTACGAGGATGGCACTGTAGCATTTCAAGCGTACCTCGTACTCTGCCCGTTCCTACAACCCTGCCGTATTTTCAACGAATGAAAATTAAGATATAGGAGTAGTTCTTTCAGATAGGCAACTACAATTTTGATCCCCCGCCCCAAGCCAAAAGATCGTCTGCTTCCTCTTTTATCCAGTCCACAGCTCCACCGAACATGATTGCCTCGACACAAAAGTTTCCAATGAGCTGAAATTGTGACAGACTGTCAAGTTTCCTCAGGACCATTGGAACTCTGCAGACATGCAGAATTGACACATGATCCCCAGAAGCGACGGTTTGCGGTACAATTTCAATCCTCCTAGTGTCTGTTCCTATGACCTTTCGTCCATATACGTGATCCGTAGCATTTTTCCACCTCTCCATATCCGATAAACCATCCTCAGGATTCATCAATGCTGAATCTATTCTCATCAAAACGTAGAAAGGATACGAAATGTCTTCCAGGACCCGACCGCACTCTGCAGCTCGTAGAACAGTTTCGATGATCGTCTCTTTTCTCAGATATTGGAAGTCGCTTTGTTCTTTAAGGTGATGGTGGAGTTTTTTCGTGTGCTCGAAGTAGCTAAGGCCCTTCTTTAACCAACAACTGCGGAGTACGTAACTTAAGGCCTTTTTAATGCCGAATACAATCTTGCCGCTCCTCTATAGATATCTATACTCTTCGCTCTTATAAAAAGAATGTCGATGTAGCCGACCTTAGCATGCATCCCTAAGGAGAACCGCTCTCCTGTCGAAAACGGGAGATGAAGGTTTCAACAAGCTTCTCGGACTAATTAGGTACCCATGTAGGTGGGTCCTTGAATTCGTCATCTCTGATTTATTCGACGCCATTTGCGGCTGTAAGAGTATCCAGGGACCCAGTGTCTACCATGGTAGATTTAGCCAGCTGGCTGTAGACTCAGCTTGTCGGAATCCGATAGACATCTTAGATCTCAAAACTTTGAGGTTTTCAGCAGCCGAGATACGCAAGCACTTTGTCAAGCTGATTTTTTACTAAGGGCGATCGTGCAACTCAAGCCAAGAGACAACCGAATTTGTAAGCACGCTCATAATCAGCAGGAGATCATTATCGGCTGTCGCGCTCGTACGAGGAGAGGTTATTTCTGGCATACGTCCCATCCCCTAAGGGTGAATCAATCATATCCTGATAGTCTGCAGCGTCTCGCAGGGCGGCCAACAAGTAACCAGAGCAAATATGGGGGTCCAATCTTTAGTTGTTTGATCCGCCAGTCATCGACATCTTTGTTTGTTTGCTTTATAATTGCAGTTAAGTAACTGTGTTTCCTTGCTTACTTATTACAAATGACCAAGCAAATAATTGCAAACGTGATCACTTATTGGCCACCCCGGTCTGGCGCTGCGATCTAAGCTGCAGCAACTGTTTCACCGTCTTCTACGAACCCGCGCTGCCAACACTTGACGTCTCATCCGACGCCCGCCATCCCTCCGGTATCCACCCAGCCCTTCAAGTTCATCATCGGCCTCACGCTGCGCGCTCTTCGGAAAATTACCACCACCAGCGCTACAGTCTGTACGCAACACACCCCCTTGGCGCGCAGCTGCCATGCGTGATCCAAACCCCGATTACAACGTCTCCAAGGTTAAAAGTGCTGTGTCGATTCTACTGGTCCGGTCGGAACAGGCCCTCGAAATACTTATGACAGAAACAATTGTGCCAAAATGCCGCAAAGCTGACGCATTGTATAACTACTGTTGAGTAATTATCAGAGAAAACGTCCAATAGTCCCGCCATTGTGGCTTATACCATCGCGGGCTTATTCTAAGAATACCACAAAATTGGTCAAATGCCTCGGCTTTGATTCGCTGGACAGACTTGGCGTCTCGTGTAGTAGTTCGCAGGCCCACTCACGCACCGAAACAGGTCCGCAACTGCGCGCACCGACACACCGACCAGTAGCATGCTTTTGCGCTGCCCTTTGAATCCTTCACTAAAAAAGCTTGAACCATAACTAACCTGAATTTGGTTCCAGCGCCGCTTGCCCAGCTCGCTCGTGAGATGTTTCCCAATTACCAAATGTGGTATCTCCTCGGAGGGCCTCGTATTCACGCTCTCGATTATCAAGCTCAGAACTTCACAGGGTCATAGGACGCGCACGCACGGCGTGGTACTGTGCAACATAGTTGCAAAGTTTCGCGAGCTCAAGAGTGTGGCTATGCCGAGGGAAGGGTGTGGAATGAGGCTCGCCCAATATATACTCCTTGTCATGCTTCTGAAAAGTTTATGTCTTCAGATACTCCATTCGTTATGAGTTGCGCCATACTTGTGCCCGCTCACTGGCGGCGCAGAGCCTTGCTTGTCTTTGCCATTTTTTCCACCCTGTTGGCCTACCCTTACCTACCCCTCAGCATACCCACCGATCGATCTTACGCCTCGCCCATTATTCCCTCGAAGTCTTGTCCGATCCAGCAGTCAGATGCAGCTCAGAAACTACCATTCCCAGCAGAATATGACGTTCAAGCCACGGATCCAGAATGGTGCGAAAGCAAATACAGCACGGCGTATCTCACCAACCTGCGCGATGGGCGGCAGTCGTACTGTAACCCGATACGGTCCAACTCTTCACTCGACTGCTTCGGCACGAACATAACAGACGGTCGTAGGGATATCTTTTGCATGGCAAAGGGAGTGTCGATGCTGCACACTCAGCAGTCGACTATATTCAAGCTCAACTGCGCGACATGGGATGGCTCCAGTGCGGATGATTCTACACCGGCGTTGGACGTACAATCGTTTCCGAAATACATGTACAACACTGGGCCATACCATATCTACTCGCAGTACTTCTCTACAGCAACAACAGACGCCTCAGAGTTTCCCTGCACGCCATCGTCCTCCCCCACATACACTATCCTCCTGAAACGCGAGGGCGACGGAAACCTTTGGCATTCGTTGCTGGAGATATTCTCTCTCTACCTTACCATCGACGCGCTACGCATTACGCCTCTCGACCTATCGAAGCCATCCGAACCGTTCACGTCCGTCGCAGACATACCATCGACGGAGATTGTCATACTTGATACCTACCCTGACGGGCCATATTTCGACCTCTGGAGGCTGTTCGCCCCGCTTCCAATCCGGCGTCTCAAGGAACTGCCCTTCGGCTCAGAGCCGAAATGCCTCGGGAACGTCATCATTCCCCTTGCAGGAGGCAGCAACCCACTCTGGCGTGGTGACTGGCATGCTGGCGCTTGCACACACTCCCCGCTACTCGACATCTTCTCGCGGCGAGTTCTCTCGCGGTACGGCTACGACAGCCTCCAAGCATCTTCGTCCGATCCTAAAGACGTTGCTACAAGCTTGACACTCACTTTCATTGACCGTCGTGAGACGAGAGCTCTCCACAACACCAAGCGTCATCTTGAAAACCTACAAGCACACTTTCCCAACGTCTACATTCAGGCCATTGATTTTGCAGCTATTCCATTTTCCAAGCAGCTAAAGATCATCCAACAGACGGACATCCTTGTCGGTGTTCATGGAGCAGGCCTGACGCATTCGATGTTTCTTCCCGAAGGCTCCAGCGTGGTGGAAATCCTGCCGCACAACTTGGATTACAAAGGTTTCAGGAATCTGGCAAAACTAAGGAGGCATCGCTACTTTAGTGCACATGCAAACGTTGATGAATCCAAGGGGGACTGGCATGACCTGGACGTCACGATAGATGAAGACCGCTTCATCGAGCTTGTTGGAGCTGGGATTAGAGCAATGCTGCACAGAGGTCAGATAGACGAAGATGTTGTGTAAGAGTACAGAAAATGAATTGACATAGTAACGATGCTCTACAATACTTCATTTTCCAATTTTCCAGTTGATGCTCTCCTCAGAATTCTATTTGATATCTGACATGACCTTCGAACTGGTCTAACTGGGGATGACGATTGGTGCATGTCGGTACAGGGCCTTTTTGACTAGAGTTGGCCTGATGGCAACTGATTTTGTCAGACCAAATGCCTACACTGCGTATGAAAGACTATTGACTCATGCGCGATTAAACAATCTACTCTCTAAGAACTCTAAACTCAAATCTAAGGTATTAAGTACAGAAACGTAATACGCGGGACGAGCACATTATCTCTTCACTTTAATAACGTGTCATTGTAGATCTATGTTCAATAAATTCTATCTCAAAGGGAAACCGAGAATAGATATGTGGGAGTATAAATCGCGTGGAAGTAATGACGAATCATAGCGATGCTTGCATTGGTGAATACTTCCGCTCGTAAATTAGTAATGACCTTACAACGCCTTACAGTATGAGATGATAGCCTCGTTTCCTCCCTTGACTGCGGCCTCCAAAAGTTGAGTCTGGTTTATTTCAAGGGTCTGCTCCTTCGCCTTTTCTATTAAGTAGAAGAGTAGGATTTCTGCGTTTTTTTGAGCAGCTTCATACAGCGCGCAAGGCCGAATGACGACCCTCCAAAATGGTCCAATAACCATTTCGCGCACCTCGTCAGCTTGTAGTGCCAAAGAAACAACTTCACAACCGACCTCGATAATGAGATCGAAAACTGCATCGTTGAATCCGTCATATCGAGTAAGGTCCTTGACGTCTTCTGCGTTGAGTAGTCTAACTGGGGCGTTGTCCATCCAAGTTCGGTCCACTGAGTTACTGCTTGCCGAATATTCCCCTGTGGAGGTTCTTGTGGACTCTACCTCGTGCTGTGATGTCGCTCCGTGGCTTTCCCTCTGCATCTTGGCTGTGTTGCAAGCTGGATGTACACTTAGGAACAACAATAGGTGTTTCAGGAACTTGGAATCTTGAGATATGGCAACTACCCGATCGCTCACCACGCATTCTGGATGGGGCAGTTCGAGTATGATATCGGATATATGGTTGGCATAGCTCATGGATGACCATGGACCGTTGTCTCGAAGCGTTAACACTGCAGCTTCCACTACTTCAGGGGAACTTGAAAATCCGATCAACAGACGGAAACTTGCGACCGAAGAGATCTCTACTTCAGCGAGGCCGTCTCGTAGAATGGTGCTGTTGACTTGGTGCTGTACATTTCTCCAGCTGAAGAGCAGCTGTAGCATTCCGCGGCCCCAGCGCTTGTTCTTCAATGCCGCCAAAACTGTCGTTTCTGTGATAACACGAGGCGGGCACCTCAAGATGAGAGATTTGACAACCGACTGACTGAGCCGCGAGATGGCTGCCAGGACTATTGAATCGTCGATGGGTGCAACAGGGTCTTCTTTGAGAAGGAACTCGACCATGGAGTCTCCGTCAAGCTGCTCATTATGGACGGCGGCCTCCATCATCTCCCGACAAATTTGAATTTTTTCGGTCGATGCCAAGAAAGCCTTCTTGACTTTCTCAACGCTGACCTCTCGGACCATGCGAACAAGTACGTCTTGGGTCCAGTGAATCTTTGGAAGGCTGAAGAGGCCCCACTCAGGAAGGTGGTGCCTGTGCAGAAGTTCCTGACAAAAGTCGCTTGAGAGTGGCCCCGGATGACTTCGCTGAAATAACAGTTGTAGAATATTCACGTCGATGAACATCCATTCCGGCATGCACACCGTCTTGCCAATGACTTTATGGCTGACAACGAAGTCGGGGTATCTGTCCAGAAAGCAAATGACCGCATCCAAGTTCTTTTGTTTCAGAACAGCTAGGAGAGTGCGTTCGCTACACTCAACACTGAAATATGGATCCAGAAACAAGTTCAAGACACAATTGTTTCCTGGGGGTGGATTTTGGACAATGGCAATGCTTTCGATGAATTCGCTGCCAAGCCATCCGGTCGAGCGCAGCTTCAAGAGGAATGGGATCATGTCGGCTGATCTTCCACTCTTTGCCTCTTGCAGAACTGCATTTGAAATTGCAACCGGTGGTCCGGAGTCGAGCAGCTGGCGAACTGTGCTTTGGGAGCAATAACGAACCAGAACTCTCATCGTCGCTTCGGTCAGCTGCACACGCCAGCCATGCCGTAGCCATATAGCGGGAGATTGGAAACACTCGTCCTGAAACTTTGGCCACGGCCTCCCCTCTGCCGAGATGAATGTCCTCTCACTGACTATATGGTGCTCTGCCTCTGAGTCTGCGGCTTTGAACAGAGCCTCCGCACACGAGGAGCTGGGAAATGTCTGTGCAACCAACTCCTCGGTAAGACGATTGTCTCTTCGTCTGCTGAGTAGCAACTCAAACACCGCGGTTGAGTCGCCTGACCCTTCGAAGCCGTCTGACCGTTCGAAGTCGTCTGACCCTTTGAAACCGTTCGTAAGGAAAAAAAGAACCACGTTGTCGCCGACCAAATGGGACGGATCAGTCTCGAAAAGTAGCTCCAAAAGTTCCTGCGCAACATGGGTCTGGAGTGCAGCGAGAACGAAGCAGTCATTGATTTTTGGCTTAAAATGGCGTAGAAGTATCGGCAGGCATTTCCAAGAGAGAGATTTTCTTGAGAATGGATCTTTCCAAGTCCACAGGACGTACAGCCAGAAGCTTAGACTAGGCCGCCGAAAGGAAGTTCGATCCAGTAAAAGCCTGACTGCCTCCGCGTCTGGTGTGTCCTGCTGGTAAGGATTCCGCACATCTCTTAGACGCAGTGTCGATTCTGGCTTGCTTGTTTCGCCTATGGTCCAGGCTTCGTCAACAGTATGTACAGACTTGTCTTCGTAGACTTCCAGGTGGTCCAGTACGGAGCGATTACCCCGAAGTATAGCAAGGAGAACACCCTCGTTTACCACAAAGTCTTTGTCTGTCTCTACTAGTTGTCGGAGGCGCCTAGACGAAGTGTGAATTGCAGCGACCATGATCAGTCTTTCCATGACATCTTGACGCATGGCACGCAGATCGACAAGGTCCAGCGCAGGCCCTTCGAAATCCGACTGCCGTAGCTCAGATACGCCTGAGTCGTAACTGGATACGCTTGAGTCGTAACTGGATACGCTTAAGTCGTAACTGAGTTCATAGGTATCGGCAAGGTTGTCGGGCTCCCAGTCATCAACTGGTTGGGATGGCGAGAGCTTCTTCATCAGATCTGTAATGAGAGTGGGTCCAGGGTTGATAGGCGTGTCAAATCCTAGCTGTTTGAAGGTCGTGTCCCATTGCGGCATACAGGCTTCATTGGGACGAGCCAGATTGCACGGAATCTTCAAGTCCATCAACGTTTCCCAGAGATGTCGTTTCTTACGCGCAAATAACAATACTTCCAGCGTCGCCTGATCATCCAAAACAATACTGGGATTCATGCTCAGTATTGTCCCCAATATGTTGCTCAGATTCTCTTGCTTTTGACTGTAGCTCTTCCAAATGGCGCGTACCAATGTCGTTCTGGTGATACAATCGGCAGGTGCATGTGCCAAGATCGAGGACCAATCAGCAAGGCTGGCGCGGCGAAGTGAGACGTTGATAAGATCGCGGCTGACAAGTAGCGATGGTTGCATCTCGGCCAGTAGATGGACTATCTCTCGTAACTTCTTCAGGGTAGACTTATCACCCGCTGAAAAGGGTGTAATATTGTCGTACACCATGTCGTCCACGATTTTGAGAGCGGAACTGACGGTTGATCGACGCTTCGCTTCTGGTAGCCAACCAAGGTAAAGCCGTGTCATGCCGAGATGATCCAATTCGTTGAGGAAGGCTTTCGCCAGCATTCCGGTTGTGATTTCTCCAAAACAGTTTCTGTCCCACAGCTCTTTCGCAAGGTCACAAGATGCCACCTCCGACAAAGTTAGAGCGCCTGCCTCTGTGACCGAGATGGTGGGCTTCAAAGCATAAAGAGTGCTTAGGATCCGAGTTTCCCTGTACCGCCAGAGAGTGCAGATGCGTGAGAGGAGGCTTGAGGAAATGATGAGGCTCGGTGGCTCAAGTTGAAGTCCCAAAGCCTCAAGGATGTGCTCAGTCTCGCCGCCACTGACAGAAGTCTGTCGGAGGGTTGCATTTTGATCATATGCCGTGTCTTCAATTTGCGAAGAGCGATTTCCCACACCCAGCCGCAACAGCCTCATCTGACGTCTGCCTTCCCGCCCCCGTATGCGGTATAGATTTTGGGTCGATGCATTGTTGCCCAGCAGCACAAATGTTGGTGTCCGTGAAAAACTTTCAGTGGCGATATGACATCGTCTAGCTTGCCGCTTCTTCCTTCCTCGCAAGGGTGCATGTAGCAGAGTGCTGGTAGACATGTCGTCGATGCACTAAAGAAGGCGATGGAGATAGATTGGTTCACGAGTAGCATGGTTTGTCGGAGGATAGTTGGATTTATCTGTTTCAGCTACTTGGATTGCTCGGTTAGCTGACCATGGTATGACGTATATACATGGTAGTCCAGAAAAAGTCGGAGCTGAGAAGTTGCAGGTGGCTATCAGTACTGTCCAATCGTGCTCATGGTTGTGGTACAACGTAACATGTCAGCGCTAAGAGATGGTGGTGATTCCAGTCCACGGTACCACAATGCTTACCTTGTGTTCCATGATCGGATCCTCGCAATCTCGATCTCGCCAGTCGGATCCCCTGCATTACCTTTGCTCAAACTGTGTACTGGCCACGTCAGCCCTTTCTGATCGCATATTTCACGCACGTAGCTCGGCCTTTCAATCCATGTGCCTATCCCCCGTCTACTACTCACTATGGAACCTGTTAGCCTAGCAATTGGCGTGCCCGGGCTTGTTAAATCATGCATAGAGGCATATCGAGCAGTCTCTGCCATGCTCACTTTGGACGAGGACGCACTCCAGTTGAACCTGCAACTCCGCATCGAAGAAACAAGGCTCCGCTTGTGGGGTCGCTTCTGGGGGATTTTGGATCAAAACTTTAACCTCAAACAGACAAAAGAGGACGCTTCAAACGGCATTGATATCGACGAGTTCTTGAGCCTACCAGGTGTTGAGAATCTGGTCTCAGAGATACTCTCGAAGATCGAGAAACTGCTCAGCAAATGCAGATCATTCGCACAGCGGTACCACCAATCCGATGATACATCCGTTGGCCGTCAAGGATCCCACTTGCTTGCAGTGTCACAAAAGGTTTCTCGACCATTGTCTTCGGGAAAGAGCAGATCACCAGGAGCCCGGATCCGCTGGGCCTTGGCGGATAAATCGTCCTTCAATCAAGCACTGACTTCTCTAGTCGGGCTAAACGATGGCCTCGAGAAATTGCTCCCTCGGCACGGTCGGCTATCATTGAAACATGCACTCGTTGGGGAGCTACTCTCTATCAAGCTTGATCCTCTCCGCCAGATGTCCGACAGAGAAAGTACCGTAGTGAACACTGTGGCACCTGGATCCGCTAGCCCCACTGCTGGATCTGATTTCTTCGAGCAGAAACCTTCCAATTCAGGCTCGAAAACTTGCGATCTTAAGGACGAGGCATTTCTCCTACCGGCGGAGTGGTTCAAACAACTCAGCACTGCGTCCAGCGGCCGCACACTGGAACACTTCCAACCACCGGAAGGGTTCGTGCCGGGTCAAGGAGTTGCGGTTCAACAAGGAGAGAGTGTTACAGATCTTGCTACTGCCCCTCAAAAGCGCACCGAAGCTGTCCTAGTCGAATGGAAAGAACTGGATAGATCCGTCGCCAAGTTCCTTGAGCACCGCACTCTCGACATTGCCAAGCTGTTCCACCAGCACGGCAGCAACGCCGAAGAAGAGGAGATTTACACACTGTCCTGCATTGGGTACGTCGCAGGCAGAAGCCATGGCGTGTCCGGCCTCGTGTTCCGGCTGCCTGAGGAGCATCGAGAAAGCGAGCCGACCATCGTCTCGCTTGCCGACATGCTTGACGCCGACTTCCGCTCGGGCACAGCGCGGGCCCCGGACCTCAATCTGCGACTGGCTCTCGCACGCAAGTTGTGCAATGCGCTCTACCAGGTCCAGTGCGCGGGATGGGTGCACCGGCTGCTGTCCTCTCACAACGTCATTTTCTTTGTCCATACAGGCGGACCAGATGCATCCACCGGCGCTAAGCTGGCCAGACCATACTTGGCGGGTTGGCAGTCATCGAGGCAGGACGACCAGATCGTCGAGCAACACAGCATAGGCTTCAGCGAGAGCGACTACGGCGATGGCGACATCCTGTTCGTGCATCCGAGGCGGTCCACGAGCCGATTTCGCCGTTCCCACGACATTTACTCGCTTGGCATCATCCTGGTCGAGATTGCCTTCTGGGAACCCATAGCGGCATGGCGAAACTCTGCAGACGGCTCCGTAAGACCCTCAGTTGAGTCTCTTTCTCGCTGGAGCGACAAGGTGTACATGACGGTTTCGCAGGAGCTGGGGGCAGAAGTGGGAACAGCGTACCGTGATGCGGTTCTGTGGTGTTTGAGAGGCCCTGAAGAGGCTCGGCTGAAGGAAGCTCTTTCTTCTGTCACAGGCAGTACAAGTACGGAACTTGACAAAGAAATTGGAATTGAGAAGGATTTCTTTTGGCAGGTTCTTAGGCGAATGGATGCCACGAGGTCTTTTGTATAGACCAAAGGAGGATGGCGAGAATGCGTTGAACAATAAATAAGTTTGATTCAAGACTGCTACTTCCTGCAGTACAATACTCAATTGATGCGATACGTGATGAAGATAAATAGCATTGGATGCATTAATTGATTTAGAAAGCGGGGTAGTATATGCAAAGCCTGTACAGGCTTCTGACGTAAGCGAAATACAGCCGGTACCCATACACGACCGCATTCTCTCACTTCGTCCTGAGCAAGAACAACTTCGGCCATGACACTGTTCAGTCGAACTGTTCAAGAATTATGCCGGCTGACTGCCCTTATTGTCACTACCGTCTCGGCTTCGACAGAAGGGTCATAGATTGAACCACTTTCCAGTGCTCCTACACAGTGATTACCGCTTTATTTAAGCTTTCCACCGGTCGGGGTATTTTTTCTCATTCATGATAGATCGGAGTAGTTTACCCCACTTGGGAACGCCAATGATGGGCCATGAGGACTCTATCAAGCGAGGTGGCAGTGCCGATAATGCCGCGGCAGTCGGCAAGTTTTGGGGTGCCGATAATGCCGCGACAGTGCTATCAGGCATTCCACGCCGCCTGAAATACGTTACGGGCGGATATTACCTATTACTTCATTTAGTATAGCACACTTCTAGCCGCACAGCAGTGATGACAACACCTGCCTATCAGCTCGGTCGACGTCTATCCTCCCGGTCTCTCCTATCGAGTCTTCGAAGATACTCTATGAAAGGAATACCGAATACAAGCTCTTGCATGGTCGAAGCTCACTCGGACAGTATAGACCTTTCAATCAATAAGGACGGAAAATCTTTTGTCAAAAAGCCGCAGGCCTGACGTAGTGAATATTCACTGTCGAGTAGTCATCAATGGCACCGCCTAACTATCCAGGGCTATACTATCGCGGCCTTGTTCTAAAAGCGCCACATCATTGAAAATAGCTCGCGTTTGACTCGCTGGTCAGACCTGGCGTGTTGTGTCTTTTCGGCCCTGGTAGCGGCTTCAAATCCCCTAAGAATTCGGCGGTCAACATCCGATCGAGTATCTCGTCCCATCTTGAGCTACTTCTTCGACCTCACACCATTTAATCCATCTCCCAATCTCTACTGAATGAATCCGTTTCTCAAAGCCGTGTTACTGTACGATTATATAACAAGGACGAATTCTGACGGACTAGCCCCGAAATCCTTCTGGAGACCAGGATGGCGATGGCCAATCAGACACCTGACTCGATCATGCACGTATTTGTAAGCCTATGTGGGAACACACCTTCTAACTTCACATTAAAAGATTTATCAGCAACGGGTGATCTTCCGCTGAAGTACTAATCAAAACAATTGCATCATTCTCATCCAAGAATTGCGGAATCCACTGAACGCGAAAACCGTTAATATAAAGATGCCGCCC
>RHKH01000067.1:0-16033 GCA_009829795.1 Lasiodiplodia gonubiensis | reverse complement strand
AAGAAAAAAACCAAAAAAAAAAAAAAAAAAAGAGAACCAACCGCAACCATGAGCGGCGCCCACTTCACCCACAACACCACCTCCCTCTTCTACACCCTCGAGGGGCCCTCCACCGCGCCTCCCGTCCTCCTCCTCCACGGCTGGGGCGCCGACCTGCTCGACTGGTCCTTCCAAATCCCCTTCCTCCTGACCCTCGGCTTCCAAGTCCTGGCCCTCGACCTGCGCGGCCACGGGCGCTCCGCCGCGCACCCGTCGCCCACCGCCTCCCCCGCCCTCTACTCGCCCACCGCCTTCGCCGCCGACGCCTCCGCCCTGCTGGCCCACCTCAACTTCACGCAGCCCGCCCTCGTCTTCGGGCACTCCCTGGGCGGACTCGTCGCGGCGATTCTGGCTATCGAGCACCCCGAGCAGGTGCGCGGGGCCGTGCTGGTCGATTCCGCGTACTACCTGACCGCGAACGACACGGCGTCGCTGAATGCGGATATCAGGAACGACACGGCGCACGCGCTGCAGACGATTACGGATTGGTTTGAGGTGGTGCCCGGGGTGTACAATGAGCGCACGCCCGAGTGGCAGAAGACGTGGCATAAGCAGCGGACGTGGGGGACGGATTTGGAGGCGGTGGTGCAGACGGGGTTGCAGCTGAATGGGTATAACGGTACGCTGGGGAGGTGGGAGAATGCGGAGGGGTATTTGAAAAAGGGGTTTGGGGAGAAGACGGGGGAGGAGAGGGTGCCGAGGTTGGCGGTGGTGGCGGCCGATGTCAAGGTGGACATGGAGAAGGCGATTGGATTGGATGAGGCGATTGTGGGCGACAGGGCGAGCGTGCTTGAGGAGGGACATTGGTTGCATCAGCAAGCGGCTGAGCAGTTTAATGGGATCGTGGAGAGCTGGTTCCGGGATAGGGGCTTTCTGCCGTGATTTCGCGGTGGTTTACTCGTCCAGTTATGTATTTGACATGACGCACCTTTATCCACTTATAGATGCAATGCTACAGCATACCCTTATCTACGCATTTATCTATGCATCTTAGTTGCATACAAATTATCGCTAAGGTTTTGGCAACTCGGGAATGATAACATCAGTGCATAAAGGCGTTGAACACTCGTAGGTTCTCCGGGGGCGCATGACTGCAGCTAGGAGAGAGGGTACGTAATCTTGCATTATTTCTAGGCAGGAATTTACTTGGTTTAACCGCATGAGCTATCGTTGCTGCCTAGATGTAACCATAGCAAGGCTTGTGCGACCTTGGCTTCATATACAATCAGTCCCTGGCATTGAATCCGACAACCTACGAGGTGATCCAATATGGATTCAGAGACCTCGTACAAGATACCGACTTTAGATATCAGACCTGAAAAAGCTCCGTGATGCTCTAGAGGGAATTTTCATGACACTTTTGTTTCGCTCACCCTGCCTTGAGTTCAGCCTTGAGACCCCGGCTCTTCTTCTGCACAAGGCAGCTGGCTACGTCATGTGGCTGTGACGCTGACCACCGTCGTCCTTTCTCTGCACAGCGACCGCAATCAATAAACAGGCCGCCTTCCTGAAAATGAAGGTTGACTTCCACACAGTCTTCCACGCATCCAAACTTGACCATGACCAAAATTCAACAGGGCAACTCAGATTACGAACTCGAGAGTCTTGTGCCGGTGACCATACGCAACGGTTCCACCAACGATGATGTCGACAATACACACCTTAGCAAGGTATTGCTGGATAGTGGAAAGGATCGTAGCCTTTGGACACCCTTTTACCTACGACGCACGACGCTTATCAGCTTCGTCGTAGCAAAGCTTGGAATCTTTTTTGCAGTCATATCATTGGCCCTGATCGACACAAAGCATAACGGTATTGCGACCACGAACAGTAGTCAGCACTACCTATGGACTTATGGACCAACTGCCGGTAGGCACTTCTTCGTCCACTCATTTAGCAAGTCTGACAGCCAGAAGTTCTCTCTGTTCTTGCCGCACTGTGGGGTCAGGTCGAGCATCGGACAAAGCAGGGGATGCCTTGGAAAGCACTCCAACAAGGATCCAGTCCCGCTTCCGAGACTCTCCTCCTGGACTACGTCACCCCGTCTTTACCCGAGGCTTTGGTAAAATCGATACGCTTGGCACACTGGCCCGTCACCGTTGCGATAACCAATTCCCTACTGATCAAGTTGATCACGGTAGCATCCACTGGTCTTTTAGTCCTACAGAAAACTCCAATCGTGTATCAGGACTGTCACCTTACTGCCTCAAATGATTTCGTCGCAAACTTCAATGCTTCAGCTGTGAATGGCCTCTTGCTGTCTGTCTCTGCCATTCGAAATGGTTCAATACCATATCCTCCGGGGACATCACACGATACAGCCTTCCAGAAAATTGAAGCTGTGGAAGTCCTATCCGGTAAGATCCTAAAAGGACTGAAGAGATCCATTAGGCTTTAAGTTGACACGGTGTTGCCAGGTATCGCGAATGTTGAAGTCGAAGGGCACAGCCGTGTCTTCAAGCCTGAACTTGACTGCGAGACCGGAACAGTGACAAGTATCGATGGCAAATGCGAATATTCCTCTGATACCAATTGCGGACTTCCCAATAATGATGGCGGATGTGAGCATCCCCATCATGGTGGCAGTGGCAAAGATCCCGATCGTGATGACAGTGACAATCATCCCGATAATGATGGCAGTTGCCCTTGGGTGAAAATAGTCGTCAGGATCAAATCTCCAACCTGCCAGGTGGATCGCTTCTCCTTCGAAGGTTCCCGCTTGCATGGACCAGGTGATCAGCCCGAATACGAACATAAGACCGACTTTACCGTTGACTGCAACCATACCTCAGACGGCCACGACTCAACCCGGTTGCTCTTCATAGTCGGCCGCATTAACGCAACGGCCATAGCACACGAACAGGATCCTGCCATAGACTTCCTTGATAACGATAGAACGGTGATTTTGTGCGAGCCAAAATACAGGATCACCAGCAAACTTGTCAGGATGGACCTACGCGGCAACCTCAAGGATGTCTCACAGATTCATCCATCTAAGGACATTTCTCAACCTTTATCTGCATGGGATCTGGTGTATGGACTGAGAGCATCAGCAGCAGATGCTAGTGTACTTCTTACGGGATCTTCCCCATCCACTAGCGCGCATACTACGGGCTGGCTGTGGACTCTATTACGCTACTGGATCACTAAGTTAAATCGCTCAACAAATCTCAGTGACGCCAAAGACCTCAAGTCGTCAGCCAACGAACTATTTTCTATGGCGACTAGTCAAATGGTAAAAGCGAACTTCATGGTACCATCTGCTACCGACCTCGTTGGAACCTGCTACGGTACCGAGGAACGACTTCGCGTGAGAGGTCTTGCCCTCTATTTTGTGGGCGTCACCCTCATCATCTCAGCTTTATCAGGGCTTTTGCTAGTGTATATCGCTCCACGCGGTCTCACCAGCCGTGATCCAGCCTCCATCGGAGGTTCAGCTCTCATACTTTCTTCAAGCCCTGCAATATTGTCTCGGCTTCTCAATGACGGTTCGTCTGATCTTCAGGCCGTACAAAACCGTTTACAAGAGGCATATTGCCAAAGCTTCCTGTCTACCGATGGCCAACGATATCGGTTTTGTGTTCAATTGACGTCAAAGAGGCGTGATTCGAATACAACAGATATTTCAGAAGCCAGTATTTCGTCACCACCACCAATCAAATTCTGGCGCCCATTATCGCTTTGCTCGTCATTCAAACTTTCTGTCCTTGTTTTTCTCTTATGCATTGTCGCCGCTCTTGAATTTCTCTACTCGCTGTCTCAGAAACAAAACGGTCTTGCGCAAGTAAACCCAAATGGCTACGTACGGTTCAGCTGGGTGTATGGGCCGGCGACCATCATGCTGGCCGCGCAGGCTCTGGTCGGCATGATTGCATTTTCTTCGCTTTTCGTATTTCCTTACTTCTTGCTACGGGTTGGCATCTGCAACATGCGGAAGGATATCCTCCAGGACTATATATCGCAAACCGCGGTTGAGTCGGCATGGAAATCGGCAACCAACAAAAGGTTGCCAGTATTTTGCGCGGCATTGGTACTGCTTTTGAGCCCAATGCTTACTATCGCTGTAAGCGGCCTCTACACGGCACAAGCGGTCGAGATCCAGAAAGATGTAACCCTGTCAGTCCTAAATCAGCTGGATATCTCCCAGCTTACTTCTGGACAGCCGGATGAAAACGAGGAAGCGCAAACTTACGCCAACGTCGGACTGCTTCAAACCCAGAACGTGACTTACCCACTCTCGACCTACGATGAGCTCGCATTCCCCGGAATTCGACTAAATCCACCGAGCCCATTGGATACTACGGAGACTTTAGCTGGAAACATCATTAGAGCACGCCTGCCAGCGATTCGTGCCGGGTTGAGCTGCGACTCCAGTAAAACGATGTCAGAGAGCTTTTGGACTCTGTCCAGGAACGACGCTCGGATGCCAGATGCGTATAGAGAGTTCGATTGCTACGACCTCTTCATATCCTATATTAGGAAACCCGAAGCTTTCGGATTCTTTTCAATGGCGAAACGGCAGAGTACCAATGCAACTGTCTACTGCGGAGCATACGGAACAAGTAAGATAAACTGGAGATTCTTCTGGTGCTATGGTACTGTAGACTATCTCGATGTTGATGTTACTATGGATGCCGCCACTCTAGTTGTACAGAAGGCGGATCCGGATGAGAGGACCTTGGGGACTTTCGACAACTCCACGGTATCGTTCCCTTATTCCTTTCCCGGCTACTTGATACCATTCGTTTTCAATTCCGCGGACCGAAAGCAACTTGGAAAGAGTTCCTATGATTCCTCATTCCAGGCCGTCATATACAATTCCGGGACCACGGACAATCCAGACAACTTTCCCATCGGCGAATTCTTGGACGACGAGGGATTCCGTCGAATAGAGCTCTTTTTGAGACACGTCGTACGCACCGTTATAGCACAATACGCGAACGTTATGATGCGGGTGCCTTATGACAATAATGCAACATCTGCACCTCCGGCAACTGTCAAGGGGACCCTTACGAACCCGAATGTCTACCGTCTTCAACAAAGCGTCATATCAACCCGCATTCTAGATGGCTTGCTTATTGCAATCGCTCTTTGCATCGCCGTATCCTTTACATTGATGGATACGCGGAGAGTATTGCCTAAGAATCCCGCATCGATAGCGGCAGCCGCCAGTTTGATCGCAGGGGATTCAGATATGCTCAAACCGGGAAATTTGCCTGAAGAGGCACAGTGGTACTCGGATGCCGAATTGGAGAAAAGGGGAGTTTGGGGTGGATGCGTATTCAGACTGGGATGGTGGGAAGACTCCACTGGACAAGCGACTAGGTTTGGGCTTAATATGGGAAGAGTGGAGAGCTGATCATTCTTTCCTCAACTAAAACCGTGGATCTACTACACCTTCTTATCACACTATCACTCTTGGATTGTTCGTTCACATTTCTTCCTCGCCGAATAGCAAGATTTGAAGAGCTGGAATTCGCGTACACACCAGCTGAAATATCAACTCGTTTGTATACTTATTTTGTTGAGCGCAAATTTTTAATTAGGTCTTTTTGAACATGTTTGTTAGGCTACATGCGCATCTTTTCATAATGAGTAATGTATTCCAGAACTCCTTTTGATCGTGATACCGCCTGGGCTTGCTAGTTACAAATGGACTTTTTAGTAATTACGACGTATTGATTCTCACCCTCCCCTTCCGACGCCGTCTGCAAGCCCATATCCTGCGCGACACTATGCACCATAGCCCGATGCGCATTCCCCGCCGGCGCCATTTCCACGCGCGTCCTCCGCTCATCAACCATCAACTCCGCCAACTCCCTCAAATCATCCGTCACCGCATCCACACTGCCGCCATCACACGCCCTGTCAAACAACTTCACCGACTTCCGCGACCACTCCACCTTCCGCAACGGCGCCAACCGCACCGCCCTTGCCCAGCCTTCCCCCCCATCCACCTTTTCCATTCCCCCCGCCGCCGGGCCCTTCTTCTTCGGCGCCAGCCGCTGCACCGCGTGCCGAATCAACCCCAACCCGGCCTGCGCCGGATCCACGAACTCGCCGACGAAGCGCACCCGCACGCCGTGGCTCGACAGCAGCCGCTGCACGACGCCGGCCACGAACTGCGAGCTCTTGACGGCGAGCGCGCCGGTGAGCGCCACGTCGACGCCGCCGGCGCCGCCGTAGTGCCGGTGGATGCGCAGCGCGAGGTCGGCCACGCCGTCGACTTGCTCGTTCATGAAGAGTCGCGCCGTGCGGGTGTCGAGGAGTAGTGCGTTGAGTTCGTACGCGTGCCCGGCGCGCAGCCAGCCCGGCGCGGGTGTGATGTCGAGCAGGACGGTCGCGCGGGCGTGCTCGCTGTCAGCGGCGGTGACGGGGGCGACGGGCACGGGTAGTTGCGGGACGGCGGCGCTCCACGCGGCGACGAGCTCGGGGTGCAGGACGTGGGGGCGGCCGAGGGCCCAGTCGGCCTGGCGGATGTTGGCGGGGTCGGCGTCGTGGAAGACGGCGATGCGGATGGTGGTCATGGGTTTGGAAGCGTGGAACGGGCCGCAGGCGACGCCGTCGATCGTCAGGGATGTGGGGAGCGTTGTTAGGTCTGATGGGCGCTGCAGCACGCGCAGCGGCGACCACGTGTTGAGCACCCACGGCATGTCGCGCCGGAGCGTTTTGCAGACGACGAGGAGCGAGGTGATGGTTTGAGGCCATGTGCTGCCGACTAGTTGGTCTTCTTGCTGCACGGCTGCGAGAAGGATCTTTTGACGGAGCTCCCGTGGTAGATCTGTTAGTGTGGCCATGGCTTGATGAGCTGTGGGATGGGTTCGGCTTAGATGCAGAGGTGGTGATGCACTGCTAGCCTATCAATGCTTAGTGAGTCACGCGATTGCTGTAGCATGGAATTACGTAAGTCGACCGCGATTGATGCTCAATCAAGCAGCCAATCAGGCGACTTCATGGTGGGCGCCGAAAGATATAAACCATCATAACTATCTCTATAACCTTATACATTGATCGAGTAATGACATTCTACTCTGAGACTACCTATTACTTCAGTCTCTACGTAGGGAGTCTTTCTTGGCCTTTCAAATAGCCCCCCTTTGACGCATTGACTGTTCCAAGCCTTCCAGCCGCATTACTACAATTGGACTAAAGTATTTCCTCGCATCTTCAATACTGTCTTCCTTCGCATGAAGAATTTTGTTTTTGACTTCTAAAAGGTCTTTCTGACAACTGCCACTGAGGAGATCAAGATTCGCACCATTTTCGATCAATACCTGGACAATCCCAAACCTCCCGCCCGTAACCGCAATCTCTAAAGCTGTGCGATACCCGTGATGCTGGAAATCAATATCAGCTCCTGCTTCGAGTAAGGTTTCAACAATGCAGGGAAACCTTTGGCGTGCTGCACACATTAAAGGACTCCCAAAGTCATCAATGCCGGCTGTACAGTCATTAGGGTCTGCTCCACCGTCAAGTAGCGTCTTGACAATGCGATTGAATTTATCAACCAAAAATTCCCAATCAAAGTCTGGCCGATCGATACCAAGAAGGCATGCACGACGTAATGGAGTGACAAATATCCCTCCTTTTGCGTTGACATTGGCTCCATAGTCGAGCAGTACCCTCACAGTATCTGAATCGCTCGTGCCGCACGCAACGTATAACGCAGTCTCTCGTTTCCAATCTCGGGCGTCCACGTCTGTCCCGTTCTGTAGCAGCATTTCCACGAGCTTGAAGTTGCGGGGTTCGCGACTCGCAGTATGTAAAGCATACTCGCCCTTAAACTGTCCTGTGGCGTTGACATCGACGCCCCTCTCAATAAGCATCCGCGCGATAGCCAAGAAAGTCTCTTCCGGACCCTTGAAAGCACCCTGACATGCCCTAAGTAGGGGAGAATCTGCTCCGAATTCGGCGCCATGATCAAGTAGCGTACGCACAACGCCTGAATGTCCGTGAAAGCATGCATCACCCAGAGAACTTTTCAGAACCCTCGAAAAATCGTCAGGGAGACGTCTGATAGTCTCTTCCGGATCTATCCGAAACTCAATGAGCTTCTTTATGTAGTACGGGCTGGTGCGTAGCGCGTCAATGAGACTTGCCGTCCCTCCTGGCTCATTCGGACTGATACCGTTCTCCAGCAGTAGCTTTACCGTGCTTGAAAGCCCTAGACTAGAGGCTAGGTAGAGCGGAGGACCCGTCAAACTGTAAGAACCCAGTTTGCCGCTGTGGAGCAGAAACTTCAAAATATCTTCGTAAGTTTCTTTCTCCACCTCTTGTTTCAGTGTCTGAGCTAGCCACTCTTTGCGCAAGTATGCCTCGATCGTGTCGTTGTGCCAGTCGTTAGAGTATTTCGATTCCATCGACGCCCAATAAGCAAGGCATACACGAACGAGAGATGCCCTGTTTGAAACGTCGGAGAATACAACATTCAAGTACGGTACCGGTACCGCTGAAGAGAGGTAATCCCTAACGGAAGAGTGTGCAATCTCAATGTATTTTCCCTTGACATAGAACGTGGACTGCATCTTTATAAAGACCGACATCAAGCTGGAGAACGGAGCCAAATCTTCCATCTTCTTGGCAGGGTTGATTGAATGGCCGGGGGCAGCTTTCAGATCAACACTCGTGAACTCCAGCGCAATTTCCACTTTCAATGGTTGCGTTGAAGCTAGCATCATTTCCAGTAGCCGGACGGCCTCATCTCTGTGGTATTTGGGAATATCTCTTAAGCTCCGGGCATAAATTTCGTGGAGCCCTTCTGGTAGATCTGCAAGGGCTTCTTCGATCTTTGCGATGGATCCAAGTGAACCGAGGCTATCGAGCTGCAGAGAAGCCCAGCGAAACCTGTGGAACTTGTGAGACGTAATCCAACAGCTGTGAGGGTGTGGTAGAACTTACATCGTACCAGCCTTGTCAGTAAGCATGTCTCTCGCCCTTTTCAGGATAGGGGACCATTGAGATTCGCCAGTGTGAATATCAAAATCCAAGTCCTCGCATGCTTGGAATTCTCTTGGTTCGGATTCGTCCTCGGAACAAAATCCTTCGTCAGAGACAGACTCTTCTTCTTGTTCAAGATGTGCTTCGGCTCGATCGCTCCACGCATGACCTCGCCACCTTGCGAACATGTGATCGTTCATAATTCGCCTTTCGATGTATTTGCGAATGTCGTCTTTGACCTTGAAAGCGTTATCTTCTATAGACAGCTGAGCCATTTTCGACATAGGCACGCCGAGCATGTCAACAATGTCTTGCTGCTGGCTACGACTTGTTATCATGATCCGGAGTTTGGACTTTTTCGTTACTATGCGTTGCATCTGCCTGTATAGCCACTGCACGAGTTCCTCACGATCTCCTCCCTTTTTCGATTCATCAAGAGCATCCAAAACAAGATGTACCTGGCCTAAATGCTGCAACATCTCGTCGAACGCTGTGGCGAGGCTGTCTGTCGATGGTTTTGTTTGGTTCCAGTCTCTCGACGCGTAGAGCCTGTGCAGCACCTCTCTGGATCCATTAGACACACAATAAAGCTGAAAGACGAGTGACGAAAGCAGTTCCCTGAGGGTCTGCTTTTTCTCGTCGCGAAAGTCGAAGAAAAAGTATAAGCATGGCCCATCCTTCAGTAGCGAATCTATCACTGTGGATGAAAGGACTGTTTTGCCACATCCAGAGGGCCCATAAAGCCAAATGCAGTCATGTTCACCTGAAACCCAAGATTTATATTGGTTGTGCTCAAATATCCACGAGTTGGTATTGCCGTAACGCGCCTCTTGGGCGTCACCGAAGTTTTTTGTGTGGTCTGCTGGGGCAAGCCACTCTTTGGTCGTTGTTACTGCTACTTTTTCCAAGAGGATGTCCACTTCGGCCTTTATTTCTTGCACGTCTATAACCGAGTTAGAATACTGGGAAATAGAGGAATGATTTCATTGTTTGGGATGCTACTGACCCTGGCGAACCTGAGACATGATTTCGCAGGCCGTCGTCGACGATTCAACGTCAGTAGCTTTTAGTACATGGAGTAGCTCTCTCGCGAATGCAGCAGCAGTCATAGAGGCATAGCTATGCCATGAGTGACCCTTGTGAGAGTCGGCGTAGTCGCCGATTCCTCTAATGACCAAGCAGGGAAAATTGTCCATCAGGCCTGCAGCCTCCATCTCAAAGCATAGGCATTCACCGCCATTGGTTTCTCGCTTCAGGGTGGCAACAATATTGTCTCGTTCTCTGCCATTCTTCATGACCCTGTTTCCAGAGGCAATCAATCCGTAGTGAATCGTTGGTGCTTCTGGCCGTGGTCGCTTCCGCCGCTCGATTGGTCGAGCTGACTGCCAGGGTAAAAGAGTCCAGGCGCTGGTAGTTTGAAACAGTCGATCTTTCTCCGATCCTTGATAAGCGTAGGTAGGCGTGGCCTCATCGAATTCAAATGCCTGGTAAATGGCCGTAGACGCGTGGTGGATAGTTTCGCACAGTTCAAAAATACGCGGTCGCGCACGGAAGGAGGTCAGGGCGCTCAAAAGTGCAGAGGGCGGCTTGTTTAGAGAGCCGGTGCGTCGGAACTTGCCCTCTTCTTCTTTCCCGAGGTCGTATTGAACCACACCGCCTGCTGTTCCCTGTCCGGGTTGGCTCACCACGATATCACCAAGGCGAATGTCGTAGCTGGGAGAGGGAACTCCACCACCGATGCCAACCATGAAACCCAATCGGACTGAAGGGAACGAAGATACCAATAGGGTTGCGACGCGAGCGGCAATGCTGGTACCGTAGATTCCCGATGGAAATGAAACGATGACGACGTTGTGTTGTGCAATGCGTCCCCAAACGTAGTCGTTAGAGTCTTCGGGCGATTTTTGAAAATCTGATGGTGCGTTGTGTTCCTCGTCTAGCACCGCAATGGCTGCTCTGAACTCTTCTTTCAGCGCCGTGATGATGCCAATCGAGTACTCGCGTTTTCCTTTGGTTTTCCGGGATTGCTCGTCTCTGGAACACAGAATATTGTATATTGCCTCCACCCTCTGAGGATCTCGAGGTTTCGCTTCTCTACCAGCATATTCTGATCCGAGAGGTATAGAATCAGAAGACTTTTGGCGATGCGGCGTACGAAAGAGGAAAACACCCGCAAATGCAAACAGTGCAAGAAGGCCCAAAGCTTGCGGGTTTATAAGTGACAAGGATTTCGTGAGTTCCGCAAAGCGCGGAATCACGCTCATGCTGACAGACAGTCGTGTGCGCCGTGGCTGTACTGTTGTGATGGTCGGACAAGATGGCGCGAAGGCCGGGATGGAAACCGAATTCAAAGCTGGAGGGAAGGCTGTGTTTGAAAAATATGCGAGATGCTGTGACCGGTCTGTGGGGCTCGTTAAGCTGCATGCAGGTTATCCCTAGTATAGTAAGCAGCCCGAAGGCCGAGACATGGCTAATTGTAGCCGTCTGCAAGTCGTAGGTATTTGACGGTAGAAAAAGATGTTTCCACACGACAGCTCGTAGCTAACAACACAGAGATGATATTCACTGCTGCTATTATACGCTGCATCTCGGACTTATTGCTGTTTTCATGTGCGTGGCAGCCTTGGTGAATTTGTGGATCTGTGGAGTCAGCGCGTTGCCTGGGGGCGAATGGCTGGGGGCCAAAATGCAGCCCATCTACAGGGGGCAGCGCAGCCGAAGACTAGCGTGAAGAGTAGTAAGGCCCCATGAGGAACTGCATATGCCTCAGCTATTTGTTAGAAGAATAATACACGTGAGTAGCTGAATCTATCGTCCGTACGTAAATGTATAACTAATCCACCCCTGACATGAGCAGGAAATAAGTTCACGCTAGCCATCAGCTGCTAGAGGGGACTGTACTGCAAATGTACCAATGCTCTTCTGGCACTCCAGAGCCGTTTTGTGCTAAACTGCTCCCCCTTTATTTGAATTTGGCCGCGACTCTCGCTAAAGAATTCTCAAGTCTATAGTAATAAGCCCAAAGTCGCCGCGGATCATCATCCGGCAGCAACAACAGTTGGTTGCATGAACAGAACCAGCAATTAGACACCTCGTACACATAACTCATGTTGTGTATCACTCCGTATACTAAACCTCAGCAGCAACAGCCAAAACTATTTTGTCATAGTGGTGTTCAAAACTTCGCTGTTAAATCCAGATGCTGGGGTGGCCAGAAAAGATTTGGCCTTGGCCGGCTTTTACCGTACTACTCAAAACGCTCCTGCGAGGACATCCAGACCCAACTGTGCGCCTACCTGATCCGCTCGCCCGAGAACCCGCTGCACGCGCTGCATTTCATGGGCGGAAGATCTCGCGCCGTCACGCCGTCGTGGATGAGGGACTGGAAGGTGCCGCGCGGCGTCGAAAGGTGGCGCCTCGTGCGCATGCCGGCGGCCAACACCGTCGAGCCGCAGGAGAGGTGGCATATGCTGTACACGACGCCGCCGGCCCCGCAGGGCTACGGGTGAGGGTTCCGTGGAGGATGGAGGCGGACGCGCTGGGTTCTGACGTCGTTCGATTCTCTGCTGATGTGAAAATCCTTGCGTTGATGGGGATTTTGGTGGATAAGGTCGAGGGCGCGCACCCTGCGCCGCTCCGAGGGGATGAGGCTGCGTGGAAGTCCGAGTGCGAAGTGTGGAGGACAATCGCCCTGGAAAGAATGAAGGCCTATGCAACCCAGGAAGAGAGCTTTGGAGTGTTTTGCAAAACGCTTTGTTTGGGGGATTATCGTGATCGCGACGGTGTATTGAGGACAATTTGCGGCGATGCTTACAATTTGTGGATCTCTGGCCAGGATCATAGCTGCAGCGACGGGCCTCGGGATGATTTTAGCTTCCGAGTGAAGGCGGTTGGTATGGAAAGGTCTTGGGTATTCACTGAGAAAGGATACTTAGCTATCGCTCCGGGTGATACCAAAGAGGGGGGCTTGATCTGCTTTTTTAAGGGCAACTTGGACCCGTCCGTATTGCGCGAATCAGGAGATGGGTTTGCATTCATTGGAGACACTTTCGTACCGGGCCTCATGAACGGCGAAGGGATCCAAGAAGCGAAAGGCAGCGATGTCAAGGAGTTTTGGATCCAGTGATAGACAAGTTCGCCACAGGGCGTTATAAGAATCCTCGCGGTCACAGAATTTGCACTAAATGCTTGTTTGTCAACCTGAGTCATCGACATGTGCGACATCGCAGCACGAAATCGCTTGGATACTTTAAGCTTTGCACGTGGAATTGGATTTAAGCTAAACAAATACTTTGGTGCTGAGCTACGCACGGAGATAGTCGAGCGGACCTCGGCGTTTCTGTAAGGGGATTGTGTATTTGGATCGAACGACACTACGGCCCGTTGTGACTTGAAGGCATAATTTATCGCGTGTCACGAATCAGTATGACCAGAAGTAGATGGGCTGCTCAAGAACCACAGTGTGGGAGAGAGCTTCTCATTGGCGGAGCAAAGCAGTTTGTGCAGATCTCTCGCCCGGAAATGTCGAAGCGAAAGGTTATTTTTGCCGAAATCTGCCTCGCCAGCGTTGACTAAACATTGTCGCCGATGTCTCCGACACTGCCTCAACGCACGTCCAGCCGTGTCCCCAGCCCTTTTCTACAAGAGCGCCTACAAGAGTGCCTCGCCACACGGAAAAATCTGCCATTGGCGTGAATACGAAAAACAATGGTCCTGGTGGCACTGCGGTTATCGGCAAAGGTGGTTTCAGCCCCACTGGACCTTCCCCTGGTAGGGCTGACTACCCATATGGGCGACCCTCTTTTTAGGAAACGTAGAACAATGAATCGCAAATCTGAAACATCGGGGCGGCTATCGGCAGTACAGCCCTACACGGTAGACCAAGAACGATGCCCACTACCGGAGCGCTTGGTCAACTGTCCGCCGCATTTGCAAGCCAAAGCTCGAGGAACACAACTGGAAATCTTGCACGTTTCTCAGCTTCTCATGACCAAGGAGCTCCCCATACTGATCTATTTTCATACGATGGATAAGTCATTCTCCACGCAGCTGGTTTGCTTCCGGTATGCAGGAATCCGGCGCCTCCCGGAGTGTGCCTTTTTCGTATTCGTGATGCCCCTGCACGAGCCCATGAAAGTCGCCGCGCCACTCCAACCCAGACACCTTTGAGAACTGCGCCACGAAATAGGTCTAGCAACTCAATTTCCCGAAACCCCCGCCAACCTTCGCTGGATGAGCTTGTCTTGAAGTCCGAGCATCGAATGTCGCCATTCTTCGGTTCGGCGCGGCAGTGTCACTGGTGCGGCACTGCGGCCGATGTCGTTTCCCGGCCTTTGTTTGTCGTTGACCAGCGGTTTGCTCGTGATTGCTACCGTGCTTGATGCCTCATCCCCTTTACTTTTCCCTGGATATATTTAGCATAGGCTGATGGCAGTGGCTATATTACTGCCACCCGCTGCATTCATTGACCATACACAAATCTAATTCTCCAACATTCTTTGATCGGCGCACTGCAAGCTGAACCCAGTCCAACCCTGAGGATACCCCCGTTCATTTGACTCATCATGCCTTCCATTTCGACATTCATTCCAATCCCACCTTTCAGCCAATCGGGGCTGACATACAACATCCTCTATGGCATAATGCACTTCATCGTGGGCCTCGTCTTCTACGACTTCGTGCACTGGGCCGCCCACAACTCCAACCGCTCCTCCTGCGCCGCGCTCCGCTACCTCGCGAAAATCCACCGGTACCACCACGTCTACTTCGACCGCAACCTCAAATTCAACGAAACCTTCCGCACGCGCAACGTCCTCTACCACCTCTCCCTCGAACTGGTCTGCCAAATGGTCGGCAGCACGCTCAGCTGGCTGCTCACCCAACTCCTCGTATCGGACCCCAGCATGACCTCGAAACAAGGCCTTTTTGTACTCCTGACCGTCCAAGCCGTCCGCTCGCTTGTTGTCGCCTGGAACGAAGGCCGTGACTCCAACCACATTCCCTACCCTCGCGTCCCAAAGGACCCTCACTTTCTCTTCGTCGGGCCTGAGTACCACGCGATGCACCACGTCGACCCGCAAAACTATTTCGGCTCGATGGTGCGCGTGTTTGACTGGATCTTCGGCACCGCAGTCACGCTCCGCAATCGTCGCGTAGCCATAACCGGGTCGGGAGGGGCGCTCGGCCAAGCGCTCGCCGAGCAGCTTGCGGCGGATCGTGTCAAGTGCATCCAACCTCTGCGCTTCGGCGTCCACTGGACTTACGACAACTACGCAGACCTTGCTCCGATCCTGGCCGACACCGACGTCCTGATCCTCGCGCACGGAACGAAAGACGCGAAGACGGCGCTCGAAGCGAACTGCAAGGCAGCCGTTGCGATGATCGAGCTCTTCAAGCGTGTGCACCGGGACTCGAAGAGTAAAATCCTGCCCGAGGTGTGGTACGTCGGGAGCGAGGCAGAGTTCCACGGGTCTTTTACGGAGGACATGCATGCCTACACGGATTCGAAGCGTGCTTTCGTTCCGTACGCCCGTGCTTACTACGACGATGATTCTTTCGTCTATCGGCACGTCGTCCCCGCTGCCTTCGCGTCGAAGATGGGATCGGCCCTGGTTTCGGCCCGGTGGGCCGCCAAAGTGACGCTTTGGTGGATTCACCGAGGGGCGAGGTATGTTCCGGTTACTTATACTGGGTTTGCGTTTGCGAATTTCTTTCGGTTTATGTATTGGGTGCAGCCTCGCAATGGGCCTGCGGCTGAAGGCGACACACCGGTGGGAGTGAAGGCTCAGAGCGAGGAGTGATTGAGTGTGGCATTTTGCATGTGTGGGTTTTCAGGCGTAGTCACGTTTGCTTTTCATGGGCGCAGTCTTCAAAATAATCAGTAGTGTCACTTCGGAGCAGATATGAGTGATCAGGCCTAATCGATTATCTATGCAAAAGTCTAAAAAGGAAAAGTCTATACGATTAAAGGAATGTGTGACAGCAAAGCGAAAGTGCCATCAACGATTTTCGGTCCAAACACCACAGCCGCTAAACCATGGGCTTTGTCGGTATGCCG
>RHKH01000221.1:0-40251 GCA_009829795.1 Lasiodiplodia gonubiensis | reverse complement strand
CCCCCCCCTTTGCGCACTTCCGGTGTTCATCATTGACCAGTGAGACTGTACAGCTCGCAAACCTCCTCAACACCCTCTCGGCCACGCCCTCGGCCGAGATACTCGACGCGCTGCGCGGTCTTGAGCGTAAGACGAGCTTGGTCTTCACGTTGCTTAAGGCCAGCGTGTACAGCATCGTGCTACAGCAACAGATCATTGGAGAAGAAGGAGACGGGGCTGGCGATGATACACAGGCCGGTGGAGAAGAAGGTGGGGCGGACGATGAAGATGGGCTATGAGGAGAAAGTGCGTTGATTTTGCAATCGGCTTGGAGTTGAATGGATAAGCGTTGATATGATACCCTGGATGCTGGGATTTAATGTCGTGCGAACGGGCGTGTAGGGACCGTAATGTATGGCCATACAACATTGGCGCCCGCCCCGGACTTTTGGGTACGATGAGTGGAGAAAAGGCCTCTAGTCAGCGGAACAGAGCTATGGCATTGGATAGAGCTAAGACGACTTATTTGAGTGACGTCCGTTTTCATGCAAGGCATTGCACATAAAGAAGCTTGAAGTCAGCATCGAAAATAATGGTGTGATCATGAAGTCTACATCTATCATGGGCTATTTGTTGCCGTGCTCAAAGCCACATATTTTGCACCCCACTGGGAATGGATTTGTTCCCAATTACCCGTTCATATGCATCATCCGAGCTTGACTGTCCAACGCAATTTGACGACGAAAGAATATAAGCAATGACGTCCAAGGAGCCGGATTAGACATGACTCTTCAACGTTCATCCTTGAATCAGCATCCTTGAGACGCACGGTCTACGAGGCTCTCTATTTCACGAACTATGAGGGTCTCTTCTGGTCTACTTGTAATTCCCTACAAACGCTAGCCCCCCTTGAGTCCTCTCTAACTTGCACAACTTTTCCATGCACTATTTTCTCCCTTGTTCCAGCTTTCGATCCACTAGACAACTTCACCACCACAATCACTCTCAACAAGCCCCAAACAACCCAACTCCTGCCCCATCTAACACCCTTTCTAGCGCTTCCACAACCTCACCCCCATCATCACTCCCGGCCGCCGCCCGTCCTGCCACTCCCACTGCCTTCACCACAAGCGGATACAACCTCTGCAGATGCCTCCTCTCTTCTGCGCCCTCGACACCGTCATTTGGAGGAATAGCGTCAGGCTCGCACTCGAGCTGCTGCAGCTCACGTAGTGCGAACAATAGCTCCTCGTGCTGGCTCTGCGGTTGCGGCATGCGGCCTCGCAACGGCTGGTCTGCGATATACGATTTGATGGGCAGCGCGGCGCGTAGGATGAGGAAGGGCGCCGCAGCACGGGCTAGGGCGACACGCTCGCTGCGCTCTTCCTCGGAGCACGTCGCTGGGCTGCGCCGGACCAGAGAGAGGAGCTCGTGCAGGCAGAAGTAGGACATTCGTGCACGAGGCGTGGGCGGCGGGTCGCGGGTACGGCCGTGGCGGATGGTGTAGAGGGAGGTGAGAGGTGGCGAGGAGGAGAAGTCGGGTGGTATCTCCTCGACGGATGGAGGATGGATTAGGGAGTTGTGGAAGAGGGTCGCAGTGTAGGCGCGGCGGGTGGAGTCGGGTATGTAAGAAGCGCCGAGGCCGGGTGTGATGATATCACGAAGGGATGTCAGGGATTTGATGTCGAAAGATTCATCCTCCAGGATGACAGCGGGAGAAGGTGCTGCAGAGGGGTCTGCCCGAGCGATGCCGTTTGTGATGGCGGCTATCTCCTGCCAGATGGGCACCATTTGTTCGTGCTTGATCGACAAACTCTGTGCGTTGGCAAGGATTGGGCCCAAGATGTTCAGTGATGTTTCTGTAGCTTTCTGCCATATACTTGGAGCTTTGCCTTGGACCTTCCACTCGTATTTCAGGCGGATTGGAACTACCAGGCTTTGTAGAGCAGCAAGCAAGGCGCCGTTGGAATACAGCTCGGTAGCGTTGATGTGATCTGCTACGAGTTGTTGCATAAGGTCCATTGACGCCTTGCTGATGGCGACGAAAGTGTTGCCATCTCGTGTTCCAATTGGCGGAGGTCTCCCAAAAGGCAGAGCAGCAAAGTCGGCCAGAAGCTTCACGATGATTGTCGGAGCGCCTTCAAAGTTTGTTTTGATAATCTTGATGCCCTGGAGAACCTCTTTCTGCAACGGAGTTAAGAGATCCCTGTCCGACGTGTAGGCTGTGCTCTCTTCGGTGACAATACAGGTTTGGAGGTTTGAGGCAACCTTAGAAAGGGCGCCTGAGTTCATCTCCTCGCCGATGAGGCGGTAAAACTCTCGGAAGCAGCGCACATAGGCGAGGTAAGCTTCGTGATTGCCAGTCTTTGAAGGGTAATCTTGGTGACTACCAGGCGACGCTTCAAGCCAGATCTCTGACGCTTTCTGGATTGCGCCTTCGTCAATAGCTTTGGCGGACTCGAGTTTCCCCAGGAGGCCTGAAATGGCATCGTACGTGACTGCATTGACAGCCTGTGACCCACAGGCCAGATACTGCCGAAAGTAATCCAACATGGTCTCCCAAAGTGATGAGAACCGAGGCGCACCAAGGATGCTCTCTGGATAGGCGCTAAACAGCTTGACAAGACCGTTGAGGATAATGTGACTGGTCTCAACCCACGCGTGCGCCTCCTCGGGATCTGCGCTGGTCGAGCGGAAGGCCTGATGCTGCTTGATGTCGAAGGCTAAGAGGCGGAACATGATCACTCGCAGGCAGAGGTTCCAGGATGCAGGTGAGAGTTGATCTCCATAGTTATCAAAAATTCGGAGAAGGGTATGCAGGGTTCCATTTCTGACTTCGGATCTCCGGTCATGTGCAATGGTGGCAATGCGCTCGAGCAGATGCAGCCACATTGCCGGAATGGACTGGGTTTTTACTCCCTCTTGAATCTGTTCTTCCGGGTTCGCGACATCGATGGATTTGGATGCCAGCTCTTCCATCGCTGCCGTGTCTGTACGACCATGAAGGTAATCCGAAACATTCCAGAAGTAAGTTATTGTCTGGTAGAAAAGTTAGCGCGCTTCTGTTGGATTTGGGAGGGGCAAGATTACAGTCAATGAAATGTTCAGGTCCTCCCCCTGGTCGCAGAAGAAGTAAAGCAGGTCCAAGAGCAAGAAAATGGCATCGTCCGGAATTGATGTCAGGAAGTCGGAGCAGACGAGCTGTACAGAGCTAAAGGCGAGTCTCCCGAGATTTGTTGCAATCATCTCAGATGATCTTGGGACGCTGGTAGCTTCCGTGGTGTCTCCATTCCATCTTCCATGCTGTATCTTGGTACCAAAGCCGATAAACACGCTCCGCGTAAGCAAGAAAACGAGGTTCCAGCCGACTTGAAGAGAGTCACCGCACTGTTCCAGAATGCTCTTGAGGGCGTCGAGAACGACAACATGGACCTCAATGTCGGTCTCATCAAGCTCGTCTTCAGGGTCGTTGGCACCTTCGTAAAGAGAGTCGATCACAAGTTGGAGCGCTGAAAGAACCCTGGCGTGAATCTCGTTCTTGAGCGGCTGGTCTTCCGCATGCGTCTCCTTGGCAACATCCTGAACCAGACCGCTGAGCACATCTGCTGCGAGAAGACGTACAGAACTAGTGATATTGGGGTTGCTCGCGACAGACACAAGCGCCTTGATCAGTAACGACCAGCCGCTGACTTCTGGATCGAAGCTGATGAGTCGATTAGCATTGAGTGTGCCCAGGTCACCAAGTTTTCTCAACGAGAAGACGTAATCTTGAACGTGCAGCTCCGTCTTGATGTTGATTCCAAAGTTGCTCAGTTTGCGCTCCTGGGGGTTCGGCGTCGGGGGCCCTTGGCTGGCGCTCGCACGACTGGGCTTGCCTTCGAGCAGCGTGCATAGAGATGTTAGCACTTGAACAAAGGATTCGTTGGGGAAGTCCACAGTGCTCTCAAACAGCCGTGAGGCTGCGGCTTGAACAGCCCCGACTTCCGGGCCCATTATTTGGGCAATGGCACCTCCGTCATAGCGGTTTCCTCTGCGATCTCGGCCACTGCTAGTGGAGTTGGCTGCCGCCATGATCATATCTGCCTGCTGTAGAGTCTCGAAAACAATTGACCATGCTGACTCCAGGGTTGGCCCAAGCGCAATGGCTAAGTTCAAGAGTGCTCTCAGACATAGAAGATTCCGCGTGCTGAGTGTCGGCGGCCCCGACTCCATTGAAGTTCGCCTGTTCTTATCGGATCCTTGGCTGACAAGACTATCAACGCTCAACAACCCTCCTTTGTTGTTGTACATTGTTGGCGTTTCGGCGCCTGAAGCCTTGGGATTCGAGACTGTTGCAGTGAAGACAGTCGGTGGCACAGCCGCTTTGCCGAGGGTTGTGAGGAATGCATCTCGAGGGGTGGAGAGACGCAGGAGCCCAGCAATCTGAGTGAACTTTTGAATTGAACGTACCAGATCGTGGTAGTACTCATTATCAAGAGCAGCATTGAGGAAAGTCGAACAAGTAGCAAGAACGGCTGGCCAACAGTCATTGATGGCTTCTGCAGTCATCTTGATAGCTTCCTCGGCTGGGTTGTTCTTCAAATCTAACGGATTGACGGGAACTGTCCGCCGCCTGAATGACTGCGATCTAGCCATCCTGCTCTTGGGCTTCTCCTCGACAGGCGTGCTAGGAGGTTCCTGGCTTGCGGCTGCATCGCCCTTTGCTTTCTTCTTGCGGCCCTCCTTGTGCACAGTCAAGGGAAGAATGAACTTGGCGAGACTCTCAGAGAAGTTATTGATACAACTCAAGACCAGGCTGTATATGTAAGTCTCAGGCAAAGCCGGGGGTTCCTGTTTGTCCAGATGATCCATGCAAGGAATCCGCATGGTGCTCCACTGGGTGCTGATTCCGGGAACGCTCGACGTGCTTGGTGCTCCGCCGATTATGCCAACCGCACCGGCTTCGAGCGCAACCTGAGCGTCAGGCAAGACCTCCTCTTCAGGAGGCGCATTCACCGGAGCGGTGGAGTGCTGACCAAGTCCGATGACGGTGGGTTTCTCGGTTGAAAGGCGGACGAAGACGGCAAGGTTGTCTCGAATGATCGACTTCTTGCCCTCCTGGGCATCGTACTGAGCATAGATCTGGATGATGAGATTGGGGTCTGAGTAGACATTTCGGAAGACCTCCATGCACATGGCACGCTTCCAAGGAGCTGCGGCGTCCGGGTCAAGCATATGATTCAGCAACCCCAATGCCATTTCGCATTCTGAAGGCACTATGGTCAAGTGTTGTCTGAGGATCAGGTTGAAGACTCGCATAATCCGAAGAGTGACTGAAAAGCTGAGCCGTTCGGACAGACTCTTTATGATGAGCGGCATGATGTGTGTACGGAGAATGAATGCTTGTTCGGCATGAGACAAGAAAAGGCTACCATGATTGCCCAAAATTGCTTCAATCAGCTCGAGTCCGGAAGCTTGCGAGATTGTTGAGAAGCGAATTGACTGCGGCTTGCCTCCTTCGGTCAAGAGACAGATGTCGCGGAAGACCTGACTGTGGGTCAATAGACGAGCGGCTCAGCTGCAGGATGGTTGCGCACCTTGTATGCATCGTTGGCCGAAGGCCGGACGGAGATACTGCCCTCGTCCCCGGGAACTTCGGTCACTGTTGGGATTTGCAATTGTTTTTCTATTCTGTCAGCAATCGCCCCAATTGGAGTGGCAACGTGCCATACCGTCTTCAACGACGACCTTTTCGAAGGTTGAAATGACCAGCTGTTGCAATGTAGCGGCGGCAGTGGCACTTGCAACGGGATTTTTGGCAGTCTGCAGCGTCGAGCACACTTGCAGCACACTCGACAAAAGCTCGCCGCGGACATCATCGGCATAGTTCTGGATGAGCGAAGGCAATGCTTGCAGAATCTTGAGCTGGATGTCCAGACCTGGAAGCAGCATCAGCACGC
This sequence comes from Lasiodiplodia gonubiensis, assembly GCA_009829795.1. NCBI lineage: Eukaryota > Fungi > Ascomycota > Dothideomycetes > Botryosphaeriales > Botryosphaeriaceae > Lasiodiplodia > Lasiodiplodia gonubiensis. The sequence continues at coordinate 34,333 of RHKH01000221.1, read as the reverse complement.
GGGCTTGGCAGCGGACATCACGGTTCCCAAAATAATTACTCAATTGGCTGGAGTCGCGGAACCCGTCGAGCACCTCTCTCAGCCTGCTGCGAGGCACAGCACGCATGACAATGAGGCGCTGCAGGCACACGACGGCGGAGGAGACGAATTTGGCATTCTGGGTCTGGCAGGCCTTCACGAAGGGGTCGATGAAGGCGGTGCGGCGGGTCAGGTCTCTTCCAGCATCAGTCAGGCAGGCGCAAATACACGCATCAGACAGTACCAACCGGCGGCTAGCTGGGCCTCGGAGGTGGAGGGCAGAGACCGCAGCTCCTGCAAAGACTTGTCTGCCGCCTGCGGAACGAAGCTCGAGTCAGCCCGGGATGCAGCTCAAGGCTCAAGGGAGCACACGGACATTGCGCAGGTCGGGGTTTTTCCTTTTGGACTCGTTGACGAGATTGGCCAACTCGCCGGACAGGATCTGGGCGGTCATGGCCTCGTTTGGCAGACTGGCGGCATCAGGATTGTCGTGAGGTGTGCTTGCGTGGCTTCAGTTGTGCTGCGACACGTGAAGCGCCTGGCTCGGGATCGCGCCAAGCCAGGGCCCCCCTGCACGCTGCCGCTGCCCGCCCGCTCCAGGTGGGCTGTTGCTCGCTCTCCCAACCCGCAGCATCACCGCCTGCCCACCAGCCCTGCCCCACGCGACTTCTGCCCACCGCGCAAATCTTGCCTTTGCGCCCATCCCCGCATCTCTCCCGACCCCGCGCCGCCCGCGCTTCTGCCACCTGCGACCGCACCTCCGCCCCGCGACCTCTTGCCCCGCCGCACACCATGGGCGCCAAAGTGCCGCGCAACTTCCGTCTGCTGGAAGAGCTGGAGAAGGGCGAGAAGGGCCTCGGTGCCGAGGCCTGCTCCTACGGGCTGGAGAACGGTGACGATCTGCTCATGTCCAACTGGAACGGCACCATTCTCGGCCCTCCCCACGTGCGTATGGCCTCCGCAGCTGCATTCCTCGAGCTAATGGATGCAGAGCGTGCACGAGAACCGCATATACAGCGTCAAGATCCACTGCGGCGAGCAGTACCCCGACGTCCCCCCCGAGGTGACATTCGTGTCCAAGATCAACGTGCCCTGCGTGAGCCAGAGCAACGGCAAGGTATGCATACTCTACGGCAGGGAGGAACAGCTTGGCTAAACGGAAGCACGACGACAGGTTGACCCCACCAAGCTCCCCTGCCTGATGCAGTGGAAGAGGGACTTCACCATGGAGACGATTCTCATCGAGCTGAGGAGGTACGGAACATCCCCGAGACCCTCTGCCACTTGCCTGCTAACACCAACACACCAGGTATATGGCTCTGCCGCAGCACAAGAAGCTGCCCCAGCCCCCGGAGGGCTCCACCTACAGCTAGACGGGCCATATTTTGTTGGAACGAGTTGCAAACCGGCGCGTTTTACACTTGGGAGATGATGGTGTTGCTGTGGTTCAGTGCGGCTGCTGGCACTCTCGGATGATCTTTCATGAACGAACCCCCTGCATGGGCGTGGAGTTTTGGGGCTTGATGGAGAATGAGCAACTAGCTGAGGTGAAATTCACTTACTTCTCCACTTCATTGCCTTCGTGGTCCTAGTCGAACCATTGACCACCGCTGCCCTCTTTTAAGAGATGACCATGAACCCGACTGTGTTCGTCCTACAGTTGATTCTGCACACGATCCCTGCCTGAAGGATTCTTGAAATTTGTAACACTTATGACCTCATAGCCACGTGATCGCGCGATCTCGAGCCGACCAAAATCTCCGACCTCTGCGGAGTGGCTACAGCGAAGGTCAAAGACACGCATGGCCCGACCAACACATGCATGCCGGCTTTTGTGGTTCCCGCGCGCTCAGGAGCACATCGCGTAGCTGGTATGCCCATCCATCACCAATGCTCTTGTTACGCTAACAAAAACAGCGATCGCTCTCTACCGTGCTCTCTTAACACAATGCTCCCCGGCCGCGTTCCCGCTGGCTGACGACCAGCGGATCGTCTTGCGCAATGTCATCCGCAACAAATTCCGACGTAACCGCCATGTCCACTCAACGCGGCTGCTCAAGCTGAGCTTCACGGCCGGCTATGAGCTACTCGACATGCTAGGTCAAGCCACGGCTACATCTTCCGCAAACATCGCAAAGGAATCAACGACACGGCTCTTGGCCACTCTCCTCGCATCCGCACCTCCGCACCTCACCCACTCGCCCACCGATCCCAACGCCCAACCGCGCGCACCCAAACGCCTCGATCCCTCGCCCGAAGCCTGCCCGCCGCCGTCCGCCCGCACCCTTGCCATCCGCCCTCTCCCGGCCACCGCCCTCGGCGGCACGGGCGTGCGACGCGTGCCGCGGCTGGTCTCCGCGAACACCTTCCCGATGCTGCGCCTGCAGAAGCCGCAGCCGCGCAGCCTGTCGCGTGTGCTGACCGACAAGATCAAGCAGCGCCAGCGCCGCCTGGACGTGCGCTCCGAGGCCGCCGACTACTGGTCCGTGCTCGGCCAGGACGAGGACGAGTGGGATCGCCTGCTGTGGGAGCGGGAGGGCGTGTCGCCTGCTGATGGAGACAGAAAGATGATCCATGAGTGGCCCGAGGCCGAAGGGTCATGGACGGATGAGCCGCAGAGGGTCGTGAGGATTATATCGGCGCAACTTGGGGTACAGAGGACGAGGACGGAGTGGACGGTGGAGAAGATGCAGAACATTGTAGACCGAGAAGCCAAGTTGGCGAAGGTGGAGAGGGAGGCGAGGAGGGCGAGGAGGGAGGTGGCGAGGATGGGGGAGAAGAGAATGAAAGACATGGAGGCGATTTTGGGGACGGAGAGCACAGATAGGAAAGGGGGCAAGTCGCTTTAAAGTACCATTGGAACACAAGATACGAAAGAGATTTGTACTGCATGTCTAAGCTTCCTTTCTCAGAAATCATGACCGGTACATCATCCATGGAACTGTAACGCAATGCGGCTTCTCTTGTTCTCCTAAGCCGGTTCGTTTCGTGACTTCTGATGAATCCATCAGAGTCGACCATGCCCAAGCCAAACGCAAACAAAGATATCGCCGTGGTGGTTTATCCTATTCAAACCATCTGTTGAAGATCACTTAGATGCGTGCTACGCGTTTCCCGAGGGCTCGTGTTTTTGAGAAGTCGTGAATTCTGTCGAACCAGGGTAAACTCAGCTTCCCTCAGTTGTCTTGTCCTCTAACTTCTAATAGAAATCCGATCACTCTAACATGGATTTTTTAAGTTTGCTGGAATTAATTCCTTTAGTTGTTTGCTTGGCCAATGCCATGGCTACACATTGGAAGAACTCCATCGGAGCATCCTACGCCTCATCGCATTGTTCAGAATCGAACCAAGACGTCTTTGCCTGGCAGCCAAAAGAAGGTGCGTGTGCGGAGCGGTGCGACGCGGCTAGCCACCCTCTCAGCCCTTATCATTCAGTGCAGGCAATAATATCCCTTTTCTCTACCCAGTGCAACATATATATGTTTAAGCGCTATAGTAGTACGTAGTCTGAGGTTGAGGTTATCACCTAAAGCTTAACAATGTGTGGATCTACTATAAGAAAGCGGTGCCCTACGGAGCGAGCGCCGGTGATGGGGATGGGAAGTTTGTTCGAACCGTAAAGAGTAGAATCACTAAGGACGCTAGCCTCTTCTTACGCGGTTAGTCGAGGAAAATATCTAGACGGAGATATCGCTTTTTAGAATTAAGCAAGTAGGCCCAGACGATGTGGTTAACTGCTGATGAAAATGAGGTACTACACGCTTTTGGCGGGGATAGATGCCTTTGACTTACTATGTAGATGGTTCAGTGATGTGTAGGCAAAATGAGAGAAGTTGAGAGTGGAGACCTACATATGACGTTACGATCATATCACATGACAGGCAATTGCGGCTACCAAAATAGGCGATCGCGCTGGCCCTATCTACTTGTTTGCCTCACGAGACAGATGATGTGCTTTATCGGGCGTGCATAAAAGCATGGCTGTTGGTCGTATCTAACTCTTCTTCTGTCACTCTACATGCCTCACACACGACTTTACATATTGAAACCCCTCTCGCACACAGAGCGATCATCACAAGGATGGTCCGGCCGAACCACCGTGCCTCGCGCCAAAATACCGGCGACGGCGACAACGACCACGCGCAGCAGCAACAAGATGAGTAGGTATATGACCGACGAGTATGAACTGGTAGATGCTAATAACGTCATAGAAGCGAGTACTCTGAGCCAATAGAGAGCGACTCTTCGCTCTCAACCGAAGACATCGATTACCTGACATCTCTCAACGACGGCGATTCCAAAACTGCTGCAGAAATCGCACATGACGTGACAGATTTGGCGAAGGAAGAGCTCACATGGGTGCTTGCCTCTGACCGACAGGAAGTAGACAAAGTGTTGGAGCATTACTGCGCCAAGGGAACCAAGAAGGAGGGGTGGTGCCTGCTCTCGCAGCTGAAGCCGACCAAGCCCGGCGGATATATACAGATCTCTTGGGCTGGCTTGAACAAATTCACCACTTTGGGAGCAGTAGTCGCGTTTGCGGGCAGAAGTTCGAAGATTTTCCATGATCGTACGGACGAGGCCGCCCTAAGGGAGGGCCTAGATGCTTCTCACCTGTGTGGCAACACAACGTGTATGACTGTGGGTCATGCCATCTTTGAAGCCGCTCACCTTAATCAGCTACGGAAAGGATGCGAAGTTTGGGTCGAATGTCCTCACGACGGCAAGAAAATCTTCGTGTGCAAGCACAATCCTCCCTGCATCAAGTATGCAGAGGGGTTCGAGGATATGGAAGACCTAATGGCCAGGGGTATCTGCAACGGCAACTATCCGGCGCGGGAGTATAAGAGGAAAGACGTATAGGAACTGGCCGAGGACGCTCGTCGTCTCGACAAGACCACGAATACTATGCGGCAGCTCGTAGATTAGTTAGACTAGGTCCTATAAGAGAACAATATGATACTACCTGTCTTAACATAGTAATCCTCTTTAAATGCTTATTGTAGACCTTGCAGAATGGGCTTTCAGATAGCTTGTTGGGTGTATTCTTGGGCGCAAGATTCGCTGACTTGGTCGGACGTCTGCTCACCAGTGTCAGTATTATCTTAATGAGTCGGAAAGTGCAACATACTCCTTGGCCATCTTGGAGAGCTGGCCGATCGCCTGATCACCAAGCTCCAGCACCTTCCCATATGGACATCAATGACGTAACCGCAAATCAAACATCGCATATAAGTCTTGAGTATGCTGAGCATTATACCGATGAAACCACGCGTGGATTTGGTAAAATGAGGGCTAGGAAGGGGTAGCTCTGAAGACCGTAGTGTCATGAATATTTATCACAGACAGTCGCGGGGCTTGAATATGGATTTAGGTTCTATCTCAATCTACACACGAAAATTCTTAATCATTCATACAGGATGTCTCCGTAACAGCTCTGCTATACTCTCTAGAATCGCATCACGTGGTCCTTACCGTTTTTATTGGCGGTGCAATCGTATAAGAATAGTAATCATGTGCCTTCCGGGTCCGGCTTCGTCACGACGCCCGAATTCTTGGTCTGGTGCACACCCGGCCACACAGGATGGTCTCCTCCGGTATCATGCCTCTCCTCCTCGTAGTACTGTGTTCGATCAGCCACCCAAGGCACCCTCAGCCTTGCATCGTAAATTCTCTTCCCCAGCTGCGTCTTCTTCTTCACCACATCCAACCAAAACTCCCCCGGCGCGCTGATCGGATCGTCTCTTTGCTCAAGATCCTCAAACCAACTTTCATCCGAGTTCCAGCACCACATGTCCACGTACAGCTTCCCGAACGTGTTGCCCGGTGGAAGCCTTTCGTAGATCCACTTCGCAAGGTGAGTCGGGCATTGCGTCGCCTTCACTAGCATGTCCACAAAGGCATCCACTACGGCATTCTTGAACGTTACGTCTCGTAGCCGCGCACCCAGGCAATATAAGTGAAACAGGTGCTCGGCGCCCGGCTGATCGGTTGTACCATTGGCTCGCTTGACGACTTCGTGCGCGCGTAAGTCGTGTAGTACGGCAAGACTATGGTTGCTGTAGATCCATTCTGCGTAGACCTCGAAGAGCGCGGGGTCTTCCTCGGGGAGGGTGAGAACGGACTCGGAGCGATAGTCGCGGAAGAGGGCCGAGGTAGAGGTGATTAGGTTCTTGTGAAGTATGAACGGCTCAGAACTTGTACTGATGTAGATACTTATGGTCGAACTGCGGAAGCTGTGGCGGTCGGCATGTCAGTCATAAGAGAGGAGAGAAGGAGTGAGAAGAGCGGCAGACTTGAGGCTAGAGCGAGTTAGCTTCCGCGATGAAGTTGTTTCGGGCGTTAGCGAAGTCATATTGGCTTTTTGGCGGCGAAGCGTCTTGGATGGGCTGCTCCTTTGCGATTAAAGGAAAAGTCCGGGAGCGCGGGTGTTGAGAAGCAAGTCGCTGGTACGCAGGGTCCTCCTGCTACGCTAGGAAGTCGCGACGCGCAGCATCAATCTTGGGTAGCCAATTACGGTGCGAGCGCGCACTCCGTATAAATTGCGGCAGTGATAATATGCTAAAAGACCGTCTACAGTACAGGAAGACCACTTGTACACCTAATTCCATCCGTATGATCGTGGTATTGACAACAATCCTTAACCCACGGCCAGTCTCCCGGCTCTTCCAATGCCGGGCCCTCCTTCAGCATGATGATCTTCACTAGCACATCTCTGAAGAACTCCCTCGGCGCGTCATCCATATCAGGCCCCCTATCATTCCCCACGAACCAGCTCCTCTCATACGCATACGCGTAGAAGTCAACTAAAAGTCGGCGTAGCGGGGCCTCCTCCGTCGTATTCTCGTAAATAAAAGAAGCCAGCGCACATGGGTAGTGGTTCGTCTCACGTACGCGCTCGATGATGGCGTCGATTGCGGCGTTCTTAAAGGTCGAATCTAATAGTTTGTCTCCGAGAAACCAGGCGCATGTAAGCACCGTAAGGGCCGTGTGTTCGGGGTAATCTTCTTCCTCGGAACTGCCGCGGGCGCTCAAGTTGATGAGTTCGCCGGTGTAGAGCCACCTTACGTATAGCTCAAAGATCTCCGGGTAATCTTCAGGGAGTTCGACAACGCTTTCCTGACTTTCTTTCCAGAACCCGCTGCATGCGGCATTGAAGAAAGGCGAGAAGGCGCAAATGAGGTTGCGGTGGATGAAGAATGAGCGGGAATTCTCTCCCTGGCCGACTATGATAACGATAGTATTTCCGGTGATTCTGATGCTGTCAGCATGGCATGAATAGATAAGCCAAGGAATTTCATACAGAACCGCGCGCTGGATGAGTGCCTTCAGCTTATCGTCAAGAACGATGCTCTTCATGTTTGTTACGGTGGTGGCTGTCCCACAACAACTACAACATGTCAGTGTAAGTTTCATGAGTTGATGTCGGTCGGCTCACATATTTTGTGTTCTGGAGGATGTATCTCAATGGAGATTGAGGTAGTGCGGATGCTAAAATTGTTGCAAAGAGGGCTTTGTAGTCGGCAATAGAGTACGCAATTCGGAATTTGTTTGCTACTGTGCTGCGTTGTTTGGCACTGTGGACGTGAGCGCCTGCACTACGCGCTGATAGCGCTTGTTATAGCTCACCTGCGCAAAGGAGTATCCAGGGAGAGCTTGAACCCTTGTACCGTCTTATGAATACTCTAGAATCTACGTATACACGCGTTTGGGCGCCCTTAACCTTGTTGGTCTTTGAAAAATCTTCCCACAAAGTCATTCAAACAAGGTGGTAAAGAGAATCATTGTATAATCCGATCTAGAGACTGTCGCATTGTCTTTTTACATGGACGGGATCCCAGGCGCCAAGAACCCCAAAAATGCATCAAGTGGTAGGTTCCAAGTTAACATTCCTTCTATTACTTGCTTTGCTCGTTTGGACGGAACAAAATAAACAATCCTATGACTCTCTTTCCACTCTTTCCTTACCACCTCTACTTTTATTTCACAACCCCGATCAATGCGCTGTCCGTTTAGCGAAGCTTTCGTAAAAATTAGCGCTAGAAAGTATATTAGTCAACATTGACGCGAATAGCAGGTACCTGACGTGGAAACATTTCGTATGTGCGTTCGTTTGTTTCTATGGTCCTGCGTTTGTACTGTACCTTGAAACCCATGGACGTGAGCGACCAACAAGCAGGATACGTAGCGCGAAGAGGTTCGCCCGTGCCTTCGGTTTAATTAGAAAGGGATGTTATCATGAACATGGACGCTGCTCCTGGATGCCCCTTGCATGATACGAATTTTTTGGCAAATGTGCATGAACCCTCAAAACAACAAAGTTGAGTCAATTTGACTGATGAGCCATCTGTGCGACGAACAAACCATTTGGTGCCTCATGTATGAATGTTTGTTTTCCAAAGACGCCGCAGTTGAAGACCCGAACCAACTCTCATGGCTCAGCCAGTCCCCCCGGAGTGTATTTCTGGCCTCCCTGACGTAAATTGTATTGGAACGCTTCCGCAAAAGGGACTATTGCGAGCCGCTCGAAGTATACATCGGGAGTTACCGGAATATCTTTTGGCAGAAACATTGTGCCCTTGCTTCCGTACTAGGCCCCTTGGCTTGCGGCGCGGAAATAAGTGAAATACGAGGAGGTTACAAGCACTTTCATGGCTGCATTGAAATATTACAAGGATAACGGTGACTTCACTATTCATTTTACCAACGTCAGTTCGTAGTGTCAATCAGACTGTCCGGTATACTGGCGAATTGAGTGATCGGAACAGTCAGCCCGTTCGTTGGGCGGAATCGTAGCTGGAGCACTTGCATCTGCAATCGAGGCAGGCCGAGCAGTCCCGGAAGCCCTTCACACTGGCCAGCACAATTCGTACCTAGATGCTGAGATCAGCCACTGCGACGAAATGGTTGTCCTTGCTGGTTGATCAATCTTTTCAAATCGTCTTGTTTGTATTGCTGCGCCAATGCGTTGGAGTATACGGCACAAACGGCGAGGTACTCATTTCTCTCCAGGGCGACGCCACAGGTAATCCCTCCTCAGATGAACCCTGAGGAGTTGATAAAGAGGTATCATGTATGTGACTTGGATTTTCGCTCTTCAAGCTTGATTCCACCACCGACGGACTAGTACGCTGTCAATCACTAAGTCAGCGAGTCCCTCGCCCCGGCACTCGAGCGCCAAAGGCTCCACGAGGGCCGGATCCAGGGTAAACCTGCTTTCCCGTCCGCATGCCTGCGCTCAGCCCGTACCCGTTAGCAACAGCCCCGGGGAACGCATTCAGGTTCAAGTTTCCGAGAGGCTGTCGAGCCATCGGTGTGCCATGTACACTGCCATGGCCGACGGGATGGTAGACCTGACCACTCGCTTCTCCAAGACGAGTGCGATGCTGGGGTATACCGTTGATTGGGACATTGTCTGCGAAATTGTCAGAAGTAGGCAAGTGTAGGATAATGTTACCACAGACGAGGACTAAATAGACGGCCACTGTGTCCTTGGACGCCGACGATGGTCTCATTGTTCCGGTTCCGGCTGCCGAGCCGCACAGCATTCCGATGATGTGGAAGATTCGGATGCCCTCCACCTGAGCCAGTGTACTGGTCCCCGGTAGCTGACTGCAAGGTTGCTTCAGCATCGTCAGATGCGGCAGAAGCAACCTGACCGGCAAGAACCTGCGCCTTGAGTTGCGTGTAGACCTTGTGGAGGTGCGCCTGAGTCTTTGACTTCTCTCGATATGCGTCTGCCATCTTGTGCATTTCATCATCAAGCCGCCGTTGCTCTTGCTGCGCCACTGCCCTGGTCAGTATAGCCTTCAGGCCGGGGTCTGAGCAACCGTACCGTGTAGCTTGTCTCGTAGACCGGCGATCTCGGCGTTGGCGTCGTGGACCACCTTATCCATCTGCGCATTGAGAATGGCGTACTTCTCAATCAGGCTCTTTGCGAGGTATTCTTGATACATGCTGGCTCCTACGTCAGTAACGTTGCACAGACCTTGGCAATCACTGACATTTCCTGAGTGGTCTGGTAGCTGTAAAACGCCAGGGCCCTTCCGGCGCACTCCATGATGATCGTCGGGCTCAATCCACTGAGAACGCTAGTCTTGTAGTCCTCAGTAGGATCCAGACGGGTCTCAACGGCGTCGTCTGGATTCGTCAAGGGAGTATCGCAGGCAGGGCATGCGCGGACGGCGCTATCCGCCTTGGAAAGGCCAAGCTCGTTGGAGCAGGCGACGCAAAAGACATGGCTACACATAGGTCAAGACCAAGACGCCCCAGTGATGCTGAAAGGCTTACCTGCAGGTGGTGACGACTGCTCTATCAGTGAGCTGCGTACGGCATTTGAGAGAGTTGCAACGAAGCGTGAAATCCATTGGAATCGGGAAGCGAAACGCAAGCCACAACAAATCTGGCTGTCGTAAGAGAAGAGGAGAAACTCAGGGAAATGTTGACGTGTCCAGCGCAGAATGGTTACAGAGTCTAGAAAGAGAAGGCACGCCAGCCGGAAGTCGTGACGCCAACTTCCCGCCCGACGATATTACCGGTCCAGCTTCCATTTCTGAAAGCAACCCTGATTCCCGCGTTCGCGTCCCCTCAAATTGAATCTCGAGACACTCTTCCAAAGCCAGGTGTGAGGAAAAGTAGAGAGAGCGGTGAAGTCAAATTTAAGTGTCGTGCCTGACACAGAGCACTAAGCCCCATCCGTGCCCGCCCGTCCTTTGGTGTCAGCCCTACGCCTCCCGCATCGGCGCTGTTTCTTCAAGTCGCATCTCTCCTCCGACCGCGCCGCCCATCTACCTGACCTTATCTCCTGCTCCCCAATTCGCCATGGATCCCTCGAACCCATCCTCCGCCGACGCCTCGCGTAGCAACACGCCCAATCCCGCCGCCGCCTCCGCTTTGGACGTCGCCAACTCGCGCTTCACGTCACAGGCTTCGACCGCAGAGGACCTGCTCAAGTCGCAGACGGTCGGTCTGGTCCACCTTTCCGACTTCCGCAAGCGCCGCGCCGAGGCGCTGGACCTCAAGGATCGTGAGAGGCAAGAACAAGCGCTGGGGTCAGGCCGGGGCGGCTCAACCTCTGGTGCGAGCACGCCTGCGGACGGGTAAGTTCGATGGCTGCTCGCTATACTATGTGCTCGAACGCCGAGCTAATTGTCAAAGTACAGAGCATCGACGCCGCGGCCCGCCAAGAAGAAGAAGAAAAATGTGGCGAAGGGGAAGCTGTCGTTCGGGCTAGACGACGATGAGGAAGAAGCAGCTTCGGGCGCATCGACAGCAGCGGCTGCAACGCCGCGGGATGGCACACCGGATGACAATGGAGCGTCGGAAAAGGAGAAGGACGCTGCTGCTGCCCCGAAGAAGAAGCTCGGCGCAAACAGCAATGTTGCTTTCAAACCGAAAGTTATGACAAAGTCTGCCCTATTGCGGGAAGCACAGCAGAGGGAGCAGCTGCGGAAGGAGTTCTTGATCATGCAAGAGGCGGTCAAGGCGACCGACTTTGTGATCCCGTTTGTCTTCTACGACGGTACCAATATCCCGGGTGGGAGGTGCAAAATTAAGAAGGGCGAGCATGTCTGGCTATTCCTTGACAGAGCGAGGAAGGTGGGCGCTGAGCTCGGCGTTGGTGGTGACAAGAGCAAGCGGGAATGGGCTCGCGTCGGCGTCGATGATCTTATGCTGGTCCGCGGAGAGATCATCATCCCCCATGTAAGTGTTGAGTAGCTCGCATACACCTGCATGCATACTAACAGTCCCAGCATTATGAGTTCTACTACTTCATGGTTAACAAGACCATTGGCTTTGACGGTTCCATCTTTGGACACTCGGCGCAGCCCACGTCCGCAACACCTCTCCCATCCAAAGACGAGGACATTGATCCCGCAGCATTCAACCCCCTAGAAAGACAGGAAAAGAAGAAGGACCAGCGTGCCACCGAAGAGGATGCTGCGCTAGAAGGATACAACGACGACCCTACGCTTACGAAGGTTGTGGATCGACGTTGGTACGAGCGGAATAAGCACATCTTTCCGGCGAGCATATGGGAAGAGTTCGACCCCAACAAGGATTATAGTAAGGGTGTTCGCAAAGATGCCCAAGGGAATTCTTTCTTCTTTAGTTGATCCGTGGAGTACAGGGGCCTGGAGGTTTCTGGGCGTAATCAGACTGCGTGGAGGGAATATTGGAACTGATTCCCCAGAACCTTTGTAGAGAAATCAGCAAGAGCGATTGTGGCATACTGGCGTAGTCTTTATGCTGTCAGAAAAAGGTACTGTAGTGTAATCCACAGGGCAATACCGCTGGACGGAAAAGCCCAAGTACAATGAAGAACATCTCCTTCCACCTCACCTGACCCATAAGAACAAAGACCGCGGGTATAGACACCTTGACAGGAACTTGGAAGGCAGCAAGGTACTGCGGGCTTCGTCCGCGCTGGGACGGAAATAAATTCCGCATGTTGCCTTGGCATGACGCAAAATGAGATTTCACCGCCTGGCAGAAATGTCCCCACGGCACCACGTCACCTTTCGCGGCCGCCTCCTCGCACCGTCACAACTCCCTCCATCGGTCGGTGAAGCAGTTGTCACCCAGCAAGCGCTACTAACAATGGCCTCGTCCTCAAATCCGAACACCTCAGCTGCGACGCCCACTGCCGATGAGCTCGCCGCTTTCGCCAGTGATCCCATCTTCAGTCCGGAGGAAGAAGCCGTACTACACATTCTCTCTTCTCACTACTACAACTTTTGCAGATATTTGCTAACATAACGACCTGGAACGCGACAGTCCCTTCTTGCTTCTGCAAACGAGCAAAAAAGCCACGCGAACACGCTCTTCACCTCGGGTGCCTACAGCGACGCCATTTCCGCATACGGCCGTGCGCTGGCCAGCGTGCCGAACTACTTAGATTACGAGGTTGCGGTTCTAAGGGCGAATGTCGCGGCATGCCACGTAAAGCTCGAGGAGTGGAAGGAGGCGGTGGATGCGGCGACGGAGTGTTTAGACAGATTAGAGGGGTTGGGTGGAGATGAGGAAACAAACGGTGGTGGACAGGGTGCGAGGAAAGACGCAACAAAAGCCGGGAATAATAGGCAGGACCGCGATAAGACCAAGGCGAATGCGGATGTCAGCGGTGTGGTGGAGGAGCTGTCAGACAGTGATGAGGAGGCGGCACCCTCATCCGCGGAGAAGAAGGATACCGATGCACCAGCAAAAGGCTCGCAAGAAGCGCAGCAGAAAGAAGAAGAGGAAAAGAAAAAAGCAGCCGACGACGCTGCCGCCCTCGACCGGCGCCTGTCGCATCTCAACCGCCTTTCGCACACGACGACCGACGTCCGCAAGCTGCGCACCAAAGCGCTGCTGCGCCGCGCGAAGGCACGCGCCTCGCTAGGATCCTGGTCCGACTTGCAGGGCGCCGACGACGACTACCGCGCCGCCGCCGCCACGCCTGGCGGCCTCGCCCCTCTCGATAAGAAGGCTGTGGATCAGGCACTGCGCGAGCTGCCGGCCCGGCTGGATGCAGCGAAGCAGAAGGAGATCGGCGAGATGGTGGGGAAGCTTAAGTCCCTAGGCAATGGCCTATTGAAGCCGTTTGGCCTGAGCACGGATAATTTCAATTTCGTCAAGGACGAAAAGACCGGGGGGTATTCTGTGCAGATGAACTAGCGTTCAGGAAAACATGAAACGGAGACAGAGGGAAAGATTCGTAAGGTTGAATAGATTATGCTTTGCTCGAACTACCTAGTTGAGGAGATGGAAAAGACATGATCAAATATCTTGGGGCTGGTGTTCTATTCTGCGCATCGCGCCGACTATCATCGCGAAGAAGGCCACCGCGAAGAAATTGTAAGGAGATCAATGGCCTATGACTCCTGTGTTTGATCTCAAGTTCAGCTCCCAGCTACCAGAAGCAACCATCCCGCAATAGAGTCCACTATGCGTCCGATGCCTGCATATGTGTAAAGAGGTCATATCTTTGATATTCCACATTCCCGAGTCCTGCCATATCTATAGCTGATGCCAGGAAGCGTCGTCTATACCCGTTGACCTCTGTTCCTTTGTCTCTATGTTCCCTCATTACCTAGCTTCACTTTAGGCGCCGTCAACCCATCAATGCCTCCCCTTTCATGCAACCTCGATTCCAAACCTCTCATACGGAAATCCGACCAAGGACTCCAGGTACACCCCCCAACCGTCCTCAATCTCGCCCACCCTTCCGCTCCTCTCGTCATCTAACCCCTTATGTTCGCCCGTCCTCCCTGCGAGCACCTCCTCCTCCCTGCCTCTATACTCTTCCCTGAGGCCCGGGTGGGGGCACCAAACCACCTGCATGCCAGCCCTCCGCCCGGCCTCGACGCCCGGTACGCTGTCCTCAAACACCAAGCACTCCTCCGGCTTCACCAGATCCTCGTCCGACGCACCCTCGCGCTTCAGCTTCGCGTTGATCGTGTCGAGTGCAAGCAGGTAGATGTCCGGCAGCGGCTTCCCGCGGCCGCGCTCGATGCGCTTGTCGTCGCCGAGCACCCTGTTCTCGTCCGGGAAGACGGCGAACACGTCGCCCAGGTGCGCCGTCTTGAGCGCGTAGTTGCCCGCGTGGCTGCTGGTCGCCAGCGCGATGTGCACCTTCTTCTTGTCCACCCCAGAACCAGCACCAGCGCGACCCGTCTTCTTCGCCAATGTCTCTAAAAGCTCCCTCACACCCGGCAGCGGCTGCGCCTTGGGGAAATGTTCGCGTTGCAGCTTGCTCTGCTTCTCCATGAATTCGTCGTGCGCGATTGGCAGCTTTGCCCACTCGTGGAAGACGCGGGCCGCCTCGGGGCCGGGCCGGCCTTGCATCTGCGCCTTGATGGACCAGGGCAGGTCGGGCTTGCCGAACTCGCGCAGCACCGTGTTGGTGCAGATCGTATAGAGATCCTCGCTGTCGATCAATAGACCGTCCATGTCAAATAGACAGGCGCGAACGGTGGGGAGTTTTCTACTGGGGTTCTCGCTGGTTAATCACTTTGGTCGTTCGAGAGTGTGGCGTGAGTCAGAGGATAGGGTTTCTCTGTTCCCGAGGGCCGGCTTTGGGTCGATTGGAAGGCTCTGTAGAGGCGACTGCCTGAGCGCAGCGTACGTACTTGGTTTGATTGGCCATGGCGAGGGAGAATGCTTGGGCACGGAGATATTGTTGGAGGAGGATGCAGAGTGAAAGATGCGCGGCGACGAAACGAACGTGGGGTTGGATTTGGCGGGGCTGCCCTGACATGACTCGTAGGCACGAAACACCTAGTTACCCGCCATCCTCTCGGCCACGGATCCCTGCAGCACATCGGTACACTCGACCAGAGCAGCAAAACACTCGTGGTTCTCATAGACTCTCATTGCCATCTATATTGATCGAAACTGACGATGTCGTATCATACATCTATCCATGATCGCGTGTACCCGTGATACTGCGTAAAACAAGAGAGTGTGTGAGAGAGAGCAAGCAAGCAATAACAAAAAGCGAAACCCGATGAGTCCACCACTCCGCGCCACGCACGCCTCGCTGACTGGAAGCAAATAAGCAAAACTGTCATGCCTGGGGGCCGTGGCGGGTATCCAGGATGATGCCAGAGAGATAGAAGAGAGCCACGCCACGCCACGCCGAAGCCGCAAAGCCATAGCAGCCTATCAACGCTCACTCCTTTTCTAAAGCAGATCCTCCAGTAAAGACGCCGATACTCTCCGTGAAATGCCCGCTGAGAACGACTAGGGAAATAAAGAAAATGCACGAACACAATCAAGAATGGAAATATTACGTTGGATGCCTTCTCAAGCTAGAGTAAGGCTGAAGGGCAGGGCCTACCCTGATATTACGGCACGAGACGACCAGTTCCCTCGACGATACCGTTGTGGACCAGGATCTTGCTGACGTAGAAGCACTCCCACTCGCGCGGGTCGTTTCCAATGAAGACGGCGTTGCGTCTCTCGGCGAGGTACATTGGAGTGATCCTGACTTCGGCAAACCACTCCTTAGCAAGGGCATCCGACTTGGGGTTAATCGTGGCATTGGTCGTCTGATTGTTTGTCATATTATCGATCGGAACCACGATGTTGGTAATTGGCTCAGTCGTCGTTTTCGGAGGGACGCCGCGCATTTTCAGCAACATGTGGAGGATGTCGCTGAACCGCTCGCCCTGCTGGCTGTAGGATGCCGGTGGCTTGTCGAGGGGCCATCGGTTCGGATGCGGTTGTGAGAAGAGTGCATTGGCAGCATCGGTTGCTGCCTGTGCGGTGGACTGCATCGATGGGCTCGTCTCTTGCGGCGGCGGAGCATCCGGCATGGCGACATTGTTGTCCACATTGTTCTGAGCGTTCTCCGCAGCGCTCGCGGCGGCATTGGCAGCGTTAATGCTCCTCTCAAGCTCCGTCTTCAAATCCGGTGGTGGCACGCTATAATTCCGAGCTGAAACTTGGATCGGATTCTCCCACCTCTTGAACAGCCAACACATGCGCTCGACACAGGCCAGGAGGATCATGGAGACCAGGAAAGTCTCAAAGGGGTTGGCTTGTTGGCGCTGAAGGAGGCGGCGCTCCAAATCGTTCATGACGAACTTGCTGAGATTGGCAGCTCTCTTCTCCATTGCACCCAGTACCTGCGCATCGATAAGTCGATAGGCCTCCGAGTGAGTTGCCAGTTCGATGGGGAAGCGAGACGCTTGAGGAACTGATTCGAGGTCCTGCGGAGTCATGATGACAGGGTCCTTGAAGGGAGGTTGGGTGTGGTTGAAAAAAAGCTGAAACTTCAGGCTGGGCTCGGCAAGGATCCTGGTGGCAACCCACAATTCCAGCACCTTTGACAGCAAACTTTCTTTATTTTCAATCCCTTCCTTGTTCTCGACGCTCAGGCGGTGTGCCATCAAGAGTGTAGGTTTCATGAACTGTGACGTTTCTGCCTCGTAGATTGTTGGGCCGATTCTCTTCATGTAAGACTCGAGCTTACCACCGATGTCCTCGACGTCAGGATCGATGATCTCTATATCTTGCATGCTTTCCATGGAAAGGCCTGAAGCAACCAGTTGCGGATCGATGGGTCCGTTCACCCCACGAAGACCCTTCAGCGTCGTGAATGTTGTGTACATCGTGGGCTCGATATCCAACAGCCGTGCTTCGATCCTTCCGGGGACATGTTCAAAGTGCATGTTCGCCTTAGCGGAGCTAATCGAGTGGAATGCTAAGACAGAGTGGAGTCCTGCCGAATAAAGGTTGAATTCTTCTGCAATGCGCGTGCGGATGCAGGGGTGCTTCCAGAGTCGCGCGCTCTCGACGTTCTGACAGGTGCTACAAGGGCTCTCGCCAGAACACTGGGGAAAAAATTAACAATCGAGGAGGATAAATGTAAAATGAGAGCATCATACCGGCTTTTTCAACATGCGGCATCTGATGCACGCACCCCGCTTTCTAACTTCCTGTACCTCTTTGCGTCGAGAGTCTGAGAACCTGCCTCTAACCTTTGGCTTTGCTGGCTTCGGGTTCATGCTGAAGTCGGTGGTAAAATGCGCTTGCTGACCGTTTGGATTGATCGCGATGGGCCTGTGGTAGGTGGCAGAAGCGGCATTTGGTGAGGGGCTATGGGGTTCCGGATGGTCACGGGTCGCGTCTTGAAGTTGTAATACTGGGTCGATGGAAGCCCAAATGCCAGTCCGTCCCGTCTGAGGGTTGTAGGCGGCTTCACCGGTGCTGCTGTGCTGTTCCATGGAGTGGTTCGCATTCGGCATGTTGGCGCGCAGCTCTTCAGCAGCCGACGCAGCCATGACCAAGGGTGAAGGGTGAGGGTGTGTTGTGGCGACTCCAGCAGTGGAAGCAGGCGGGAGGGAAGACGCGGGCGGCGTGGATGATGCTGCCGGTATGGGTGTGCCCACGGAATGGGGCGAACCGGTCGTAAGGTGATCGTACTGGTAGATGGACTGCGGCTGTTGTCCGCCAGACGGGTCGGTATTATGTACTGTTGGCAGGAGAATTAGCATTTTCACTCACTGGTGACTTGTGCACCGGAGGACAATGGGAGCGAGGCTGCCGGTCATGCTACATAGATTTGGGCCCATCCTCAAGCATTCGCCCAAATAGGCATGCAGCTACAACGGCAGTTTGCCGTGAGCACGAGGCGCGGGCGAATCGAAAGATGATTGGCCGGCTAGCCTCGCTCCCGGGCGGGAGACTGGGATTAACGCACTTGGTGCATCTACTGCGCTACCATTGGGGTCGGCGGGGGGCTTAGGGTCGTGGTCCTGCACTAGAAAGTCCTCATACACAGGGCCCGGGTTTTGCATGGCATCGTCGCGCATAGAGCCTCGGCGCTCGGGGAGTTGGTCCGGATCGGGCGTGGGAATGCGCTGGCCGGAGAGATCCAGGCGCTGGCGCGAGACTTCGGCGAGAGCCTCGAGGCGTGACATGCCCGCCTTGGGCGCGGCGTAGGGTAATGTCATGGGCTGGCTGGGGTTGGTTGCGCCATGCTTCTGGGGAGCAGTCACTTGGTGTGCAGGCCCCTGGGTGGACGAGGACGACTGCGGCGGCGGCAGATCGGGGACGGGAAGGTCATGGAATTGTAGGATGGCGCGCTGGCGATCCTGGGCCGTGAGGGCGGGACACTTCTTCACGAGGTGCGCGGTCAGCGTGTCGATGCGGCCCTTGGGAAACTGCGGTGAGAGTCAGTGTGGGTGTGGAGTAAGCGTAGGTCGCGCGGAGGAAGCGGTGAGAGGCGCTGGAGGTGGGTGCGCGCGTCGGAGCGAGGCACACCAACCTTCTCGCCGCAGGAGCGACAGGTGTGCTGGTAGCGGTTGCTGGCATCCTCGAGCTTGGGTCCGCGCTCGAAGAACTCGAGGATGAGCTGGTTCGGTTTGCGACCCATGGCAGGCAGAGCAGGCTCGCCGAGAGACGGGCGGCGGAGGGCTGTGGGACGGCCTGGCTTCTGCCGGAGGTTCGATGGCGGTCGGAAAGGCGGAAGGCGAGGAAGGGAGAAGCGCCGCGTCCTCTGGCCTTGCTGCCGCTGACTAAGTGAAGGCACGGCCCGACTCCGACGGCCGTGCGACCCTGACTCGCGGCGCCGCGACCAGCTCGCCCACCGCCCGCCAGCACTGCTGTGGACGTGAAAGGGGATGGAGCATGGCGCCGGGCAGCTGCAACCACGCCCCGGCACCCGCGCGAGCCGCCGAAGGGAAGCAGAGACAAACGCAGGCTCGGACGCGCACCTCGGCCAGAGCACACTATCTCTCGCGACGCACGCGCTCCGAACCGGGGCGCCGCGCTTCCGAACGGCCAACGGCGCCCGCGCGTGTGCTCCAGCCCCGGAGCGGCTCCCGCCTCGGCGCCAGGCACCGCACGTCTCCTGAGAAACACAGTCCAGATGCGTGCTCGGGTTAGGTTGTATGCGTTGTTCGCGATCCAAGTACTAAAAACCACTACAGTCTTCGCATCAGCCCGCAACTATTCAGAATCCGTCGTCAAAGCTTCCCGCTTCCGCCAAATCCCGCCGCCAGCGCCTCGTTCCGCCGCGCGCACCGTGTGCATGTATGTGTGTATGTGTACGTGAGTGTGGTGGACTACCAGCCGTTGCGCCTTGAACGCCCCTCCCTGTAAAACCCTCCTAGGGAGCCAGTTGCAGTAATTCCCCAATATCCCCGAGAATGTGTTAATCTTTTTACCCTTTCATACACACTGGCGTGCGCCAATGACCCGCCTGAAATTACGCCTGCCCTTCCCACCTTAGCCCACCGCCAGATGATGCCTTTTCCCGCTCCATCCTCTCCATCCGCTCCCGCTCTTTTTCCCGTTCCCCGGCCTTCTTTCCCTGTGCTTTCTTCCTCCAAGTCAGCCCCAGCGTTGCCGAGTCCACGACCGCGTTCGTCGTCTCCTCTTCAAACCTCTCGCTCCCCAAAGAGATGATCTTGAGGGCGTTGCCGAACCCAACAGCCACGCTCTTTTTGCCTATCCGCACGATCGGGCCCGGCTTTGACACGAACAGCTGCTCCTCCTCGAAGTCCTCCTCCATGTACACATCACTCATCGAGTCCCTGCGTGGACGGGGCAACAGAGGGGTCGTGTGGAGCTCACCGTTTGCCGCAAGTGTCCATGCTTCCCATTCCTCGGTTTCCGAGCCAGTACTGCCCGGAGATACCGCCGCCGCTGGCACTCGATGATAGCCGTTGGCCACTGACGACCCCCCGTTCGCCTGCTGTCTGCTCACGACGGAGGAGCCGTCGCGGTGCTTCAACGTCCCGTTTTGGAACGGGTTCGAAGAGGCCGCCGTTAGCGGGAAATAGCTCACATCCGACGATGTCGACCTCGCAGGGGGAGTGTCGCTGGCAGGCCGTTTGCGGATGCCGACAACCGAGGGTATGCATGTTGCTTCCCACGAACCCGGTGTCTTGACCGAATGAAGGGCTTCCGTAGCCCTCTCGAACCCAGAGCAAGTGACATGTTCATCCTCCCCTAGCGCTGGCGGCCGAAGGCAAATGAGACCGTTTGCTGACTTTCCCCCGGGGGCGTATGTATGCATTATGCACTCATGCGTTTCGGAATTGGTATATACAATCGAGAAATCCGGTACAGTGGGTGAATGACACCCGCATATCTGCTTCTTCGAATGGAGAACACGGAGCGTATGCCCCTTGATTTGCCCGGTTTGGAAAGTGTGGACGAGCGTCCGAGTCGGGATATCGATAAGGTCCACTTGAGATGACCGCACCGCCGCTAACATACACAGGGACGGTATCGGATATGTATACTTGATCTTTGAGTGGGTTGGATCCGGATGCTTCCAATCTTCGACAGCGTCGAGCGTCTCGGACGACCACTCGCCGGATGAAGGGAAGGACAGGTGAACGGCGCCGTCCTTGGAAACGCTAACAATCTTGGGTTGTCCTCTTATACAGCATGATAATGCCGCGTTGGCCAGAGCAACTTCAGATATTTGGTGAGTCCAAAGATGACCAGTGCGAAAGTCAACTTCATTGAGACGGCCATCGGGGAAGACTACCAGAAGGCTCAGCCTCTCGACTTCGTCCATCTGATGGAATGCGAAAGCAAAGACGCTTGGCGATTGACTCCTGATGTCAAGAACCCGAGACTTTACGAACCGCCGCTCCGTCAAGCTCCACAGCGCAACTCGGCCAGAGTCTGTCAAGATTGCGACCCAGTGACCGGTGTCGTCTATTGCGGTTGCAACTATGGGCCAAAGTGGAGGTTGTAGAGCCGAGGTTTGAAGGATTACGTGCGAATACGCATGCGTCCGATGATCGAGGAACCAGATTGAAGTGAGACGATCCAAGCTAATCGCCACGAAATGTCCTTGGCTGCAAGTCGCTACTTTGACGACGTCCAACTCGTGAGACTTTGGCAGGCTCCTCACGGCAAGGGGCTGGTCGTCCCCGATTCCAGACTCCGCATCCTCTTCCGGAAGTTCGTTCCAGAGCAAGTAGTTCATGAGAAGGGTGACGGCTGCAATGGTGAAAACGATCGCCAAGGCAAAGGGGAAAAAGTGCTGTTCGGCCAAATCGCGGAGGGCTATGAGTACAGATGGGACCTGATTGGCAGCTCCTCTGCGGTCCGCATCTTTCATGACGACCGTCAGGGGCTCATAAACACGGGCAATGAAGCTGTAAGAACCTGGCTTGACGAAGTCAATCAGCTCTTTTGCAGAAATGTAATCCTGCATCTTCAGCCATGCCTCCGGTGTGCGGGCCTGGTTGATTGGAGGTGGAGGCACCGGGTCTACGAAGTTGCTCTGGTTCCTGAGTCGGAAAAGCCGAAGAATGTTGACAAAAGAGAATGGCCTGCGATCGTGATCGAAGAAGTGCCAATTGAGAGCGAGAATAAAGGAGATCATGGCGACGGTTCCCGCAATTCTGGTGCTGAAAGGAAGCTTGCCCTGAAGAAGTGCTCCACCCCATGTCCGACGTTCCACCTTTGTAGATGTGCTTGACCTGCGCTGCGTAGCGAGATTGATCCTGTCAAGGGAGTCTTGGAGCTCCATTCTCCGAACATCCACGCTCAAGACAGCGACGAAGAACGTAAGATGGAATACGAAATCAAAAACTAGGGCGACTGCTGCGAAAGCGCATGCTGGCGCTACACTTGGAGAGACCATCCGAGAAAGTAACCAAAGAATGAGCAAATTTTGAGCTGCTGCTGCAAGTGCCAGATGGCCAACATCAGCGAGAGCGTTCGCGACTCGAGTAACCGTTGGCATGTGTGCTGGACTTTCCAGAACAGCATTGATTAAGCGGAACCTTGCGATCGTCAGTTTGTTTCAAGATTCGAGGCCAGTGACAAAAATCCCGTGACGCAGCGTCCCCAGTCAACGAAAAGAAGGGAGAGTGCACGTACATGTTTTCCAAGCCAATTACCAACACAACAAACGGGTAAGCTTCTCCTGGTACGTTGGCCAAGTTTATCCTTAGGATGCCGCATATCGTGAAGCTCGAGCAGATTGATATGAACATCTGCAATTGTCGCCAATTAGCCCAGTGCAGCGAAATAAGAGCAAATAGGTGCATACTTGGGCAATGACCGTGCAGAATAGTCCGAATACGCTCTTGACGGCCTTCAGCTTCCTCAGACTGAACAACACGTAGAACAACATGAGGGTGTAGGCCAGGACAAGGGTCCACGCATCGTTCATGCTCATGGGCTGGTACCGAAACTCGTAGAGGCGGTTCCGGTATGTGGATCCGGATACAGGATAGAAATTCCACTGTTCAGAGGCGTCGAGCGCCAGCCTGCGTGACCGCCTATCGAATTCTTCGGCGATAACACCTCCAGAACGGTCGAAAATGGTAATGACGAGCGCGTCGGCGGCAAGGAGACGGGTGCCATTGAAAGACTTGCCAGCAAAGACGGAGAGCGGCTGGAGGGTGAAGTTGTAGGAAGATCGACGTCCTCTCTGGGAATTGACCGTGCGCAAGACATCCGCATCATCCTCGAGGGCAGGCAGTGAGCAGTTCCAGTACATGAGCGGCGAGTGGCAGCTCCAAGAGGTAACATCGGAGACATGGTCGCTGCAGCAGCCGCCAAGCTCCTGCGAGCCCTCCGACGGTCCATCGGCAGTTGCGTCCTCATCTCCCGTGATGTTCACACCACCGCCCGGCTCGTGACCGAACCCAGGCCCCATGAGCGTGTCCTGGATCTTGAGCGCGTCGCGCAGCACGCGCGCATCCAATGCCTTCATATAGCTGCCGTGGACCCAGAGCTGGCGCATTTCCACGTCCGGAGTCGCGTCGAGCGGGCCGTCGTAGGTTCTGACCGAGGTCCAGACATGGTGGGGGAGGCCGCCGGCGGCTGGGCTCTCGTAGAGAAAGACGACGGGGTAGCAGAGGAAGACGGCGACGGCGACGGACAGCAGGAGCGAGAAGAGCCAATGGCGGGCGGTGGCGTTCCCATAGCTGGCGAAAGCCCTACGGATGGGGTGCTCCGACGAGAGCTTGGGGGGCTCTGTGGTACTGGGACAAGCTGTCAGCTCGGCGGTGGTGCTAGGGGAGCACGAGGCAGGCGCGCGTCGCTGCAGAAGGCGGCGGCGAGACAGGCGACGGCGCGGCCTCCGGAGGTCTGTCCGTGGGGGCTGGGGTGGTGGTGAAGGCTACTCACCCGCGGAATGCGTAGAGCAGGTACCAGATCATAGGCGGAGGTGGATTGCATCAGGCACGCAGCATGGGATCAGAGGAAGGAAGTAAGGGACTGCGGAGGGATGTGGCTACGAGGCTGCCATGCGCAGTGGGAGAGTTGAGGCTTCGCGGTGCGGAGGAAGCGATCGACGGCCGGGCAGCTGGGCAGGAGAGAGGCGCAACGAGCAGCTGGTGCATTGGCTGGCTCGCCAGAGCGCAGCTAGTCGCTGGTGAGCTTTGACTCGAGCGATCGTTGCTGGGAAGTGCCGCGGCATGGCGTATGTAACGTCAAACAAGAGATCTGCCGCCATCATCGCCCGCACAACACCCCCAGCATGCCCGCGAGCCCGCCGTGTGCGCGCGCAGTCGCTTCGATGCGCTCCGCAGGCCGCAGCCTGCAGCACGCCGGGCGCTGCGAGAGGGCGCTGTTGGCGCGCGGTGGGCTCTGTTTCGCCGCATGCGGGCGACTGGGCGCTCGGGCGTGGACCTGGGCCCCAGAGTTCTCAAGCTCCTGCCGCCCTCGCGCTCGTTCTTCACTTCTGCGTCACACCAGGGTCTGCGAGGCATCGCAAAGCTTGCCTGCGCTTGCCGCTGCCACTGCCGCAGGGCCGGGGCGAAATAAGGTGTAACGCCGGTGGCCGCATCGCGAGATCGAGCACATGCACATCACTTCCACCAAGTCCGCCCGTCCGAAACCAGAGCGCGCAAAACGGATCGATTCGTCACACTAACGCAGAAGTGTCCAAGTGTTCCACCGCGCCTCGAGCGGAATTGGCCTAATTCAGCTCGCGAGGCCAGCCCAAGCACGCCAACAGAATCCGCTGCCTGCCAATGACGCAGTGCGAGCCGCCCGCACCAGGCCCTGCATCGGCTTGTGAGATGCCGCCTCCGCCCCCAGATGTGCCTTTCCGGGCCGTGCGTGCAGCTCTCCCGCGCAACCCAGCGAGGATTCTGAAACACGAGTCATCCGCCCACCAACCCTTGATGATCCACATAGCCCATGAGCCGGAGTCGAGCCTCCAGTCGTTGGACTCAGATACGGACCGTTCCGCCTCACGTTCCCTGCATTTCCTCGTCCGAGTCACTCTCGGCTGCGTCCTCCCACTCCTCGTCCTCGCCTTCCACCGGGGGCCCCAGGATCTTGTTGATCCCCGCCACAAGCTCCTCCGCATGGTCCTTCAGACGCTCGTCCTCGTATTCCAGCAGCTGGTACAGCCTCAAGCTGTTGGTGAGCCACTGTCTGCTGGATTTCAGTAGCCCCTTGACAGTCTCCTCGCCCTCTGCTTCCTTCTTCTTTTCCGCCATCAGATGCAGGCACCATCCTCCCAGGTACCAAGCCTCCACACTCTGATCGTCCTCCAGGATCAGCCTTTCCAGCACCTCCAAAGCTTCGTCTTCCAACTCCGACTCCATCAACAGTCTGGACAAACTGATTCGCACGGGGAAGTCGGGGACCTTGGGGTCCTCGGGTTTCAAATCCTTCCACAAATCCATGCTCATCTTCAATGCGTTGCGTGCCTCTTCGTGCCTGAGTTGTGATATCCTGACCGATGCGAGCGTTTGGAGTGACTCCGGGTTGTTCGGGTGCACGAGCAGTGCTTCGGTAATGAGTGCTTCGCACCTCTGCTCCGCGTCCTCCTCCCATCTGCAGCATGTCAGCTTCAATGCCACTATCTTCGCTGCCAGGTGCACCAAACGCCAGAAAGTCGAGACAATGCAAGGAAACACTTACGAGAGATCCGTCATGTACACCTCCACAACGCCGCACAGCGCATTCGCAAGCTTCCTCTTCTTCTCATCCAGTGCCACATCCCTTTCAGGGCCGGCGGCCTTGGGCGCTTCCAGCTCCGCAATCTCCTTGCGCAGCACCTCCGCACCTTTATCAAACCAAGCCACGCTCTCCGCGCCACCCTCCTCGCACAGCTGCGCCAACCACATAAACTTCTCTGCACCGCCACCTGCAGCCTCGGAAATTTTACCTTCCTCATCCAGCGCCGCAGCCACCAGGAAGTACTCACGCGCCGTGTCGATGTCGCCCAGCTCGACGTTGATCTCGCCCAGCAGGTTCAACGCCGGCAGCGCGGCAGGCGTGGGCGCGCTGTTGTCGGGATCCGGGTGTAGCATCGCAAAGGCGCGGCGCGCGGCGACGAGGGCTTCGTCTGGCTGCGAGGTTTGGAGCAGGGCGGTGGCCTGGGCGAGGAGTTGTTCGGCGGTCATCTTGGGCTTCTTGCTACCGCTATTCTTGGACTTTTTGCCGTGCGGTTTCGTCTTCCCCATTGCTTGGGTCCCCGACGGATTTGGAGGCGGAGGATGAGTATGTGTACGGTTTCGCAAATTTATCTTTGACGGCCGGCTGAAGGGATTCGCGTGTATTGGGGTGAGCGAGTCGAGACTCAGATTTCGTGCGCGAAAGCCAGCAGCTGTTTTGCTCGACAAAAAATAGGTGGTCAAAGCGCAACAAAAATTAGCGCCGACGAAGGCGGTGAGCGGGCGCGCTTCCCCGCTGACATCAACGCCCGCCGCTCACTCGTCTCCTCGGCCAGTACCCCAACGTATTTCACCATGGGTAGAGACGACCAGAAGGAAGAGCGTGAAGTGCTCGACTCCATTTTCCCCGATGAGATCACAGGTATTGCCGACCATAGCCCTTACTCTTCCTGCGTCTTCGTCTTTTTCATCATTCCACTGACAATTTTTCGTTGAACTAGACATCTCCGACACAGAGTACCGGATATCGATAACTCTAGACATTGAGAATGAGCCCGGCGATGACTCTCCGCCGCGTATGCCTCCTCCCGTTCCGTCCTACTCCTTCCTCCCAGCAGCATCCCCTGCCTCTCCAGCAGCGCGCTAAAATATAGCAATCGCTCCACGGCAGCCACCATCCTCCTAGGCGTTTCCTACCCTGAAAACTACCCCGACGAAGCTCCTCGCCTCGACCTCTCCACGCCGCCCAATGCGCCCAAGCACAAGTATCTCGACCTGACCGAGGATCGCGACCGCCTGCTCGACGCACTGACGCCGACGATCGAGGAAAACATGGGCATGGCCATGGTCTTCACGCTCGTGTCCACCCTCAAGGACTCCGCCGAACTGCTCATCTCGGAGCGCCAGAAGGCCGCCGAGGCGCTGCGCGAGATGGAGATTCGCGAAGCTGAGGAGAAGGAGAATGCAAAGTTCCACGGCACGGCGGTGACAAGAGAGACGTATCTAGAGTGGAGGGACAAGTTCTTCAAGGAAATGGAGGAGGCGGAAAGGAAAGCACAGGAGGAGAAGGAGGAGGCGGACAAGAAGAAGAGGGGTCCCAAAGAGGAGAAGAGGATGACTGGGCGGGAGTTGTGGTTGAAGGGCTTGGCAGGCAAGGGTGAGGAGGAGTATGATGAGGGTGATGTTGCCGATGGCGTGAAGAAGATGGAGATTAAGGCTTGAGGGAGGGCCTTTAGCACGTAGCAGAACGAGGAATAAAGACTGCATTTTATCTCACATGACCCCGTCTATGGAGAGGTTTATTGTTGATACAAGAAGTCGGCGACAGGCAATTGGATGCTTCCCATAGAGCTTTGATCAGTACACCAGCGCTCCCTTGTCGATTTGAAGAAAGAAATTGAACGGTAGAGCGGGATTTACGGAGCGTCGTAAAAGCACCACCCGGTTAGCCGCCATCTCAGTCCTCATGCCACTCCTTTAGTGTATCTACAATTCGACCCTTCGTCACATTGTGCAGCAAAGGCACTACCCTCCACGCGGTCAGAAAGTTAACTATCGTTCCCACCTAGAATAGCTTGGGTGCGCCAAGGTAAGCCCCAAGAACCAGCAGAACACCGGAAGAATTTACTGATATTTCCACTGATAACGTGTCTTCGGCTTTCGCGACCTTTTTTTTTTTTCTTCTAAAATCTATTTCAAGCGTTGGTGGCTGTTGTTGAGGGAGTGACTGTGTGCCAGAGATCTTGTTCACCCGCGCGGCAGAAATTCGGAAGGGGCCCTGGGTGGTTACACACACAATAGAACTGAAAAAAGTAGCTGAACATTATTTTTCTTTTCTTGACTTCTCCCGGCGTCATCCGATAAAAAACTACCTTCACAACGACCTCTAAAAACTCGCAACAATACAACATAAAATTCCCGAAAAGGTTGAAGGAGGTCAGAAGAAGCGCAAATCGTTACACAAACACTCAGAAAACGACCACAATAAAAACAAACATAACAGCACCTCTTCTTCCAAGAAGCACAAATCGCTGGACGGACCTCCTAGTGATGAGCCACCCCTGCAGCCGGGGTCAGTCGAAAAACTCTCGAAGGCTGGCGAAGAACTCCGCGATTTATGTAGTCCGGACCTCGCAAAAAAAGCTCTAGACGACTTAGTGGCAGGCGGTAACGGTAATAGCTGGACGCCGGCGATCCGAACGGAGGACGGCTGCCTTCTTGGGCAAAAACCAACTTCACACCAGTCCGCCAAATACATACTTCTCAACGTTCCATACGAGAGGCGAGGTCGTAGTGCGAATGGTACGAGTTAGCAGAAACATGCTCAGCAACTGGCCCATCGCCTAGTAGTCCGCGCGTACAAGGTATATACTCGGGCCCCGCTACTCGCAAATATATTCTGGAAGGCATCAGATAATATGATTTTCAAAGTCCGAGGACGAATTTCAACGTCTATATATGAAGGGGTACGAGGCTTCGCACCTCTGCGGAGCGACAAATTGTGTTGAGAAGGATCATATTGTTGTCGAGCCGCGGGAGTTAAATGAGGATCGGAAAATATATCAGCAACGTGGCGTACTCATTAAGGCGGAAGTTTTATTAGAGGATGGCCGTACGATGCTCTTGGAGAGCCGTAATCAATATTCGCACGACCCGCCTTACATAAGACGGGCTGTCGATATGGCTGTGGTCGGTTATAAATGAAAGAGTATCACGACCCTGCTTCCAGGTAATAGCCATCCGCCTCGCCGGGTATTACTTTTCCATTGAAAACCGGGTGAACAGTTTTCCTACTTAGATAGTACGTTGGGTAGTTTATCTATCATCCTCTACGTGCCATTTCTTTCCTTTCTCTTTAGCTTAGAAACTTTATATTTCCTGCTTGAGACTTCGTTTATTGCAGGCCGTGACAATAGTAGCTAAATGCCAGCGCTTTAAAGGGTTCTACTGAGAAGAACACGATGCCCCGCGCTGGTTTTCTCGTGAGAGAGACCCCGCCGTCAGCTCGTATTTAGAAAATAAGTAGTTCTCCACACGACTTTAGTGCTCTACGCAATCAGCCGCAATCGCTAAACGCATTCTGCTTCGGTCGCAATCGCTGCACACGCCAATCGTCGATCAGCATCACCCACCATAACCTCTTCAAAGCCAATCATCGTCCTTAGGACTAGCAATAACTAGGACAAGTAGATACACATCGTCCAATCACGAGCGAGACGTGCACGCGTCTGGACGTTCATCAACCCCGACTACCCTCAGATTCCAACGCAACCGGTTAAGCCTCAGAGACCAGCTAAGCCAACAACCTAGACAGAAGACACACGGCAAGCCCTCAAGCGGCAGGACAAGATATACAAAGAAGATAAGAAGGAATACGAGCGTGTTAAGAAAGAGATTAACGACCTCTCAGCTCTCATCGAGGATTCCGTCTCTCCTTCGTTACTTACACTGTTATTACGGCTTCCGGACTCTCATCCGTATAACTAGATCCGTGCTTTGCAAGTTCGCATCAAGCCATCGACCTCCACACAATAGGAGTTGGTTTTAAACAAGCTACGCGAGTTAGAAAAGCCTCCCAAGGCTTAGAACATTGAGCAATGGCTTACTAAGTGGGAGGATTGCGTATACAAAGCGCAATCGCTAGACCTACCAGACGTCGAGGGCGATCGCGGCGTGCAAATGTTCCTCAGGCCAATTCTTGCAATTAAGTCGGAATACGCAACACCACTGCTGTACGAGATCCGCAAGAACATGCTTGAACAAGATATAGTCGAGATTATTCAAGACTACCGCGAGCACCTACGCCAGAAGCAAGTAGTCCTTAGCAACACTAAGCGGTCCGCATTTAGTGCTTCCCTTCGAGGCCAACAACAAGATGGTGAGCTGTCCAAGTGCCTCTGTGGCGCTAAGCACCACTACCACATATGCTGGTACCTCAACGCGAAGGCTCTTAACAAGCCGGCCAACTGGAACCCCAACAAGGAAACCCAAGAACTCGTCAATAAGAAGATGCAAAACGAGCGCACCAAGAAGAGCGTCACTACCGCCATCAAGCGTGGCACGGCACCCACGGGTAACAAACCCGACAACAACAACAGCAAGGCTTCAGAACCTCAGTTAGATGACGAGGACAAGAGGTCTAACGCTTCATTCGTGGCTCAAGTAGTCACCAATCCAACACTCGCCCACACAGCCTTCACGGCTGAGCGCGAGTCCAAACCAACAATGCTTCAACTCTCATGGATTGCGGACACCGGCTCAACCCACCACGTATGCAATCGACACATAAAGAGACGGTACACTAAGACACGTAATGCCGGCCCAGATGACTTCATCATTTGTGGCAACATGCGCGTTTCAGTGGAATCATTTAGAGACGCTGTAGTCCATGCCAAGAAGCGTAACAAGGACGTCACTTTAACCCTTCACGACGTTGCCTTCGTGCCCAGTTTCATGGGCAATCTTATCTCAATTGCGAAAGCAAACGAGAAGCGCATTTACTTTGATTCCAAGCGCAAATGCCTGTATCGAGAGGCAGATGACAAGATCGTGTGTGATGTGTTTCTAACAGAAGGACAGTTCTTTGTTAAATACGTCCAAGCCTCGCAATCGAATGCGATTGCAGCTGGTTTTACCCAGCGCAATCTACCTGCTGCGCAATAGCACAACGTCTTTGGCCGTGCAAATGCAGACGTCATCAGAGCACTGCCAAGAGCAGTAGATGGAGCAGCCATCACGGAGGAGCAATTGCCCACGCATTGCGACGTTTATGCGCGTTCGAAAGCACATTAACTCATTTCGCGCAATCCCGGTCATGAGGAAGAAGCAGCTACGCCTTTCTTCCGCGTCTCATTTGACCTCATTCACATGACCCAGGCGTACAACAACGATGAGTAGATTACGCATATCGAATGCACCAAAACCAAATATACCTTCGCTGAGCCGCATTCCTACAAAGCCTCTTGCATAGTCATCATCCTGGACACTCTCAAGCTCATTCGAGTCCGCTTTTACCAATCCACAGCCTTCTTGCGCTCCGATGGTGAACGATTACTCGGTACTACCTTCCTTAATGAGCTCAACCGCCGCGGAGTCACTGTTAAAAGAACAGCTCCATACACTCCAGCCCAAAACGGCCATGCTGAACGCTCTGGCCAAACACTGATCCTCAAAGCCCGCGCCATGCGCGTTGGCAGCAATCTGCCTGAAAACCTTTGGCTAGAAGCAGTCAAAGCTGCCACCTACATTTATAACCGCACGCCAATCCAACGTCTCAACTGGAAGACCCCATTCGAGTTAGTCCATGGCAAGAAACCCTCAGTTGCTCATCTGCGAGTATACGGCTGCAAGGCCTACGCTTTAAACAAGCAGATTCCACACAAGAACAAGCTTCAGGAACGAGCAATCGTCGGGTACCTTGTTGGATACGATTCTACCAACGTCTTCCGCATCTGGTTTCCACCAAGAGACAAGGTGATCCGTACGCGTAATGTCACTTTTAATGAGTCCAGTTTCTACAACCCGGACCACCAGGAGGACTACCACGAGCCGTCAGAGGCCGAAGAGGAAGAAGAACCAACCACGGTCATTCCTCGGATCCGCTTGAACTCGGAGGATCTTGAGCAATCTGACAGTTCATCCTCAGAGGATGAAGTGATCCACCAGACACGCGAAAATAAACCATAACAAGAAGAGAACCCTCAACCACAACAATAGGACGAGCTATACATGCCGCTTAACAAAGATTAACACCAGCTAGATGCCCAGCTACTCCCAACGCCTGAGCCATCTGCCCAAGGGCAACACTCACCACAGGCAGGACCCGCGGACGAAGAGCAATTCGACTCTGCTCCGCAACTACCCGCGCAATTGCACGCGCAATTGCACGCGCAATCACCCGCGCAATCCAATGCGCAATTGGACTCTCCAAGCTCAGGGGGTGAAGATGAGGATACCCCAAGCACTAGAGAAGAAAACAACAACTCATACGCCAACGTCAGTGACAGCATCGTCTACCAAAATCAAGGTAGAACCTGACAGTACGGCTATGACTCTCAACTAGATCCACGAGCCGAGGCCGGCAATAAAGCCCCTCGCGCCTCAGAGATCGCTGGAAACCTCAATCCAGCAAACATCATCGAAGGTCCAAGGAGACGCCGCCATGCGTATCTTACCATGCTACAAGACAATGCGCATTGCGAGCAATCTCATAAAAACGCATTCGTTGCCGCACTCCAAGGAGCAATTGCGACAATCCGAGCAAATGCACATGACCTTCCGCAATCGATTGCACGTGAAACTCAATCAGGTGATTTCACAGACCGGTCTGCCAAATCAGCCGAGCAATTAAACAAGCAGCATGCAGCAACCGACAACAGCCTGCATCAGCCTGCCCCAGCCCGCAGCAGCTACCAACAGCCTGCAACACCCAGCAGCAGCCTGGATCAGCCTGTGCCAACCGACATCAGCCTGCCACAGACTGATGAACAACTGCCCAGGATCCACCGCGACAACCTACCACCGGAACCACGTTACTACAAGGACGTGAATGCACACCCATTACGCATTTACTTCTTGCTCGCAATCCTCAGAGAGCTGCGTGAGGTCCAAGGTAAGGGGGTGTGGATCACTGTATCCGTTACTGAAGCCCAGAAGCTCAACAAGGAGGTCATTCCTCTTACCTGGGTCTTCAAATACAAATTCGATGAATACGGTTACCTGATTAAGGTCAAGGCACGCGTGTGTGTACGAGGTAATCTTTAAACCACTTCTCAAGATACATACGCTGCTACCTTAGTCCTACGCATTTTCCGTGCCCTCATCGCAATCATCTGCGCATTTGACCTTGAAACCCGCCAATACGACGTAGTCAATGCCTTTCCTCATGTCCCTTTAGACACAAAGACGTTCTGCCAGCCACCACAAGGCATAAAGCTTCCGAGCGGCCAAATCCTGTTGCTTAAGCGCGCACTGTACGGCCTGAAGGAATCACCAGCCCTCTGGCAGAAGCACTTTTGCAATTCCCTCACCGAACTTAGACTGGAGGCCGTGCCTGACGCACCTTGCCTATACGCCAACAGTCACTTGTTTGTTTTCTTCTTCGTAGATGACGTTATCATGGCATATCACCGTGATGATGAACAATTTGCAAACGCATTCCAAGAAGACCTCTTCCAGCGCTACGAGATGCGGCTGATGGGAGAAGTTCAGTGGTTCCTTGCACTGCGTATCATCCGTGACAGGCCTCAACGCTTGCTGTAGCTCTCTCAAGAGTCATACATTAAAGGTCTTCTGGTGAAATACAACGTCAAGAGCTCCGCTCGAGTCACCACTCCTCTGCCATCAGGTGAGGTGATCCTGCCCAACGAGGGTGAGCATGCGTCCCCCCAGGATGTATTCACTTACCAGAGTAAGATCGGTTCAGCCCAGTTCGCTGCGGTTAGCACCCGCGCCGATATTGCTCATGCTTACTCTTCTCTTTCGGCTTACCTTACCAATCCGTCTCCTCGCCACCTAGAACTTGCCCAACGAGTCCTCACCTACTTAGGTAAAACCCAGGACTACGCCATCTGCTACCAAGGATTCGTCAAAACCAACCAAGACGTCTTCATTGTTAGCAGTGATGCCTCATTCGCCAACGACCACGCAACCCTCCGGAGCTTTTAGGGCTCACTGTTCTGCCTCTTCGGAGCCCCAGTGGACTGGAAAGCGTTCAAGCAGCCCACGGTTACTACCTCCACCACAGAAGCGGAGCTCCTTGCTCTGTCCGAGACTGCCAAGCAGTGCTTCTAGTGGAAGCGTTTCTTCCGTGGACTCCAGTTTAATCCTGGCCATTGCGTTGAAGTCCAGTGCGACAACAGGCAAACACTCCGCCTGATGCAAGAGAACGTAGCAAAGCTCATCACCAAGCTCCGCCACGTTGATATTCACCACCACTGGCTACGCCAGGAGGCTCAAGCAGGCAACATCCATTTCAAATGGACCCCCACAGCCGACATGGTCGCTGATGGACTCACCAAGGCCTTGCCCAAACAAAAGCACCTCGACTTCGTGAGGTATCTTGGCCTGGTTTCCTTGCAGGAATAGCAGTCAATGCACCTGCCAAATTGCACCTTCTTTACGCATTCAAACACGCGTGTTTTCACAACAATCACGCATTTTATACTGGCGCGAGTCCAACACTCGGCTGCATTTTGCTTTCTCTTTCACTTCACCACCACTCATTTGTCGTGCCCCGGCTACGCCGCCACACGAAGGGGGTGTGTTGCACTATATACTATAGTTCTATATAGCTAGCTTAGTTACCAGGATAGGATATAAGAGCCGACCCCGGCTAACTACCCTCTCAGTCCGCATGCCACTTATCTATAGTGGACAATTCATTAAGCTTCTACCCCACTATCAATATAACTTAACGAATCGCATGGCCTTGCGCCGGCGATGGTTCATTCAAATTTCTGCCCTATCAACTTTCGATGGTAGGATAGTGGCCTACC
>RHKH01000179.1:0-63718 GCA_009829795.1 Lasiodiplodia gonubiensis | reverse complement strand
AGGGGGTGGAGGGGGTGGAGAAGGGGGTTGAAGGGGGTGAGGAGAAGGCGACATAGGTTCGGGAGTCAGGCATCGAGTGGCTGAGGTCTGTGAGGAAGCAACGTAGGTGTGGTGCTTCGGAGCTTGGGCATTGGATGGTCGAGTCTAGACTGCGCGACTTGGCGAGCTGGCGAACTGGCCAACAGTGTTTGCTGGTCCTCGCAACGTGCAACTCTCTCTCAGCCCCATATCTTGACATTAACGTTTACAAACACTCATCTCGGGTGGAGCCAGTTGATTGTCCGATGCATCTTAAGAATACGAGGCTCTAAATGCGGGCCTGTCGGCTTTGTGCGGAAACGCAGTAGGAACTCTTGTCTGTTGTGGCTTGCATTGCTTGCTTCTATCGTTGAGTACTTTTGCGAATGTTCTGTATGGATAGCCTTCGGGCGTACCTGGGAACAAACATTGTGGGGAAGGTTATCCTTACCGGTATTGCGCAAGGTTTTAGTTTGACTTTAATTGATTTCAGCTTGTGTTGCCACGTTCTATTTTCAGCCGTACACGTGGACCCCTAAGCAACTCGACACCATGACAGTCCGCCTTCTACTGAAGGTGATCCAGGACAACTCACGTGAGGGATAACAACATCACTCTCTGCTCCCATGGTGGTATTTCGACAGACTAATTGTGTAGGAGAACAGCTGTAGTACACGTGAAAGCAATAAAGAGGAGTTCAGCGGAGAGATTAAGCTTCTGCGCTAGCGCGCTAGAATAGACTAATACCCTACAAGCCCCTGAATCGTCCGAGGGATACTGCAGCCGGAGGCCAGGGCGAAGGGTAGTTCAGGGAGTAACTATCAGTTTTATCCACAACACAAGTGGATAGTTCAACTTATCATCCGTATGCCGATGTATAACGATCAATAGCACATTGCTATCCAGACAATCTCTCCAGCTGCCCGTCCCATAACATGCGTGAAAACACACTGGCCTTCGGCTGCAATATCCCTCTACAACATCTCAGCTTCCGGTAATGCGCCTTAAAGTTATACTCACAAACTAAACAACGTTTCCCAATGCAGCAGGCTTCATCCGGAAATGGGAATACTTTATTTTGTGGCGGCTTTCAATAAACCACATTGTTCAAGGAGTTCCGAATACGATGGTCCTCAGGTATAAATTGATACGTGCAGCATCTCCAACAATCACCATCACAGCTTCACTGCCTCGAGCTGGTTACCCGCGAATCTGGCACTCTTCCTTCCCAAAACAAGCAACCACAATGCTGTTCAATCTTCGCACCGCCGCCGCAGCGGCCCTTGCGTTCCTGGCTGTTCCATCTTTCGCCACCAATGCTGGCGATATCGTCGGGTCGATCCAGGCTCTGACCGCCAAGGCGAAGGCTCTGCACGACACCTGCTCGTCCTATTCCAATGGACCCCCAGGAGGCTACGTACGACAGTCCTTTCGCTTGTTTCCTGCTTCTTGATTGCAAAAAGAGGAAATGCTGACATCAAATTCCTTTCTCAGTCCATTGACGACACCTTCACTGAGGTTGTGGTCGTTGCCAAGACCACTTGGGAGCTCGTGCAGACAGCTCACGGCATTTCCGCCATCTACACCGAGGAAGAATCAATCAAAATCACTGAGGCCTGGAACGACGTGAGCACTCTTCGTCCCTGCTTATTCCCACCACATCAACTGACCACCCAAACCAGTGTCTCGGAGAGCACGAGAAGGTCATCGTCTTCCTCAAGGAGCAGACCACCGTCTTCGCCAAAAGCGCCAAGATCATCATCAGCGCCAGCAAGGAGCTTATCGAAATTTTCGGCGTACGTCAAACAGCATTCCCTCCTCCACTTCCACCTTTCCTTTCTCTTATTACACAAGCTGTTCAGCTTCCGTGTCTCTGATGCAAGCTAACGTCTACGCCATCACAGCACATCACGGATACCCTTCAGGACATCTGCCCCCCGCAGAAGCCGCATATCAAGGAGATTTGGCCGCCTGTCCACGACTCTTTCCAGACTTGCATCAACGACTACAACGGTTATGATGGCGGTGGCAAGGGCGGCTGGCGCGTGAAGAGGAACTTTGTTGCCTAAATAGCGCGCCGGAAGTGTGAGACTGGGATTACCTAGGCTCAAGACACTCCAGCACCAGTTTTACTCTTCATGCCGATACACTTCAGCGAGTGTGGTGGAGGACTAGATTGCAGAGTAAAAAGCTTTAGCATTGTTCGTGGTGAGTGGGTAATGCTATAATAACTTTTAATAGCATGTAGACCAAATACAACGGGAATATGTGTGTAAAATGATCTATTCGAATCCAATATTGATGGGGCAACTCAAGTGTTAATATATGAGCGCAGATGATTCCGCCATTGAAGGAATTATTTAGGTGTAGCATTGATACAGATACCTTTATGCATTTAATTCATCCACCCCCGCAAGCAGGGCGCTATGGCCTGTGAGGAAAATTCGGAAATCATGTGATGTCGCTTGTTTTGCGATTTTCAGTGACTTGCACATGGTTTATATGACTAAGCCCAAGTACCCCGCTGTGCTGACAGCTGAAGGCATCCACTCGTCGCAAGGCTGTCCAAGAACAAATCGCCTTTCTTTCCCTCCCATAACCAACAAACCGATGACGGTATCTGCTGTTCCGGAACGCTTCCATGGAACCAGGCGTCAATGGAAGGTCTCGCAAAAGGAAGGCCTTACAAGCTCCTGATAAGTCTACACAAAGCAGACATGCGGTTTCTACGCGACGTACACGACGCAGCGTGGCCGCGACTCCTCGGGATCTGCCCCAGCTCCACCATACTGATGTCAGTGGAAGCGGGTCTTTTATTCCAATTCGAGATGGACCGAAGGAGAAACAGCCTGGTATCTGACACCTTTTACCCCTCCATTTGAAACCAAGCAAGCTTACTCAATGCAGAAGTGCAAACCCCATCAGGACAAGCAAAAGCCAGCTCTTCAACAGCTTACCCCAAGGCTTTCCGGCTGAGAGGAATACCGTCAGAGTACACGGTAGACGACATTATTCATGCAGTCAACAGCGCAGTCGGATCTAAAGCAGCAATTGACATTGAGATGTGCTCACTCGCAAGTGACCCATTTCGTCCGACCGAAAAGATTGCCACCCTGGAGTCTCCAAGCATTCCAGACGAAATATATGCAGAAGCAGCAAAAGATGGCTGGACTCTCGACACTGGCCTTCGCAAGGCTGGCAGGGGGCTAGGTCGAAGAAATCAGATGATCATGGATACGCATTTCCATGGATTCACACCTTTGCACTCATGTGAAGATTCTGAGTGCACCTCTGAGTAAGAATATTCGCGAGATACTTCTTCAGCGTTGGTCTAACTTATTTGTACCAGTATCGTTGCCATATCAGGACTAGGGGGTCATTCTTTTGGTTCGTTTAAACAAAGAGGAGGAAACTTTATGTGGCTTCGGGACGCTCTCCCCGAAGACATTGAGG
This sequence comes from Lasiodiplodia gonubiensis, assembly GCA_009829795.1. NCBI lineage: Eukaryota > Fungi > Ascomycota > Dothideomycetes > Botryosphaeriales > Botryosphaeriaceae > Lasiodiplodia > Lasiodiplodia gonubiensis. The sequence continues at coordinate 60,247 of RHKH01000179.1, read as the reverse complement.
ACGCCCGCATCTTCATCTACGGCTATGACACCCGGCTCGAGAGTAGCACCTCTTTCCAAAGTATTGCAGACATCGGATGCAATTTCCTTACGGATATCCAAGCGATGAGATACGAAGAGGTAAGACTTTACACCACTCTGACGGTTCAGCTTTGAACGGTTCTGAACTTTAGTAGAACTCAGATTATCAGCGACCTCTCATACTCATCGGGCATAGCCTGGGAGGAATAATTGCGAAGGAGGTTTGCTAGCACGACTCCATAATTGTCTCTGGGATTCCGCACTTACTATATACAGGCGATCATCCAGATATCGGAAGATCTTTCGAACCAAGGCCTTCTCGAATCTATTCGTGGCATGTTGCTTTTTGGCGTCCCAAATCAAGGGATGGATATTCAGTCATTGATTCCCATGGTGGGCGATCAACCAAACAGATACCTGCTGGAAACGCTCGACAGAGCCTCTGAAAGACTCGGACTCCAAGCAAAACAGTTCAGAGAGGCTTTCGCTTCTAGTAGCTTTGAAATCGTTTCATTCTTTGAGACGTCGACTTCACCAACTGCAGAAAAGGTAAGTAATCAGCCCTGACCTTCGTTATGGAGAATACTGAATCTACCTTACAGGAGAATGGCACATGGCGCATGTCAGGTCGTCCGGCTATCTTGGTCGACCGGATGTCGGCCACACATGCAGGGAACTTAGACGGGGCCGGGCAGAATGTCTACGCGGTTGATCGCTCACATTCTGATATGGTAAAGTTTCCAAATATGTACGACAAAACCTACAAAGCTACGATCTTCCATTTGAGGAGGTTGAGAAGAGTAAAGAGGACCCGGAAATGTGAGTACTCTATCAATATTCTGTAGACGATTATTGACAACGCTTAGCGCTTTTACATCAGTTTTCCAAGGAAGAAGAAGGTAAGGCTTAATTAATATGGAAATGTCGTTCTCTCCTAACTGAGTAAGAGTGCCTCAGGTCCCTTGCAATGTCGGAGCAAGTTCGAAGACTGGACCAAATAGTGCCTGCAGACGGCACATGTGACTGGCTTGCATATCATGACACATTCCAGAAATGGCTCTCTTACTCTCAAGGAATGCTGTGGATCAAAGGCAAACCCGGAGCAGGCAAGTCAACCTTGATGAAGTACAGCCTGAGCTTTCTCGAAAAGCATCTGGCAGAAGAAAAAGCATTCATTGCGTCATTCTTCGTATATGCTCAAGGAGAACAGATGCAAAGATCGACGCACGGGCTTTTCCAGTCGATCTTGCACCAGTTCTTTCTTCAGTTCCCACGGTTACCAGCGTTACATGACCTCACCGGCTCCTTCAAGCGAAGAAAACAGACGATAGGACCGCATGGCGAAAAATGGAATTGGAGCGTAAGAGAGCTAAAAGATACGCTCAAATCCGTGATGGAGCAAGCTTCTAAAGCCCGACCACTGGTTGTTCTTGTTGACGCACTCGATGAGCTCGGTCCACACGCAGCAACTGATGTTATTGACTTTTTCAACGATACGTTGGGGAGTCTTGACACGTTCTCCAACCTCCGAGTATGCTTCGCTTGCCGACATTATCCTACCCTGACGCTGGACGAATGCCTCAAAATTGTTGTGGAAGAAAGGAACAACAAAGACATCCGCACCTTTATTAGAGGGAGACTGCACGGTTTACCTGGATCTCATAATCTGGAAATGTCGATAGTCAAAAAGGCGAACGGAATCTTTCAGTGGGCAAACCTGGTAACTGCGCACATACGACAACAACATCTAAGTGGAGTTCCCTCTTCGATTCTTGTAAAAGCGGTCACAGGTTACCCAGGGGATTTATATGCTCTCTATTCAGCCCTCCTGCGCGAGTCCTCGGAGGACAGAGCACAGACAATCCGGCTGTTTCAGTGGGTCTGTTTTGCGAATGAGCCGTTGTCAGTGGCCAAACTGCATCATGCCATCATTGTAGATGCAGATATACCGTCAAGGTCCATTGACGAGTACGAAACAACTCAAGGGTTTGGGAGCTCAGAACAAGAGATTGAACTCCGATTCCGCCATCTTTCCAAAGGACTTGTTGAACTATTCAGAAAAGATAATGCTCAGAGCGTATTTGATGCCACTGTGCACTTCATACATCAGTCCGTCTCTGACTATCTCTTGGGCTATGGTTTCGGCGAACTGGACCTCAATTTGAAAACACAACCAACCGAGCGTGGGCACTTGCAACTTGCAAGAACGTGTATACAATATTTCAACATTCTGGAGATCAAACGGAGAACCTTGGAGGAGACCCAACTCGGTGAACTAGGTTTGGACGAAGAATTCACCATCTCGACGTCGGAAACCCACCCGCTTCTTCGCTATGCTCTCCATAATTGGAATCGACACGGAAAGCTAGCAGAGGTTTTGGAAGATGGGCCAGAGTGTTTGCTCGGAGTCTTCCAATGGGATACAAATCCCAATGTCAACAAATTTGAAGGCTACGACAAAATAGCTCCAGATGAGGATGCGTACTTTGGATTGGTTTCCTCGACGATCGGACGCATTTTCAAGGTCTGGGAACATTTTCACTATCGCCAGCGTACCTATACGCACCACCTCGAACATCTCTTTGATTTACATTCACCTCCTACACAAGGCTTCATCCCTCGCTTGGATCAAAACACAATCGTACAGTTCCTAGTATGTGAGGGCATGTGGCGTACTCTCGACCTCTTGAAGCGGCGCAAAACCCTCGATCTCGGCACCCACTCCTGGGTGGATAACCGTGGTGCACCGCTTGTTCTGGCACTTGACTCCGGCCATACAGACACCGTCAAGTTCCTGATTGGCTTCCACGACATCGATGTAAATTGCAGAAACCAGTACAACTTGAGAACGCCACTGCACTCCGCTGTCAGACGAGGGTCCTACGAGATTGTTGATCTGCTTTTGAGTCGATCAGACATCAATCCTGATCCAAGAGATGTGCATGGTGACTCTCCATTTACGTTGGCAAAAACCCCTGATATAGCCCGGCGCCTTCTCAGTACCGGAAAGGTGGATCCCAATGCCATGAATAAATATGGTACGACAGCGCTACACTCCGCTGCTGAATCTGGGCATTCAGCGCTATGCAGGTTCCTTCTGACTGTTGGTGGAATCCGTTCCAACGATAAAGACAGAGCTGGTATGACACCATTCGCCAATGGTGTTGCATATCAATGGACTGATTCTGTTGAGAGTTTGGATATGGTGAAACTATTCCTAGCAGCCGCTGGATTTGACCCAGACGCTAAAGATCTGAAGGGTCAGACACCTTTGATGCATGCAACCCGCAAATCAAAGTGTTCAATTGTGCGGCTGTTATTGCGAGATGCGAGAGTGAAACCCGACACAAAAGATACGAGCGGCCGAAACCCGCTTTCTTACGCAGTCGAGGCCGGAGACACAATGATTGTACGGCTTTTGCTCAGCGCAGGAAACGTGGATGTCAACGTCAGAACTACTGAGAGCATTCGCGAGAGATTTTTACCTCTAGACAAGAATCCTCTTGATCGCATCGGATGGGACGGTGGAGGCACCCACGAGCAAGACGAAACTGACTGTGTTGGTTACACGCCCTTGCATTACGCAGCCCTGAAGGGAAATAGAGCCATTGTGAGGCTTCTCTTGGACACTGAAAGAGTCGAGACAGATCCAAAATCCAGTGCTGGGCGTACACCACTTTCCCTCGCAGCTGAAGAGAGCAACGTCAAAATCGTACAAGCCTTGTTGGCTGTGGCGAATGTTGACCCAGACTCAAGAGACGTTCTAGGAAGGAGCCCACTATCTTATGCCTTAGGCAGGGCGACTTATGAGAAAAACCGAGCTGCTGTCGTTGAACTTCTGCTTGACACCGGAAAAGTTGCTCCAGACTCGAAGGACATTCATGGGCGCGCACCCGTTTCTTACGCCGCATCAAGAGCAACTTGGCTTTCTTTGGATTGTCTGTTATCCAGACATTCCAAATTTGACTTGACAACAAAGGACAATAGCAGAAGTTCTCCCATTGATTACGCGCAAAGGCGGTTGAATTTGGCAGAGCGGAATTGCCACGTGATTTGGTCTGAAGACGCCGAATTTTGGTCTGAAGACGCCAACTTTGGGTCTGAAGAAGACGATTCTGGGCTTGAAGACAAGATTGGGTCTGAAGAAGACGAGGTTGGATCTAAAGAAGACGAGGTTAGATCTAAAGAAAACCAACTTGGGTCTAAAGAAGATAGAGTTGGATCTGAAGAAAGCGAGTATGATACCGCTAGGAAGGTCCTAGAAGCATTACAGCAGGCAATTTAGGGGCTATAGAATGAGATAGCTTTAGGGTAGATGTTATAAGCCATTACTTCAATGGCATTGTTTCACTAAATGGCAAATTATGCAAACTCCTCGGCTGTATGTGACTCAAGGTGTCAGCCATAGATTCCAAGATCGAGGGAGAAAAAGGCTAATGGCTTTAAATGGCTTTGATACTCAACCTGAATTGGTGGCCATGTTGATGCTCATGCCCACCGTAATGATGCATAAACCATGAGCATCTGAACAAGATATATGTAACCCAGAGTCAGACGGTCTTTCCACCGTCCGAAAAGATCTTCATTCTCTTCTCACATATGATCAACTATCGCATTGTGTAGAACTGGTACTGGAGATCTGGACCGGGAATTTCCTGTATTTCAGTACAAGGCAAAGAAAGCAGCACTGAAGGCGCTCAACCCCACAACAGCCCAGCCACTCCTTATGACAGCAATGTTCGTCATCCCTCTACCGGTATCCCAGACCAAATGCCGAAACACCCCATTGAAAGAGTGAAAGAAAAATGTGAACCCAATCAGCCCCTTCGCACTTGTCGTCAACAGAGCCGGCCAAGCTGCCACGGTAGCGGCAACACTCTCCGAACTCAAATCCCAGCCGAGAAAAGGGGCGGCTGCATATGATGCGAAGAAGACGTATAAGCCCCCGGAAATAATGCAACCGGTGATGCGGCTCGATATGGAGAGGACGGACGTGATCTGCGGCCGGTAGATGGTGGCGTGTGGAGATACGGGGCGGCGCAGACGTTGCTTCTCAAGGATGGTGCGGGATTCTTGAGGGGTCATGGAGTGGATGGATGCGGGTCTGTTGAGTGTGGAAGTCAATCACTGGTTGTTTGGGCGAGGTTGTCAATGTATCTACCTCGAGGGTTTGGTTTTTGCCGCAAGCGGGGAAGTTTGGCGGCCGAGAGACATGGTGCGGCGCGAAGCCAATTGGACGGTACGTTGGTGGAACATCTTCGTAGGCCTTGATGCTGAGTGGAGGGTATGACTGTACTGAAGAGCACCTTGGAATGCCACAGAAGTGCTGGATTCAAAGGTAGAAGTGAAGAATTGTAGCGATAAAACCCTTCGGGTAACTTCGGGCGTTCGGCTACGGTTCAGGACGATACGGCTTTATATGCGAACACAGACGAGCCGTTGTAATCAATCCACGCATTTCTAGACAGCCCTTGAATCCGAAAAGGGAAAGGTTTACGACGAGAGGCTGTCAGAGGCTAGCCGAGTCGGCTCGGCGCCAAGCCTGCACACGATTGGACTGTCGCAGAGAAAATGACGTATAAAAGAAGCCTCATCATTTATCTAATCAATCAATCTAGTCCCTATTGCTCCCCGAAGGCTCCGTCTTTTGATCAGACTTGCGTTTCCGAATCAGACCTCAGATACATCTTGTATGCATCCGCATATCCTCCGCTGAGCTTCTCCGTGATTTTGCTGGGGTGTACAACGTTGAACAGGACCATGACCGCCAGCATCAAGCATGCATCGAAGACGTAGAGGAACACCTCATGCTTAAGCAGATAGCCGTTATTCCCGGAGATGTACTCGACAATCCTGAAGGCAGACCGGACGAAGATCAACAAGCTCGCAGCCATCAACACGAAAAAGTGCTTGCGCCACTCAATGCTGGGATCCATGCTGCGTCCGGTAGGCTCTTTCTGCACCCGCAAGTAGAAGAGCGTGCTAACAAACATGAAGAAGCCGAAGAACAGCAGCTGAACGAAGAGACCGAAGATGACGATCTTCTCGCCCGTGTGCATGGCCGACAGCGAACCCATGGCCATGTAGCCGCCGCCGCCCGACTGCGTCAGGAGCGAGATGACGTCGCCAGTCACGAAGAGCTTGGTGAGCCACTTCTTGGATATGACCGAGTGCTTCTCGCCATCGGTGACGAGGATGATGCGGCCGAGGACCATGTAGACGGATGCGGCGAAGAAGGCGGGGGCGATTAGGAGGAGCATGTTTTGGATGATGTACGGGCCGAGGTTCCACTGGTCTTTGGCGGACATGGCGCGGCCGATGTATCCGATGATCTGGCCTGCGTATGGGTGGTCAGCTTTGCGTTGCTTGCAGAAGCTATCGGAGGTGGGTGGACTTACAGAAGCCGCCGATAATGAGGGGTATGAAGTACCATGTCTTCGTGCGTACGCATTGCCATAGGTGGTAGGCCGTCGTGATAATGAATGCGATGACGAAGAAGACGGCTGCACCGAGGCTGGGGTGATAGCGGTAGAAGACGAAAGCGTTGGGGTCATCAAGGGAAGGGTGGTAGCTGGAAGACATTTTGAACGAGGGTAACGAATTTCGACTGCGATGAAGCTTTTCGGAGAGTCGAATGTAACGAGAGGCTGTTGTTGAGAAGGAGATACTCTCAAACGCGAGGTGAAGACGGGTACTTAAGCACTGAGAGCGCCAGGCAATTTACTATCTTTAGACCTGGACGGCATAGTGATGTTTCGTATCGACCACAAGAACGCCTCGATCCTTAGACATTTCGGCGAACACCAAAGGTAGCGCGACCATGTACGTACGATTTTACTGGAGAGCTCGTAAGGTGCTCACACGAGTACGCTTACGATGCTCGCCCTAAATGCTGCCTTGACCATCAAGCTACGAATTGACCAATCGGATAACTCCCTGTACGCTGATTGTCCCAGAAGGACGCACTGCGCCACCTCCCGCTGCCCTTTCGCGCCACAAACCGATTTACACATGAATGTGAAAATCGTTTGATGCAGGAGGAAGGACCCACATGTGTCGGAACTAAGTAAGTAGCTGGCGCAGGCCTTTCGGACTCAATTTTCATTCGCCGAAGCCCTGATTTTCTTCTTCTGGAGCAGCAATTGGACGTCGAAGCACCTCTACCCATCCTGGATGCCTGTCTTCTCTGTAACGGGCCTGCAGGACCGAGACAATTTTAGCCTGGAAAGTATAAAGTTACAAAGCTGCCATGACAGAATGTTTTCCCACCCCGAGTTACAAGGCGAAAAGCAACCATGTCTCAAATGATCAACCAGTCTAGCCATAAAAGGCGCCCTGATACAGAAACTTCCAGTAGCTGCGTTACCGATATGAGGACCTTCGCCATGGCGCACTTTGATACCAAAGTCTCACCGTATCCAGCATATCTTAAGGAAATGAAGTTGTTGCCCGAATCCGGTATTCAGAGGTTGATGTTAGGATCAAGTATTAGACTTGTTCCCTTAGACTCACTGAAGCCGAATTCATGATCATTGTTTGTCGCAGGACTTCACGGCACCCACAAGGGTTGGTCAAATTCTACACGCCGCCGGCTTACATCCCGACGATGGAAGCGAGTATGCAGTCCGGGGTCTCGATGACGCAGAAGGATAAGTGCACACAGCCTTAAGCGGGGTTCTCTTTTTTTTTTTTCCTTTTAACTTTTTAAAGATTCCGAGAACCCGGTTGCTCATCAGAGGCTTGTGCATCGCTTCTTTTACTAGTGGTGCGGTGCCTGCATTGGCATCGATGGGTTTTTTTGCTGAAGCCTTGGCAGTATAATAATGTTATTGGTTCATAAGAGTCATCTAGAGGATATGTAACTATTAGGAATTGGCTGTGTGGTAATCTCGAGTTTGCTTTAAATCGTTGGTCGGTTTTCTCGGCCTGACACGGGGAATTCGGCATTTCTCCAAATACCGTGTCGCAGGTACTACGGCACAGCCAAGTAAGCATGACTTTAGCTTCAAACCTTACCTAATGAGTGGGGGGCCTCTTGTCCGTCTTTACGTTGTCTCCACTATTCGTGTGTGTTATTTTCTTATACACAATGAGAAGTGATAAAGTTAAAGTTACACCAATGACTGAGCATCCGGGCCTATATGATTACGAAGGTCAACAACTTACCCAGCGTTCCATACGCACGAGTCAGCGACCTTCCAGCCAGGCCGAGACCAGAAACACCAACCCCAATACAGAATGGCAGGCAGCCCACACGAAGGCGTGCTCCACGTGATTCTCTCGGAGCGGTCTCCGGCTCCGCTGTGGGCTCCACTTAGCCCCCATTAGTCGCACGGTTTGATCCTCAACTACCCTCATTTGACTCGACGACTGTCCTATCTCGAAGAAGGTTTTTATCGCCTATCCGGAGATACTCGCTTCCGAAGACGCCATGGCTTCCGAATTTCGACCCCTTCGGCCCGCTCCGCCGCCCTCCACCGTACAACCTCGTCACCACCCGGATCAGACATCAGCACGAAGGACCCGGGCTACTCGTAAGAAGCTGGTCAACGCCGCCTGCGATGCTTGTAGGAAGCGGAAGACGAAGGTGATCAACTGGAGGCGCCACTAACGGTCGGGATAGAGGGAAGCTGACTAGGGGTGTCAACAGTGCGACGGAGAGCGGCCGGTGTGCAGCCAATGCCGGAAGCGAATGAGCGAATGTGCCTTCGAGACGACCGACTCCGGGCAGACGCGAGCTCAAGCCACCAAGTTGAAAGTCGAGCAGTTGACAGCTGACTTGAATGACGCGACGCAAATCCTGGACCACTTGAAACTGGGCTCGGATGAAGAAGTCGCCCAAGTCATCGCCCGGTTGAGAGCGAACGAGACGCCTGCGTCGATTGCGGCCTCCCTCGAACCAGAGCTACAAACAAAAAACTCAACCGACGATGCCCACACGGAAGCAAACTCCCAGGCGACGGTCCCTGACAGCCCTAACCCATACCCCGCTCTACAAAGCTACGGTGTAGGTGTGTCAAAGCGTTGTTTTCTTTATCTCTGTGGAGTAATCCGCAGCCTCCATACAGTCTGGAATGCTGAGCGAACTTTTCTGATTTAGGCTCGAACAACGACCCTAGTATCCACGGCACCACGCAGCCCTTTGAGCCCTTACAAAGCGGAGGAGACAATAACATCATGTACACAAGCTTCCCAGAGCCTGATAACCATCTTTGTCCGTTGTCTACCGACACATGGTCTTGGCACCCGGTTATCGATTTCCCTGATCCAGCTTTTGCTCATGATGGAATCTACGGGAGAAACGATCAGGACCGCGACCGGGATGCACAGCATAATACAAACTTCCAACCTTCTCCAGGCTACATCATCAGCTTTGAAGATATTCTTATGACTTCTGTGCTCGCAAATGGCTTCCCAGAAGTGTATCACCAGTACCAACTACTGAGTTCCGATCGTACGCACCACTACAGTATCCTATTACCCCATGCGCCTGGGATCTTATTTATTCCAGAGTCCGTCTCTGATTCTGTAAGGAGGCTTTGCGAATTGCAGACAGCGTACCGGAGCCAGGTGTGCTTGGATCTGGCGATAACGTGGGTATGAAGCTTCTCTTGAGTGATCGAGCGCCCGCCCGGACCACGTATGAGTTCACGAAGAGCGTCCCGTGCTTTGATATCTTTGTGGAGACCTCTTCGATATCGCTGGTCGGCAGCCTTTCCTGGTGATACGTGAAACTACTATATAACAGCGTGCAATTAAAGCCAGGTTTGGTCCTTCGGATGACTATGCCGCAGAAGACACATGAGGAGCTCCCATGCCCTCCTTAAGCCCTCTGCCTCTCCTGTCAATGCTTCCGGTAATGTCCGGTTCAACAAAGATGTCGATGGCACAAACAGGCACCGGATGGCCAAGCCAATTTGTCGACCGTAAACGATCTCACACTCACCAGGTGGTGAGTAAGCATCTCTCACTGCTATGCTTCCTGATGATTTTGCTATCCTCACAGTCAATGCAGTTCCAGTTGGCCTCCAGTCCACACCGTTTTTGTACACACGCCCGCCTACACTTTCTATTCTGACGACCTTCTTTTCCCTCCTACTTTCAAGTCTTATGTTGGGGATGTGCATGGCAGACGTGCATCACTAGCAGCTCAGTGCCAACTCAGATGCAAGTACTTCTTAGCACAAGTGGTGTGGAGAGGGCTCTGATGCGATTGTGATTGGGGGATGTTTGTTTCCTAGTCCCTCCAAGATACCGTCACTCTAATTTATTCTCAGGAATTAGTGTCGGGAAGAGTCGTCATTTTGATGACCATGACTTGACCTTATCGGGATGTATGAGATGGGAAATGTCATCCCTACTCCAAACCGGCGTTATGATATCGGAGGCTCGAAAACATTCTCTTGGTGGTGAGGAGGCGTATGCTCACGCCAGGTGCGAGTCCAAGGCTCACAATCTTCAGCGTCAGGGAATGGGTTTGCAGGGCGTTGGCGAGATAGAGCCTCTAAACATTGTTGTGGACCCGGACACCGAGTCCTGGATGATTAGGTACAGTGAGCAGACGAGAATCTACGTTTCGTGGTCCTCTACCGGTAGACTCTGCAGGTGCGCCGCGGCCTGTCTACCGGCTACTCGTCCGTCGTGCAAGACATCTCGCATCTAATGTGCCCGTCGCTGCTCTGCAACCTCCGATCCATCGACCTGCTATTCTCGAGACGTGGGACGGTCTCAGCACGCGGCCGCCAGTGCACCTTTCTACTCCTGGCCAGAAGCGTGCTCCGCATCTTGCTGACGGCCAGGATGCGGGATAGCAGAAGGGAGGGAAGAGGATGGGGCGTTTGTAGAACATCCTCTCGGAGTCGAAACTCTTTTATCACCTCGTTTACTACATCGACACAGATATTAAAGGCAAAGGGAGTACTAGTAAGATCGCCGATGAGATCTCGTTATTCGTAGTTTATTTGACCTTTCTCTTTCATACTGTACAGACCACAGACCTCAGCATTCAATTCTAACAGTTCTGCACTTGAGGACCTTTTCTACGTGTGGATTATTTCCTCACAACACCGCTAAATACCAGTAGTGTCCCTTGAAAAATAATGCACAAGGCTTTGCCGGTATTTAATACCCTATGCCAATACTAAACTATAGTAAGACTGTCCGGATCGAGTTCCGCAAATTGGAAAAGTCTGAGGCAGCACTGCCTGTTTGACGCAAAAAGACTTGCTTGGAGGTTCAATCCTACCTAAATATACTAATGCTTAAGGTATTGTAGCGTGTCTGACTCAACAAACAAAAGATGATAAGCACGTTTCTTCTTACCTTTGCTTGTTCCATCAACCTTCACTCGGTCATCAAGCAGCCCCGCAAGCCATCCTTCCCACACACACGCATTTGTTCCCCAAGCACTCACCCTCCCAGACCCGCTTCCTCTAATCCGATGATCCTAGAGACCTGTTGTCTCTAGCTCTTCCGCCCTGCTGATCCAGTCGCGGATCCAGTCGCGGATATATTTGGTTTAACGCCTTCTTAATTAAGAATCTTGGTGAACCTCATTCTTGTAATAGCCAATAGATAAATGCCGATAAGCTCTAGTGGATCTGACGCTGAATCCACGACTGGATCAGAAGGGCGGAAGAGATGGGTCAAAATGGAAAAGATCATCGAGTTGGTAATATGTGCTCTCCCCCAAAGTCGGTGGTAGACTAGATTCAGCGGCGTGCTCCTTTGTCTCTCCGGTTGGAACACGACTGGAAGCTGGCCGTCCATCAGGAGAATGAATAGGCGAAACATGACCCGTCTCGGGGTTTGTGGAGGGAAATAAGCATGGGTCCGATGTAGAACGGTGACTACTCAGCATGCTGTGAAAAGATGACGGGCTTCCGAGCTGTCTCCGGGAAGAGGTGCTTACGGGAGAGGGTACCCGGGAGGGAGTGATGTTGAATGCTGAGGAGGCTGGACTTCTCTCGGTATGCACGGAAGTTGGATACTCCGACACAGGATTGGTGAGTATCGCATCGGGAATGAGCCGATCTAGATCATCACTGACGATCCGAGTGATCTGGGGAATTGGATCTTCAAGATTGAAGGGGAAAAGCTCGGACGAAGCCTTCTTGAGGTGCTGGGCCACATAATCAGGGAGATCGCGCTTCACTTTGTCTAATGTATCCTTCATCGTATCCTGAGAGTGGATAGTGTCGCAATCTATGGTATATTAGTACTGCTATTGGGCAGATAGTTTAGCACGACTTACAAGCACCTGGAATCTTTTCTTCAGGAAACAGAATCGAATAGATATCTCGCCACTTATCCTCATTTGAGTTGGATCCTACCCTGCTTGTCCTCTTCTTGCTCTTCAACGCCTTCTCCTGCTCTAATGTGATACCCTCGATGTGGGTTTCCGTATCCACCGTACATGGCTCGGGCGCTCTGGAATGTTCTCTGAGCTCCACTTCGCTTTTGAATGTTTCCAAGCACCTGGAACATAGATGCTGGGGCAACAGGTGTTGTCTGTATAAATGCTCTCTACTATGTTCAGTCACTCCAAATCAAGTGAAAGCTGATCACGTGACTTACTTGAGCCTTGCGATGCTGCTGAAACCCGGATACACACATGATAGTCGCACCTTTGTGGGTCTTCTTTTGAAGAAAGGGCAAGCCAATCGTTTTTGATCGCTTGAAGTTTCACCTGTTTCTGATTCCGTGGGGGGGTCGATTTCCAGCTTCCTTTTCTTGCGGGGGAGAGGTGACTGCCCGAGCCCCGCCCGAGGGGATGCCTCCGGCATCAGCGAAGGAGAAGAGACGGCGTCGCTCATGATGTGGTTACCGTTGGGTACAGGAGCGTGCCTTTCGATGGCGGTGCTGAAATGGATAGTCCGCTGTTGGTCACGGCGCAGGGCCGCACACCCGTCGTTGCGCAAGCGCTGCTTACCTTGCAATGCGCAGGTGCGGCATGTAGCCTCGCCAAACGCCGACGTCACACGTCGCACACATATGGCCATACAAATCAACGGACACGAGACTGGTTTGCTTTTCAACATTGTGGATTTCATGAGAAACTTCTATGCGTTCTGTTTTCGAAAGGGTCCATCATTATACCGCACTTTAGCAAACGGAACTGAGGGTCCAAAGTAGAGCACCGTTTGTCATTTCGACCAATAATCCCTCCGCCAGTCCCGTGATCTGTTCCTGCTTGAGGTCAGAAATCGGAGCGGAGCCTACACAAACTTTTTGAACCGTCGTTGGGTAAGGATGTCTGTTGACTGAGGTATGGCGTAGAGTCCACATTTATCATCGGAAGCCTGAAGGGTCTCTTCTGGTTGGAATCACGTGCACTTTATTGAAAGAAACCTCAGTGAATTGTTGATTTGATTAGTCGATATATGAAAGCAACGCAGTGGGTATCTCCGAATTGTCACAACATAGCCCCAGCACACTTTGTAGACATTCTTTGGTGAGAGCCTCTCACACCATGTCAACCTTGCCATGCCCGTGACTACCATTCTCCGTCCTCCGAACCATTCTCTCCGTACTCTCCGTGCTCTTGCTCCGCAGATCGTGGACGCTCTCCACCCTATAGGTGCTCGTGATAACAATGTCATCCCCGTCCACGACTCCAGGCCACTGCGTCTCCGTATCCTCTCTGTTGGCCTTGCTCGCTTTCGAGACCGTCACCCCTCTATCAACGGAGCCGAGCGGCAAGCTATCTCCCCGACTACGACCCCTCCCAGCGTGCGACCTGCCGCGGGAAGTGAAGAATTTGTTCCAGAACGAGAGGGCGGACCGGTCGCTCCCGTATCCCAGGATCTTCGGCGCGTACTGTTTGGCGAGAGGCTTGAGCGTGACGATGGATTGGCACATGATGCCGACCATGATCTCGATGGACCTGGTAGATAAAGACGCGGGCATCAGTCAGAAGGCCCGGGCCGAACGCGGGGATTGGAGTTGACTTACGACCAGTTGCAAACCTTGGCTTGCTCGAGCGTGAAGTCGACTTTTCCCGGTAGCCGTTGGATGATGACGAGACGCACGATGCTAGCGACGACGACGCTGTGGGTGGAGTTAGCTCCGATGCTAGTTCGCCGTATCCTGTGAGAGTCTTACAAAGAACCGCCGGCCAGCACTAGCCCGACAATTACGCGCTGGCCGACCGGGAGTTGCAACTTATGGATCATGGGAATGGGCTACTACGGTTAGCATCTCTTGTTTTATTCCGTGAGAAGTTGCCTTGCCATTATTATTATGATTGTATCAGTTACAATGTTGGCGATTGCCTGCGCAAGAGCCAATGTTGCAATGCAATCGGCCTTGGTGGGATCTGTGGGCTTGCATCCCGCAGTAGTCTACAAGAGGTTAGCTGAAAGGGAATTTGGTGGCTGCCGAGAGACTGACAATGAAGGTAGTGGCCAGAGTGTAACCTAGAATGATGACGAGGAGAATATATATGGCAAGCCGGAAGAACTTGTCGGGATTGACGTGGCGGTATCTGTTTATGTGTTAGCTGTTGACGGCACATTTTGGTGGTGGATGAGGCGCACGTGAGTAAGATAGAGAACTTTGAGAGCATAGGAGCCCAACTGCATAGAAAACAGGTGAGCATATTCGGTCGGTAGGTTGGAGTTTTAGGTATGGTACCAGTATGTAGTGACCACTGGTATGCTCCACTGTGACCTGTTTAGTAATGACAAGGGAAGTTGGGGTAGTGATATTCACTTCAGCATATTTGACGACTTGTGCGAGGCTGACATTCCACAGATGATCGCCGAAACCATATTGCATCCCTGAAGTCTGTCAGTATGTTTATCTGGGCACTTTGGGGAGGAAGAGCAACATTGTACACAGCAGACGACGAAACCGATACCCATGAGCTGTTGTTTTATTCTTAGCTTGCGCGAACAGAGGTGGAGACAGCATAATTACCCATGCCGCTACAACTGCATCTACAGGGAGTCAGCCTAAGCTTGGATACGGTGGACCACTTGTATTAACTTACAATCATCCAATCCGACATGCTTCACTACCACTGCACGGGTCCACATCCTCAAAGCCACGGCGACGGTGGCGCCGGCTGCAACGCCACTGGAGATGATGATGAAGTCTCTCTGTACCGAAGTGATCGGCCCATCAATGTTAGAGGTCTCGCCTGGCGGGGCCGGCATGGCGGGAGTGGTTTCCATGTCCATGTCAGCGGTGATGGGGCCTGGCCTCCGAAAATCTCTCGACTGTAAAAAAAAAGAGCGGAAGATGGCGGGAGCGAAGGTGCACGAGTACAAGGAAGAAACGAAAAATGAGGGCAGGGCAACAAGCACATGAAAGGAGACACGGAATAGAGGCCTTACCGAATCGTCTGAAAATATCCGATCGACCGTGACACGACGTCGAACGCCGTTGGAGAGGCTCCCTTTGAAACGACCATCACCAAGGGGGCTAAAGATCCGGCCCGCTGGACAGGATTCATGACCCTGTCGAAAACGCGTACATGGGCCTCCCGAATGGCGGTCCGAGTCAGAGGTACTGCCCAGACGGGGATGCGGCATCTCGCCTCAGGAACGCTAGCTGACTCTCCCGATCCTTCCATGGAGGAGTGAGCTATATTTTCCCCTGTTGCACAACCGTCTGGACGGTTTTGTTGCAGCGGTGCGGGCCGAAAGTATATGTTCCAACAGAGGCGGAGATCCCGCAGGATCATTGATTGGTCAGTTCTCGGCTGCAGCCAACGAGTCAAGGAACGGCAGGCCCACGCCGCACCGCTACAGCCAAAATGCAAAAGCAGGGACACTATTGGCCTACCCAGCTGTGTGGCGCCCAGGGTACTGCAGCTCGAACAGTCCCGCATCTGGTAGCCCAAATGTAGATTAGACGTTTGGCCCCCAACGAGGCGAGCGGCACAGCTATAGGGTGCGCGGCCCCCAGGTCCCGACTCGGACTCGAATGTCTCAGCACATCCCCCTTCGAGTACTTTCGGAATCCCGGGTCCAAGACTTTCCGGGCCGCGCTCGTATGCGTTGATAAGGAAGCCGAACCGACAGCGAACTCCACGCCCTGAAACGGCCATTTCAAAACAGAATTTTCTCTCTCTCGGCCCCGAGGAAAGACAAGACATGGGAGCGTGGGGCTCCGGTTTGCTCGCGCTCGTCGCGACTGCGAGCGTCTCGGGCGTGTTCGCGCACCAGCTGTTCTTCCGCCGTGTCGATGTCGACAATCACCCGTTCCTGCTGCTCGCTGCCTCATTCGCGCTGTATCTAGCGCTAGCAACATTTCTACAAGCCCAATACGCCCAGTATACCTCGGTTCTCGCTTCTCATGGCGTCGCTTTTCTCGGCATGTCCTCGTTCGTGACGTCAATATGGGCCAGTATGTTGACATACCGAGCATTCTTCCACCCGCTGAGCAAATTCCCTGGGCCATTCTCCGCTCGTTTGTCCAAGTTCTGGGCTGTCAATCAGGCGCTCAAGAGCGGGTTGAAGTGGTACAAGGTTGACGCCGCGCTGCATGAGAAGTATGGTGACTATGTCCGCACGGGTATGCTATCATCCTCCACGATCGAATGAATAAAATCTGATCTCGGAGCAATGCAGGACCTCGAGAGCTTTCTATCCGTGATCCCAAAGCGCTGAACCCCATCTTGGGATTCACATCCAAGACGCTGAAAGGCCCGTTCTACGACGGCATGGAAGATTCTGTAAGCACCACTCGGGACAAAAAGCTCCACAAGTCAAGGCGTAAGCTCTGGGACACTTCGATGAAGCAATGTAAGCAGCCACCTTCTCACGGAACTGTTTCAGCTGGCTGAATCCTGTATCAGTGCTCTCGACGTACACTCCCCGGCTCGAGCAATTCACCGACATCCTGCTCGAGCGCATCAGCAAGAACGTCGGCAAACCAGTTCCCATCAACGACCTGGCGATGCACTACAGCTACGACGTCATGACGCAGCTGGCGTTCGGCGAGCCCGGCGGCTTCGTGGACGGCAGCGCCGACGACGTGGCGACCGAGATGCTCGACGGAATGCAGAAGGGCGTCGATGCTATTGGCATCCTGTGCCAGATGCCTTGGGTTCTCGGTATCTTGATGGCGCTGGCGACGGTGATCCCGACGCCGATGAGCACGTTCAATGGATGGGCAGCGAAGTCGTTGGAGCGCAGAATGAAGGTGCGTCATATACTACCTAGTCTCCTCCTCTCTCTTCGCTCAAGCTAAATGTATTGCGGTATAGATGAAGAACCCGAAGCCCGACCTCATCGGCCACCTCATCGCCGAGACGGCACCCGACGATAAGAAGGGCCAGCACATGCTCTTTACCGACTCCCGCGTCATCGTCAGCGCCGGAAGGTCAGCCTCCTCATTCCTCCTCACCTAAGTAATCATCGAAACTCACCACAAGCCCCGCAGCGACACGACCGCCACCGCCATCACCGAGATCCTCATCATGCTCGCCCTCCACCCAACCTACGTCGCCGCGCTGCGCGCCGAGATGGACCCCATCTTCGCCACTCCCGACGCGTACTCGTGCCAGAAGACATACCTTGTCCTAGACTCGCTGATCAACGAGACGCTGCGGCTGTACCCGCCGGTGCTGTTCGGCTCGCCGCGCGTGACGCCGGCGGGCGGGCTCAAGATCGGCGACGTCGTCGTGCCCGAGGACACTGTCGTGTACGTGCCGGGCTGGCAGCTGCACCACGACGCGCGAAACTTCCCGCAGCCGGACGAGTTTATCCCCGAGAGATGGACGACGAGGCCTGAGTTGGTGGTGAATCGGAGCGCGTTTATTCCGTTTTTGTTGGGTGAGTATCTCGCACTTCTCTTTCTTTCTTCCGTCTTTTCGCCTTTCCGTCTTTTTTCTTTTAGAGTCACTTGTTTATTCTTTCTTCATCTACTTTTCAATTCGTCTATCAAATCATGACCTGACTGACTTACCCCTTTTTCTGCAGGCGAGAACAACTGCCCCGGGAAACCCCTCGCCATGATGGAGATCCGCTCTGTCATCGCGAGGACCATCCACGAGTACGATGTCAGCTTGCCCGAAGGACAGTCGCTGACGGAAAAGGGCTTTTTCGACGGCGTCAAGGATCATTTCATTGCTGGCGTGCCCAAGCAGAACCTCGTTTTTACTAAGAGAGTCAGGTAAGGCGATCAAAACTAATGGGAGTGGGTGAGGATCTTGGAGAGGTTTCGGGAATTTCGATCGTGGTTGGATAGACTCTCGCCTCAGCTTGCTTAAATCGATACGCTAGGCATGCTCAAGACAGTTCAAATTCCACTTAAAATTGCACATGAAAGTGCACTTCAATTTGCACAGTCGTGCAACTTACGCCTTTCGGTCACGCAGATCTGCTGTGACATGCATGATTATCGGCCATGTCCGCAGTAAACACGATAATTCCCATCACTGATTGGCGTGTGAGAACAACTGAAGACACGAGATCTTAGCTCTAATTATCAAGATACAGGGGAGCGGGGCCCTTAGCGTATTTGCACAGTGCAAAATTGCGATATTTCTTGCTACCAAGACGGCTAAGCGCAGTGTTGTAGTGGGGCGCAGCGGTTTTCTGCACAGTGCACCTTATCTTCCGTTATAAACCCCACATGATCCTACAGCATGCTTTCTCTTATCCAGACTCGCGTTTTTGCACAGCGCATTTTGCGTCAAATGAGAACTATTGAGTGTCGACCAAACTTCCTGTAGCTTAACGTTGTTATATGTATTTAACCGATAGCACCCACGTGGAGACCAGGTAACAGTTCGTCTTTCTTTTTGTCATATATAATAATCAAAACATTGCCAGATCAATTTCGAGCAACAAAGTATCGACGACGCACTCCATATCCAATGGCCAGCCGCGAACATCATGTTCTGCAAATCCCAGAGCTCTTGGAGCTCATCCTGGCCCAGCTTCCAATGAGAGATCTCTTACTCGCCCAACGCGTGTGCTGGCGCTTCAACACCGTCATCCGAACCTCCATCCCACTCCAACAAACCCTCTTCTTCCGTCCGCGCCCGGCATCCGGCACACCAGAGCCAGCGACTCCGTCCAGCTCCCCGGCCTCACCTCCTCCGCCCAGGCTTCCGCTCGGACTTCCTCCCCTGCCCGGCCTCCATCCCCTGCCCGGCCCTTATCCCCTGCCCGGCCTCTATTCCTTGCCCGGCCTTCCACCCTTGCCCGGAGTCCAACCCATGCCCGAGTCTTTACCACCCCCGCCTCTTCCCAGCGGCAGTCCCGCGACCGAAAACCATCCACCAGACCAGACCCCGACGTTTCCCAAAAGCCTTGAGCCGAACCCACTCCTCGTCGCCGCCTTCCCGCCGTGGTTCGGCCTTAGTATCTCGGAGCGCAAGCCCACGACGCGCCACTTCAACTGGACCCAATTCCGCGACCTGCCGCTGGACAAGCGCCTCAACGCCTTCACGCGGCCCGAGGCGTCGTGGCGGCGCATGCAAGTAACACAACCACCCGTCGTGCACGTCGACATGTGCCGCATGACGACGTATCCGCGGATGGCGAACGCCGACGTCGCGCAGATGGATTTTTCGAAGGCAGTTGGGGGTCTGACGATGGGAGCGTACTACGACCTCACTTGCCAGCTGGTGCTGCCGCCGGAATGTGGCGATTTTCGGGCGAGGTTGTTGGATGAGAGGGGTGCGGAGAGGATTTCGATTCTGACGTTAAGGTGTGTGTCGAGTCCGTATTTTAGTGGTGCGTATGAGGAGGTGGGGTTGGAGTGGAAGCCGTAGGGTTGGAGTCTTAAGGGGGGAGGGGATGGGTTGTAAGAGGCTGTTCTTGTACATAGAATTAGCGTCCGTTATAATAGTGATGTAGAAGCTGCCAATTCATTAAATAGTGAACGTTAGGATGGATAAGTTCTCATTCCAGCCAGGTGTCGCCGAAGAGTTTTCACATGAATTATGGAAGTAGGGGACCACGAGCCCGAGGAGAAGCTTGTGCACTACCTACTACTATTACCTTCACCAAAGCCACCTAGGATTAGACTTGTTGGATATGTAGTGTGTGCAGCCTTAGGCATCACCCGGCACGATCGTCAAACCCAGATAATTACGACCAAAGTATTGGCGTACGATATGATGTTCTCGGTAAAATTCCCTCTTTCGTATTGCGACCCTATTCTCGAGAAGAAATAGTTTTGATCTGGCAGTGAAATGCGATCTCAAGATTTGCGCAGCTGCGCAAATCCACCATGAATATCATTACCGAAAAAGTGTTAGAACACGTACGGCAGCTGTCAATTGGCTGAGCATGCTTATGCCTCGAGGTGTAAGCCTCGAGGCCTACACCCGATTTCATTCGCCAAAAGGCAAGGTGAGACCGGCCTCGTGTAACAGTCGATAAGTTAAAAACAGGCAGCAGCCTTTCGCTTCTGCTCCGCCGCATCACCAGTTCATCTTTTCTTGCTTGTTTTCTTTGGCACAGGTTGTGCCGGGACTTTCCCCTTCTTGACTCAACTTTGCAGCCCATAATTGGCGAGCAAGAATGTTCTCTGCGTTCCGCAGCACTCGCAAGGCATTCACAGCCTCAAAACGGACAGACGTAGGTATGCGAGATCAACGAATGGAAGCCACGGTGCCACAACTCGACGGAGCCGCGGAGTCACTCGTCTGCAAGACCCAGACGAAGGGATCTCTGCCATTCAGAACATCGTCCACAGGCTCGTGGCAAACAGGAAAGACAACTCTTAACTCTAGCAATGTAACTCATGTAAGCATTTGTACTTCATTACTACTAAGTCAACCTGTACTGACCGCGTAACCAGAACTGCGCATACTGTGGGAAATCTTTCTGGCTGGGAGTGGGTTGGAAGGTGTGCATACCGGCTCCCAGATAACCCTCACAACAATCTTACCAGAGTAGGAACATATCGTGCGTTGTGCCAACGACAAACAAAAGGTCAGTCCTTTCGTCTGCTACGAGCATGGATGTAGTTGTTTTGGGTTGTAACGAAGAGGATTTAAAAGCGCGAGGAATAAGTCCTGCTCTACAGCAACCTGTAATGGTCAACGCTCACAAAGCAAATGTTGTAGGCACACACACGAGGTGCACACGAAGAAGCAGATAAGCTTGTTGCGACAGGACCCGATCTGAAAGGCCTAGAGTTCAACTCGTCCCCAAACGTCACCCAGAATCACGCGCTTCCTCTTCATTACATATTGAAGCCTGACGAAGCTGCTAAAGCTTGCAAAAAAGATACCCCGGTCAGTTACGTTTCGGTTAGATGAAGAGCTTTTCTAACCCATGCCTCCGCTCATGCAGGCTGATGCCACACTGAGAGAGAGACATAAGCCAAGTAACTCGAGCGCTCCAGGAGAAGTTGCGGCAGACTGGTTGAAACCAGACGGATGCAAACACTCAGAGAAGCCAGTTTCACAACTACCGAAGGCTGAGGCTGTCTGTAACTCTCTGCATGTCATACCTCAACAAGCAGATTTCGGACGGGATGAATATCGCTCCGGCTTTCCCCACTTATTTGTGGAAGATCATTCAGTACGCAATGAGTTGATTGAGCCGATCATTGCCAGCTTCCTCAATGAAATGCTGGATGAAGCTATGTCATCCTTCGACATAGACTCTTTTCCAAACTTCGAACCCGGCGACGACGCATCCGATTTGGATAGTGACGAGTTCGAAGAATACGAGAGTGATGATCAGCTTCTTTCACCCAGATTTGCCCGGAATAAATCCTCGAGCATCTGTCTTCAGTCACAGTTCTTCAACAGTGAGGGAGAGAGCAGGCGATCGACATCGTCCAACACATCCTCCGAATTTTCCTCGACAGTCAGTTCATCAGCGTCAGGTAGCTCAAGCCGGACGATCAGCTCCAGTGGAGAAAAGAAAGGGGGTAATTCATCCAGAGGTTCTTCTGGGGATCGGAAGAAGCGGAGGAGAAGGGCCTCATCAGCCAACAGTGGAAATAATCAGGAGGATGATAGGGGAGACGATGAAGATGGGAGTGAGCTTGTAGGGAGCAGGAAATCTTCGGATTTGTGCATTAACAGCAAGAGCTTAGCGTGCCCGTTCTACCAACGACGCCCACTGCGGCATCCGAAGTCTACGGCATGTATTCACCCAGGCTTCAAGACAATAGCACGTTTGAAGTATATTTGTCCTCAATTCAGGGCCTACGTCAGCTTTACATGCTAACAAATGAACCAGAGAACACCTATATCGTCAGCATTATCGGATATCATGCCCACGTTGCGGACAGAGCTTCGAAGAAGAGGAAGAACTGAAGATTCACCTGAAAGCGAAGGTCGTATGCCAGATTGCCGACGAGGAACCAAGCGAGGAATACATGACCACTCACCAAAGGGACCAACTTCGAAGCAAAAAGCGAAAGGCTGGACAGGATACGCCCGAGAGAAAATGGGAGGGTATCTACCAGCTTTTGTTTCCAGACGATGCACCCCCGTTACCGTCACCATGTGAGTACAGCGGAACTTGAGCCTCTCTGTGATGGATTTAAGTAGTAGCCCAGACTAACGCTATTCCGTAGACTGTGAGCCTACTGTCCCACGTCCGACTTCTTCCTCTTCATCCTTAGATGGTTTCCAAGATTTCTGCTTTCAGCGGCTACGTTCCCTTGTGATGGAAAAGCTCCAATCAGACCTTCGCACTCTAGAGCCAGTTGTTCAGGCACGATTAAAAGACAGCATGGATGAGATCTTGCGCGAAGCACCCGCCCAGATCCACAAACAATGGGATGAGCAGAACCCATCATTGGCTTCTTCGAGCAGTCAAGTCAGCAACCAGTCGAGGGTCAATGTTTCTGAATCTACGAGCAACAACCAAGCAAAAACCGATGCTACCATCACACAAGCTCTACCCACAGAGCCTGTGCAGATCCAACAGCCTGATTTTAGTGCAGCGACATCAGAAGGCGGGGCTCAAGATTCGATTGTCATCTCAGATCTCAACCAGGGCCTCAATGATCTTGCCCGGTGCCAAAACCAAACACCGGATATCTGGAGCTCTGATGACCTCAACAAAACACTCGTGGATCGTACAAATACCGCGGCTATGAGCACCAATCTGGACGCGGAACAACGGGCGCAAGTCTTCCCCCAGATATCCGAAGATCCTTTCATTTCTATTGACGCTGCGCTCATGGCGGACTGGGATTTTTCATTCTCTGAACCTCTCAGTTTCGGTACTGATACGGCAGTCATTGGCACATCCGCTTCGCAAATACTCGGACACCGGAGGAACTCACCATTGGAATCTCTCCTTGAGAAGAAGCCAGACGAAGGGGGCGACTCCCAAAATGATTACCATTTTGACTTTCAAGATCCGGAAACTCTGGGACATGTAGAGCTTGACACGTTGAACAGCGAGCTATTGGGTTTGGACAGTAGCACGCTACAGCACATCGCAAATCACCATCATCTCGGCTACACATCATTTAGCGAGGCGAGAGGCCATCAGACAGGAAAGAATCATGGGAAGGTGGAACAAGCAGATCTACCCATGACGGGGTTGCTTGAAGAACACGACGGCAGTATTTTTTTACCTCCATCGTGTCCACGACCGAATCCAGACGTTTCAGGGCCCAATAACGTTTGAAGTATCTCAGGTCTGGAGTGGATTTCTTTGAAACAAATCTCGGTCACTTCTTCACGAAACACTTCCTCAGCTTAGACGACAAACAATCTTCAAATTTCCAATTTGATCGGTTTTAGATAAATCCAGTTTCTGTACGACTTAATACATTTCGTAGAGTGGAATCTGTGCGCTACTATTATCCTCCGCACCGCAAGGCTTTGATAGAGTTGCAACAGCCTGTAAAACCCTCGTTCCCTGGAATTCGTAACAACATTATCATGAACTCGAAAGCAAAACTAGGCGGCAGCTTGCATTCATTGTGTATCTTCTTTTATTTACGGACTACCTCAGCTAAGCAAGGAAGAAAGCAAAACTTAATGGAATTTGCGCTTGATTGGCCGAATACTTTGGTGAATAAAGCTACTTTTTTTTTATTCTACTTGGTGTTGCGCCTGACGTTGTCTGAGAATAAATGACTAAACTAATAGATTTATCCAATGACAAATAACGGACGTGATTGAGCTCACTTTTCAACACCTATGAAAGTCATAAAGATCATAACAAAGTCTTGCTTCTTCAGAGAAGTGCCATACCGCAAGTGGCACAAACCCGAGGTTTATCTACGCTGAACGTTTCGTTGAGCTATCCCGAGATCTACTCTGGCGCGAATTCCTCGCCATTCTCCCCATATCAACATCCGACTGCTCAAGCGGCGAAATCTCCCCGCTCGAACGGCGCGACATCACGTCTTCCGGCTCCACCACAGCCATGCTCACGACCGACGCTTCCTTCACCACAGTACCTTTCCCCTCACTCTCAGCCTCCTCGTCAATCACATTCTCAAACGACGGCGGCGGCGCTTTCAGCCTCGGGTGCGTCCGGTCGCTCAGATCCAGCACTGCAAGCCTCAGCCGGCTCTCGGTGATAGGCACTTCGCTATCGCATCGGCTCCAGGGGCCCAGTCCGAGCTCTTCGTGCGCTAGACGTTGCAGCTGCAGCGTCTCGTTCATAGCCCATTCGAGCCGCGAGTAGACGTCGAGGTTGCGGCGCCGCTGGATCCACATGACGAACGGCTCCAGCGTGTACGAGAGGAGGATGATCAGACCGCCGACGCCGAAGATGATTGCGATGCCGAAGACGGAGAAGTTGGTGTATGCGGTGCTGAGGATTTTCTGTTTTCCGAATCAGTTTCTCATCTCCTTTTCCTAGCGAGGCAAGTAGGTCGACGAACCTGGTTTTTGCACAGCTGTTTCTCAGCGCTGGCGCTGGGTCTGAGCAACCATTTGTCCGCGAATTCCGGGCTCGAATGGCCGGCGGCCGTCCCGACGAAGTTCTGCTGCATGAGCGCCAGGCTCATGTTGTTCCACTTCTCAACGTCAAGCTGCCACTGGTTGTCAGGGAGCTGCCCGATCTCTCCCTTCAGTTTGCGGGAGAAGGAATCCAGGCCCGACGAGCCGAGCATGGCGAGCTGCAGGGAGAGGTTGTCGACGGCACCGTTGAGAGTGTATACGTACCAACGGTACATGTCGAATTCGAATTCTCCTTCGGTTGCCTGCCACAGGCTCGCAGCAGCCGACATCGCCTCGTTCCGTCCCAGTAGAGGAGTGCAGCCGACATCTTTCTCCAAGTTGGGGTTGCAGTATTGATGCTGCGTGGTGCATGCCAAAGGAGATGACACCTCGTCGCTCCAATAGGCGTCGGTTAGACCTTCGGTCATTGAATGACCTGTTGGACCTGACAGGTCGTGCGCAGAGTACCACAGATCATCGACTTGCTTATCGAACAATACCGCATTCCCCGACAGGAATACCAGTCTCGTGTCCGCATTGGTCACCTGAAGCTTCGGGATTGGTATGAAGGACGTCATGTCAGAATCAAGGGAGCCATTGATGTAAGCGGCAGTAACAATCCTACGGAGACGTTAGTAAAACCGTGATTCGAGCACTGGACTCGGCACCTACCTCAAATCGAAATCCGGCGAGGGGCCTACAAAGTCTGCCAATTTGTACTCCTCTTTCTGGAGGACGGGATGCTGGTAGGTGTAGTTCGTAGTCCTGTTTACAGTGTAAAAGTTGTGCCCGTAGTAGTAGCGCATGTAGGGAGTGGGGAGATCGGAGCGTAGATTCGGCACTTCCTCCTTGTAGCCCTCGGTCACCAGCGGAGCGCAATGCATGACTCGCCTGTACTGGAAACGCTGGTTCGGCGGCGTGTTCAAGCCGAAATCGTCGTGGTTGTCGAGGTAGCCCGTGTCCAGCAGGATGTTCGAGTCCTGGGTCTTGCAGATATCGTTGGCGAATGGACAGGATGCGTTGCGAGTAATCTTGGCCGAGAGGCTTCTTTGGACGAATTTGTTGCAGCCTTCGGCACTTCCGGGGTTGACGTAGCATTGTTGTGCGTAAGTAGCACTGGAGGCGTATATTTGAGACAAGTACGGCACGAATAATTGGCTCCACTCGGTATCGTTTTCGACGGTGCGTACTCCGGTCAGGCCGCAGTTGTCGCTTGAGATGAGTACCGCATTCCCAGTGATGGTCGAGATTCGAGATGAGAAAGTGCTAGCAACAGCGAAGGCTAACAGGGTCAGGACGGGGAATGCGATCAATGGCAGAATCGCCTTTGAAGACCGTGCTTGTCGCCATGCGTAGAAGATTTGAAACAAGCTTGCGAGCCCGGTGGCTGCATTCGACGCGTTTCGGAGCACCGCTTGTCGTTGGTGGTATAACGCGTTGCGCGATGATTCGGTAGAGTAGATGTGATGAAGGATGAAACAGCCGATTCTCCAGAAGCATGTGCCAACGACTGTTACAAAGAGGGAAAGAAATGCAATGAGAAGACTCCCGCTCGTGTGCGTTGTAGTCAGGGTAGCGCCAAACACCTTTCCACGGGACCAATCGGTCCAAACACCTGTGTAGATGTCGTAGTCGGTAGTCGAGTCAGAAAACGCCGACATGGTGTCCATGTTGAGCGTGAGAAGATGTGGATTCTGAAGATAAAGATATGACTTTGTATCTGTAGTACACTTCGCCCCCACGAAAGTGTGCATCACGAAGGAATTGGCCCCCGCGATATTGTGGGTCCCACAAGCGCAGGACCCCAGACAAATTGCTAAAAATATGCGGAGAGTTCCGGTAGCACGGTTGAGACTGTTCATCCTTCGCGGCAAGACAACCAAATACGAGCGATTCACAGCATGCATTGTATTTACCTGCGACAACGTTGCCCAATCCTTTGGCGATGCAGTAGTTCACCAGACAAGAAATAACAGGCGACACGGAACCACCCGGCCAATCCATAATTCGTTTTCTTGGAGACCACGGCGGTGCGAGTACCAAGGCAGTGGGAGTTTCCATCTCCGTTATCTTCACCGCCGTTATATCTGCAACGATATGATTCTTAAAATAGCCAAACTCTTGAAATTTTCTGTCGTTTCTTCATGACTTGTTTTTGGCTTAGAAATACACAAACATAATTCGTGATGTCCATCTTGATCAGTTCTATATATACGGTCTCCGTAAAGCACCAATCACACACTTGCATATAACATGTACGCTTCAATCTTCCAGCGAATACTTACCCAGTATTTCAATAAGATATCAAGACTCAACGCGTAGACGATGGCATCCGCCAGTGACATTACCAATCCTCACGAACGCGCCCCTCACTTCCCGATTCCCTACCTCCGCTCCATCCAAAAACACCTTGGCATCTTGCGCCTCTCCCTTAAACAGCGGCACATAAACCGTCCCCACCAATCCCTCCGGCGTCTCAATCCTCGCCTCCCACACCACGCCACCACCGTCGCCGTCGCCACCCTCACTCACCGCCTCCTCCACAACCCGCCACTCAACCGCCCACCACCCCCTCACCGTCTCAAACCCGCCCTTAACCTCGCCCACCCCACTCCCCACCACCTTCGGCCAAACCACCCACTCGCCGTCTTCCTCTTCCCCCACATCCACCCCCCTCACCGCCCTAATCCCGACCACCTCCCGCATGACCGCATACACCGGCCCCGTCGCAAACGCATGCGCGTGGCTGATGAACCGCGGCGCGTCGCCGTAGAACCCGTACGCGAGGCTGCCGTTGGCGCTGCCGTACCCCTCGACCAGCGACGCGTTGCTGAAGGCGCGCAGCATGTAGCCCCACTGGGTGCGGAGGAGGCGGAGAGCGGGGGCCGCGTCGTCGGCGGCGCGGAATTGCGCGAGCAGCTCGTGCGACGAGACGAAGGGCGAGACGGCGCCGGGCAGCTCGGGCGCGGGGGCGCCGAATGGTGACAGGCGGGCGGCGAGGGCGGATGCGATGGTGGCGACGGTGCGGTTCTCGTTGTTAGTGTCTGGGATGACTAGGTCGAAGAGGATGGCGAACGTGTTGCCGTCTTGCGGGTGCAGGCGCGCGCCGCGGGCGGTCGTGTTGTCGCGGTACAGCGAAGCAGCAGCGTCCCAGAGGTGGGTGTTGAAGGCGGCTTTGATGCGGGCGGCGGTGGCGAGCCAGCGGCGGGGCGCGGAGGTGTCATTGAATAAGATGGTGGAGAAGTGGGCGGCGCGCGTGAGGGCGTGGTAGTACAGGGCGTTGAGGGCGGCGTTGGTGCTGCCGACACCCTCGCGGCCCCAGTCGGAGGGCTTGGTGCCGTTGAAGAGGCCGGTTGCGGGGTCGATGTACTGGTAGGTGGCTTCGAGGGCGCGGACGACCTGGGCCCAGCGCTGGTGGGCGAAGGGGAAGTCGTCGGTGATGAGGACGTAGTCGATGAAGTTGATGATTGTCCACAGGTTGTACGTGTCGGAGCTCCAGGCCTCGAAGCCGGCTGGATCCAGTCAGCAAATTGTCCTCAGGTCATGGATGGAAGAGGCTTACCGAGATCGCCGTACTCGGCGAAGAAGTCTCCAAATGGAGAACCGGCGTAGGGAAAGTATCCGGACACCGGGTCCTGCAGAACCATGACGGCAACCAAGAGGTTCTTCAAAGCTCGGAGATTGTCGAAGTTCTGCGACACCAAGGCGCTTCTCAACGACACACTCATGTCAGCTGGCCACGGATTCCTGTCCCTCTTGGCTCCCTCTCCCATGACTACGTCCGTCGGATCGACTCCCCGCACCACCGCATCTTCTGCCCAACCACCTCCAGTGACAGTGTAGTTGTGGTTGACCAACGAGTCAGCGCGAATCTGACACAGTTGTAGCGTGTAGACACCCGCGTGCCAGATACGGTTGAGCAGATCGTCGTCGCTCCAGAAATAGCCTGTGTATTCGCCCAATTTGCTTTCGTCCTTGATGTTCGGCTGCGGCGTGAAGTAGACGTGTCGGAGCTGGAACTCTACGCTTGTTGAACCATCTACCTTTGGACCAAGTGAAAAGGTCAAGTAGCGGAAGCCTCCTCGTCCCCACTTGCGGGGCATGGAGAAATTCCCGGGCCGCATGGGCATGTAGACGGTGCCGTCCGGAACAGTGAAATAAGTCGACCAGTCCGACTCCGGGCCAACAAAGGCAGCAGACTCACTGTATGAGACGCCAAGGCCTTGACAAGATGAATTGCATTCTAGCGACGGCAGATTATACGTCTGGCAAACGTCACCATTGCATGCTGAGCGGCGGAATTGCAGATGGGGGATCCCGGCCGTCTCGCGGCCAAAGTCGAGCGTGATGGAGGCATTGGGGCCGCTCAGTGAATATACATCAACCGCGCGGTAAGGTTGGCCGGATATGGCGCCAGTAACCTTCCCAAATGTCTGCCAAATAGAAACAGGTTCAATGATGCGAGATGCGGGAGAAAGAATGTATTCTTCGCCAGGCACCGCTGCCGAGAGTAGAGGGAAGAGCGCGGCTACCGTGAGGTACATGGTCGTATGTCTTGGTCTTCTCTCCGGGAAGGTCCTTCTCTTATACATCATAAGATCGATGAGGTCATTGTGGAACTGCGTTCATGGTGCGGGGTTTGCGCTAGACCGGCATCGGAAGCTCAAACAGCTACGCTAGCTACGTTTAGCATTTTCAAGCGCCCGTGGACCGTTGCCGCCAGAAAATAACCTGGGTGAATCCCAGTAAATAAATTGAACATTTAAAAGAACCCGAGCAATCTCCATCTCATTTCCTGGGGGCAATTGTCATCGTAGCCTTTCGACCAAGTGCTACAGCGCACAGGGCTTTCACGTCCCAGAAATATCTATAACCGCACTGCATAGTAGACTGACTAACCCCTACCATAGCGCTGTCAGCTCTTGATGCCGCAAGCACTGCCAAGTCCGTGGAAGAGCCGAGCTTGAAGGAGTGCGTGCAAGCCTAGACATCGAGGAGCCAAAGGCCTTGACTGAGGGCGAGCCACCTGGCCCGAAAAAAAAAAAAAAAATTACATTTTAAGTCCGAGAGACTTCATGCTAATCCGGGCACCGAGGGACGGTTAAATTCTCTCACGATGCTTATCCATTGATGCCTAATTTCGTGGATCTTTGCGAATACGTCCTCCCACATCTCCAATTCCCGCCTCCATGAGCAACGCCATCAATTACATCTCTACATCCGCCTGTTTCCTCGCCTTTCCGGTTCGATGGACGATATAGCAAGCGTCTGTTTCTCTGGATTTAGCCCTTTGATATCCACAGAAGCCAGGTGTTCACTTACGGATTGCACCGGGTAGGAGAGCACAGAGGGTCAGAAGCATGTTTAGAAACAGTTCAGAGCCACAGCCACAGCGAGAAGCAACTGCCAGGGGCGGGAAGAGGATTGCGAGTAGATACGCGCAGAGGTTTCCCTATGTAATTTCTCGTCAGCAACTGGAAAGCTAGAACACCTCGAAGTTGGACGAGTTCCGCAGAGCTGTGCAAAGCTATCATATGGCACATTGAAACCGTATAGAGGCTTACCATTATGGAAATTGCTGGATTTAGTAGTCGAAGGTTGAATAGTGAAGTCGAGAGAGCTTGATGGGGGATTTGGAACCTGGACAGCGGCAAAAGCTTTTATAAATACAGAAATATGCTGCCGCAATCTCCCTTGCAAACACACGAGTTATGACATCTTGCAGAGACGACGGGCAGCGAGGCTGAAGCGGTCAGTTGTGGCGCGCGTACCACACCAATAACGCCTTGGAACATCACAGACTCCACTTTCGGATTCACTGGAGCTCGCCAACGACATAGCCACAGTTTGATTCCGAGGCCCACTGCTCACCGGCTCTCCATTTTTTTCTGGTCCAAGCAACGCAGCCCTACCGTATGCATTGCCGCTGCGCCACACCAGAGCTTTTGGCACGGCACTTGAGCGGTGCCTAGCCGAGATTAGACCCACTGCGCTGAGCCACAATGAGGTGATGGTCCCCAGAAAAGCTTTGGTGTATCCCAAAGCGCGCTATAGCGAGGGTTACAACTGAGCGTTAGCTCAAGCATCGCAGAGGAAAACACAGAGCGTAAGGCTCCTCTCATCTCCGGATACGAATCTGTATCTCATGTACTGAGTGCTGAACCCAATCTGCGGCGTCGCTTATGGTGTTTTACCAGTGGCGGCATGCTTAGTGTGACCGAACTCTGAATTGGCAGGCCGCGCATGATTTTCGTGGACCAGAGAATCGTCACGGTTGGCGGAGGTCATTAATCTTGATATCGCCAGTAAAAGCAAGATGAAACACTGACTACAGAATAGGCGCGCTAAACTGTGTCTGCCCTTACAATTCTCCACATATTTTCACAGCTCACGATTGCTCACATTTGACCCACAGGCAAAGATAATCCACTCAAATCGTTTATCACTAAGGCGGTTCTGTCCAACCCTACTGTTCCGGCGTCCACACGCCATTCAAGGTCCCCACCTACTCGTCCGAAGTACATGTCGGGACGGGCGCGTAAGTGGTATTGTCGTGCTGCCAGCCCCGCAGCCTCGAGAACCTGGACCACCAATAGCGCACCATCCAGCCTTCCATCTCGGTGACCTCGTGGACGTGAGCGCCATAGTCGCCCGGCTTCATGACAAACTCAGCCGGGGCGTTCGGTGGAAGCCAAGTATTGGCGCAGATGGTGTGGTTTCGAATTCCATCGTCAAGGTAATCCAGAAAGCCAAAAGTGTGCCCCTAGCAAGCAAAATATCAGCCGGGGTGGTGCTCGCCCGCGCCCTACATGCGCTCTCGGAGAATCATCGATCAAAACCAACCGTTTCGTGGAGCAAAAGAGGCCAGTCGGGCACCTTGCTGCCGACCGTTTCCCAACCGTAGAGGCTGACGTAGAACCCGTAGCCCGTGGCCGCCGCCATCGTCTCGTTGCCCCAGCTGGGATCGAGCAGGAAGAATTGGTGGAAGCGATTATCGCGCCCGCCGTCGCAGCCGCTGTAGTCGCCGTCTGGGTGCTCCTCGCGAAAGCAGCCCGGGTTGCAGGTCGGGAAGCCGTTCTCGTCAACGAAGTCCGTCTGGATTTCAAAGCCGTCGGTAGAACCCTGCAGTAGGGCCCTGTCTCTCACTGCCCAGGCGGTCACGTTGAACTTGACTTGGGTGTACGGAAAGTTGTCGTAGCCCGGCAGGAAGTCAACCCACGCGCGGTAGTTGGCCTCGTACACGGCCTCGATTTGCTGGCGCGCCGTCTCCGTCAAGGTCTTGTTGGCGCCCCAGCACATGCAAACGTTTATCGTTCTAACCCGTCGTTGAGTCAAACATGAGCAGGGCGAGTCTTGGCGGAAAAGAGGGTGGTGTGGCGTTTGATCTACCCGTTTCCGTCCATGATCTGATCCAGAGCCCAGTTGGGGTAAGTTGTCAGGCTGGATTCTGGGGTTTCACGTTCCGAGCGGATGGCCGTGAAGTCCCACGACTGTGAGACCGAAGACTTCCATTTGTCGGGTATGTCATTCTGTGTCAACATGCAGTTGCCGAGTGGCAACAGAGCCGTAGTGACGGTAATAATATCGAAAAGTCTGAACGGCATCGAGGCTTGTAACGAGGTGGAACGAGTGGTTTCAAAGGCAGATCCTAAAGTGGGATGGACGAGCCGTTTTTTATAGGCTATGATGCAAGATAAAGGGGCATGTCGCGAAGAACTCGCTGTTCGTAGATCGGTCAGACGAGTAAAAGGTACGAAGTCCTCAATTGGAAAGTGTTTCCAAGATGAGCAGGTGCCAGCCAATGCCAAGGTGAGGCATGACACTCACCCTGTCAAGGATCGTGCTTCGGGGCGCAGGCTTGCTTGAGAGCCCATCTACGGCACGATCGGCAGAAGCTACAGCGAAAAGTGCACTTGGTTGCGACTAACACTTGGAATAGTCTAACGGGGAGTCTTTACGGAATAGTCTCACTTCGATCCCAGCACGCTTTCAGCTCGGCAAAAGCTTCTGTCATATCTCCTAGGCACGTGGAACGTGGCGCAGTCGCTGGCTGTAAGCGGGTCGAATATTTCGTCTTTTAATTCTTCACCAGATCGGACCGATGCATAGGTCGTTTTTTCAAGGAACCATCTCGCTTCGTACGTCAGTCAATGCCGTTAGTAAGGATTTAGTTACTAACCTATCCGTATGGTGAGTCCGCTACATCTAAATACACTTTGATTCCCATATCGGCCTCTCCAAGTTCCGATTGAACTGCAGCCGAGCTCAGCTGTGGGCCCCAAGGAAGCTCAGCCGAATCTCTATCATATTGACTGATCGGACTTTTTCAAAGGTGTGGAAAGACAGTACAGGAGTACCGGCCAGGGCAGATTGCACTAAAAGAAGGGATGAGGGTGGGGCTCACATCGTGTAGGCCAGCTAACTAAGGGCGACGCTCATTTGGCTAACTGATGTGCAATAACTCGATGGGAAGGACAGCATTGACCAACAGAACAGTAACCAGCCAGATCCTATATTCATACTATGTAAGTTCAAGCGCGGATGCTTGCCAATGTAACGCCTCACCCTCGGGAGTATATTTTTTCTTAAAACATTACCCATTCTCACAATCAATCAAGGCAACGGACAGTAAACCTCTCTTCACCACAAGAGCGCACGAACCACATTCTAGACCTTTAGCTCACCCAAGGCGCATTGGCGAGAACGAGTCTCTAGACAACGTGACTATTACTGGTCGCTTCTCGGGTCCGCACTTCCATCGTAGTCAAGTTCGTTACCTCAAGGGCCGGGTCCGGCGATTTAGTATGTTGTTAGGCGTCGTTGCATCGGCTAACGGCAGGGTGCTGAATCGTCATCGGCTAAACGTTCCAGCAGCGGTGATTGGACACGTACTTCGCCTGCCAAGCGACTATAGTTAACTCTAATGATACGTACATTCTATTAGCTGCAAGCCTTTTCGCCGTTAGTCTCCTTCTAACGCCGATTTTGGAGTAGGTCACTCGCTAACTCATCATGGCTCGCAGAAAAGTGTGCAGTGGGAGAACAACATTTAATAAAGTCTCTCTAAGCCCGCCGAAGGGTCCCTTTGATCAGCGCTTTGAGGAAAGGGAATGCTTTCCCAAGGCAATAGTGAAAAGGGGGTGATCGTGCATGTCCTCCGGTCACCTCAAGTGTTGAGATCCAAGTACAAGCCGAAGCACATGAATCCCGCGGGAACGTACGTTTGGCAAGGATTAATGAGCGATTCATCTGAGTGATATCTTCAAGACGTCTAACAGATGCAACAGGTAACGTTGTAAAGAAGGGAACGTTGGACTCTCGCGAGCGAATCACGACATTGCCATGCTATGCTACCTAGCCTCTCCATGATCTATCAAAATAACGTCTGCAGGTTTGTCGGATGGCAAAGTACCACGACCAGTACTTCTTCGACGAAAAGAAAGCTGTTTTAAATGCCTAGAGGACAGAATTTCATGTTTCGTTCTGCACAGCAATCTTCACTTCGAAGTCAAACCCATACCTGACCCTAATGTGGCCGAGGTTTCGAAAAACAAATCTACCAGCATACCAGCCGTGGGGTTTCATTTCAGGGGTGGCCACTTCGATCACTATTAGATTTGTCACATCATCAAGTTCAACATTGCCTGCATCGAACAACCACGGAGTCCGACAACTGGAACGCTGCCGTACAAACTACAAGCCTTGAGGACTTATCTCGCCAGCCCTCTGGAGTCCATACGGGACGACCTGGACCTACGTGGTGCCGAATATGTGCGGTTGTTCATCTATGTCACAGCCATCTTCGTTCCAATTAGGCAAAGGGCGACTGTTGCAAGGCCTTTCATTTTAAGCAAGAACAACCGTCGCAAAACTAGGACTTAACATCGACCATTTCGTAAGAAAAACCCATCCAATACCTATTCTATATGCCACGCCCGCATCCCACTTGATCATCATAATGTTGACAACCGGGGGTGGTAGAAGCGGTCGCCCATCAAGATCATGCACGGTAACGTCCGAGCCTCCAAGTCTTCTTGGTATATCCCCCCAATCAAGTCCGAAACGGCCTCTGAACGGTTCATTAGTCAGCTGCATATGTTTGTAAGGCAATTTATGCTCACCTCTTTTCTCTTGATGGGTAGGTAGCCGCATCTAGCAACCCTAGCTGCTTGTGTTGACGCATCATGCTTACAACCTCGAGACCTTGTAGTTTTCCTACCGACAATGCGATACACTGACTCGACGTTCTGTCTTGTGCCTGATCGACGTCTAAGTCAAAGCGGGCGTGGCCTACGGCAGAACCGTTTTTGTCGTTAAGTTCAAACGAGCTAACTGTGTCATCATCTTCATCTTGCTGAACTAGCCCCACTTCGGCTACTAACGTCGATATGACAAGTCTTTCGGAGCCAGCAAAGTTTGATGCCAGTACTCGGCGCTCGGTAGCTTGGCTGGGGGAAACTCGACTAAATACGGCCTTCTCAAGGTCTTTAAGATAGTCGCAGTATCGTGGCCACTTTCCCTCGAGCACTGACTCCATATCCTGAAGCGGCTGTGGAAACAAAATCTTTGAATGCTCTCGTTGTTTCTCCCAAACTAGAGACAATGCTGCAAATGCGTACACAGCTGGAGCATGGTTGTCGTCTCCGAACGGGTAAAATACCTCACTCAATGCCCTCTTCGGCTCCCAGGTGACTGCATTCGAGACGCGGGAGAGCGAACGTTCGTTACATCGCATCAAGAGCGCCACAGGGCAGCAGTAGTGCAGATTCTGATGATAGGTGGTTCCGCGGGAACGTGCCCAGGTCCAGCTGGGTATCTTGGTGTCGTTGTCGCTCACACGTGGTGAAGGTTCATCTCCAATGCGAAAGGTGTGCCAGAGCAAAGCCTTATCGAAATGTTCCCTCGGAAGGCCATATAGTAGTTCATCGAGTGTCCCGTAAGTACGCTCGAAAATACCCAAGAAAGCGTTGTATACATCGGTTGTGTGCGAAAGATTGCGTTGATTGTAGCCGTTTACGATATCCGTGTATGCTGAGAACCTGGATTCTTTTTTCAACTCCTTGGCGCCCTCAATATGTCCTGGTGCAGTAGGCCCTTCACACGCAGAGTCAGGCCCATATTCCATTGCAACATGAGTC
Organism: Lasiodiplodia gonubiensis; assembly: GCA_009829795.1. Classification (NCBI taxonomy): domain Eukaryota; kingdom Fungi; phylum Ascomycota; class Dothideomycetes; order Botryosphaeriales; family Botryosphaeriaceae; genus Lasiodiplodia; species Lasiodiplodia gonubiensis. The sequence continues at coordinate 24,251 of RHKH01000179.1, read as the reverse complement.
TCTGCAAAGAGGAGTTTCCGTGGTGATAATAGATATTCCTGGTACGTCCAGCCTCGTTTCCACCACATTTCGCTACGACCTGCAGAGGTTGTAGAGATGCAAGGCGCCAGAACAAGGTCCGAGATTTGCACTCCACCTGGAAAGATAGTTCGTGGCCTGGTATCCAGTCCAAGGAGACCATGATTGGCATTGGTGCCCGCGACGGCACATATGGTAACGTATGCTGTAGAATATATCGCTCCCATGGCAGTGATCTGGGACATCTTGTGGGAAGACGCATCTTGTAGAATACAAAGTCGATCAACCCGAAGGTAGCGTATGCCGAGTTTTACGCATACAGCTAGTGCATCGTATATCGTCGCCGGTACAACCTCTCCACTCAGACTGCCGGGCTTCTGAAGATGCTGCAGGTTTGTGCTGTTGAGTTCAAGTCGATTAGAATGCTCTGGATTCCCCCATACATAGCTGAGCGCCGCATACTTGCAACCCTCTGGGGCTTTAGTAATGCAACGCTTTCTGATATCAATGACCATGAAATCCGCTGGGTGATGCATGGGCTGATCTCCATGCTGTTGATGGAGCTCGTCACTGTGCTCCTCTGGGTTCCCTTTTTCCAACCATTTCTGGATCCTCGTCCATGATATGACGCTGCCAGCTGTGCTCATCTCCAGCGCTGATCTCCCCACAACAATATCTGGCTCTCGTTCACGGAACGAAACATTGCCCGACCCTAAATAGTTCTTCATAATTTGTTCCAGTTCATTCTTAGATTCGCTCTTATCCCCGCCTTCATTTCCCGCTTCATCCTGGTTGTCACCTTCATTTTGGTCTTCGCCTTCGTTTGGATCTTCTTGGTCCCTGTTTTTGTCTTCAGCTTCAGCCTTACCGCCCGAACACCTGCGGAAGTTGACCAAAAAGGTGTTCCGCCACCTTTCTTCTCTGTCCCACTCTGCCCGTCTGCCAAGCGAGAGATCAACACAGACATCTTCCGTTTCTAGTTGCTTTCCTAGCTGTTGCTTCTTGTCTGCAGCCCAGGAGAGATGGTACATCTCATACGATTGAATGATGACTCGACAGAAAGCGCACTTTCTTTCTTTGAATCCCCGGGTCAATCGGAACTTGACCACGAGACTAATGTTATCGTCCTCCAGAGCGATTTTCTCAAGGCCGCAAGTAAGCAAGTGCCGAATGCGCAGGTGTCGGCACCTAGCGCAAAGTTCGTTGTTGTCGTTTTCGAATTGATCGCATTTGGAGCAATCACCAAAGAGAAATTCGTCCGCTTCTTGCTCGGTACTTCCATGGCCCTTGCGAAAAACACTTCTGAAAATCGAAGGCTGGAATTCGCAATTTCTTTCGCTGCACCGGCTGTGCTCGTGGTAAGGCATGGGCCGCGTGTTAGGGATATCCTGTTTCCGTGAATACGCGACGAGGCAAACTGATGAGAAAACAGCGTCTGACCGCAGCCTGATGCCTGGGATTTGCTCGGGACTTATACCTACCCTCGGTCGGGTGAACTTCCGCCCGTCTCTATGCGGGGAGAGCACCCCCGTCTACCCTCTTTTCCGATTTTCTTTGCTTTTATTGGCTACTGTATACCATGAGCGAGCGGTTAAGAGAACATTAGATTCTACTACTTTCACCCCAGCTATTTATTCAGGTGTATACATAGCTTCAGTTCGTTATTCGCATTGGTACGACTGCTGCAATTGCAGGCAATTGCCGGCTGGTCAATCGATGATTGACAGTGCTCCAGCGTGTTTGATCACTGATATGTTTACAAGGATTTCCACTGAGCGATTGGCCTATCGGCAATCACCGATACGCTCTCCATCCAATTGCGCCCCAACGGATACAAAGATTCGGTTGGTAAAGAGCTGCATTCACGAATCCTACCTACGAGCGCGGCGCCGCCGCCCAGAACGCCACGAACGTCTCACTAGCCGGCTGCAGCACGATATCCGTCTTGAGGCCCGGATGGCCGTTCGTTCGATTCTCCACCCGCTCGAAGCGCTGCAACAGCCGCACGATGGTATAAGCCATCTCGGTCAGCGCGAACTGTTGCCCGATGCAGATTCTCGGGCCGCCGTTGAAGGGGATGTACGTCCACGCTTTGGGCGTCCACCGATCCCACCGCTCCGGTGCGAACGAAAGGACAGGCGGGAAGGACTCGGACACGGGCGGGTAGACGTCGGGGCGCCGCTGCATTGTCAGAGTGGAATACGCGACGGGCGTGTCGCGAAGCACCCCGATCGGCGAGTTGCCGTCAGGACCCCCTCCACGGGGTAGCGTCGTGTCTCGGAGCGCGAAGCGGATGTTGAAGGGGACTACGGGGTACAGTCGGAGCGTCTCGTTGATGGTGTGCTTCGATTCATGCGTGAGCGCGCGTTCGCTGCGTTGCTGCTGTGTGATCGCTTACCTGAAGATACTTCATGGACTTCAGATGCTCGTAGGTAGGCATCGCATCATCTCCCACCACTCTGAGAATCTCTTCCCTGAGTTTCTGCACGACCTTTGGGTGGTTGGAAAGCTCGTAGAAGAGCCAGGATAGAGTGCAGGCGGTGGTATCTCTGCCGGCCAAGAGGACAGCTGCGAGTTGATCGCGGAGAGTGGCGCGATCCCTGGTGTAAGAGGCGAGCGCGTGCAAAAAGGTGTAACCCTCGTCGTTCTTGGTCCTCTTTTCCAGCTCTTCTGGGGAGAGGCTCAGAGCTCGGTCGATGAAGGGCTCGATGAACTCGTTCATGGTCTTGATGTCTTTACGGAACTGCTTGCGCGGCAACAGCCAATTCACGGGTCTACCAAAGTCAGACGAGCAGCCCGATGCACGGAGGTTTGGCATACCCGCTCTTAGCAATCAACCCCTGGACATGTTGGACGTCGGCAAACGCCTGGGCGAATTTCGCCTGAGGGTTGTCCAAACTTTCGACGCTGCAGCCAAGCAGGAAATCGGTGGCTGCGTCCAGCGTGTACCTACGTCGCCGTCAGAATGAGCGGTCTGACAGAAAATCGGAGCGGCTACCTGAAGAACAGGTCCATGACATCTACAGTCTCGCCATTGCCGCCGAGATGGTCCAGCAGGACGTTGATGTGTCTCTCGAAGACATGGATGTCACTGAGACGATCCCTGACGAACTGAGGTCGGATCAGCTGGCGTGCATTGTGCCACTTTTGGCCGTCGGTGGTGAAGATGCTGTCGCCCAGGAAATCGTGCCACTCTTGGTTGAAGCGCTCGCCCTTGCCATAGTCGGCAAACTGCGTGGCCAGGAGGGCCTTGATGTTGTCCGGATCGGCGGTGAAGATGGTACGCACGCCGCCCACGGCGGCTTCGACGGTGTACGGGTTCGTCGGGTTACCGGCGGCGCGGAAGAGATCGAGCCAAAAGTCGTAGCTAGCGTTTCCGAGGGTCGCTTTCACGGCCGTGTACACGAGATCCAGACCCAGGGGGAGGTAGGTGGTGCGGACGGGGGCGCAGCCACCCAGGGCGCGGAGCCTGGCGGCGGCATTGACGCGGCTGGCGAGCGCGTGTACTAGATAGAGCAGGACGGCGAGGACGGCAAGGGCGGCGGGCGAGGTGCGGTCGAGCAGCTCCTCGAGCATGATGGCGGGTGGTGGATCCGGTCGGCAGCGGGCAGGACGCAAGGGAGCGGCGACATGGGGCGACGGGAGCGCATGATGGGCGTGGTATGCGGAAAGTATGCTGGACTCCTCGGCCGGAGGTAAGTTGTGCGTCTTGAGTCCGTGAGGCGCGTCGATCGCTGCCCCACGCCACGCGGGAAAGCCACAGGCACCAGCCGTTGCGGGGTAAAACAGCCACTAAAACGCACTGCTACATCACATGCTATTTGTATTCAAAAAGTGTGCCTCTACAATATCGACTTATATGCAATCCGGTCCTGCGCTTCAGAGTGCGCATTGCGTTCCGTTCTGGGTGCAGAACGGCATCTGGATGGGCTCGGCCTGCACACCGCGCGCCACCAATCGCTCGCGGAAGTCGCTCAAACGCGGGCTCGCCGTGATTTGGCTCCTGTTCTGGCCTTGCTCGTCCTTGGCTCCGCTCCACAGCACCTCCGCGGCAGCTGCAGCCCGCGGCCACACCATGCTGTCGATGACCACCGGGTCTGTCTGCTCGGCCCAGATGTGGCACTCGCCACCCACCACGAGGTGCGTCTGGTTGGCCGGGACGCCGCTCAGAGGATCGTACGCGTACATCAGCCTCCAGCTCTTGCGCGGGGAGCAGTAGTCGTTGAAAGGGAAGTACGTCGAGGCCGTCTCGGGCGTGAAGTCCAGCCATTGGCCCTTGCCGCAGTCGAGATACTGAACAACAGTCAGTCGATCGCCGAGCCCCGCTTCCGCGATGCTGCACTTACCCAGTAGTTGTAGTTGCCCGCTAGAGCCTTGTGGCCGCTGGCGACCGTCTGCGCGACGGCCTCGTCCGACTGCCACGTCTGGACCAGGACGTCCTTTCCGAGCGTGAGGTTCCACTGCAGGAGCATCTCCTCCCACACAATCGGCCGGAGACCGTTGGCGCGGATCTGGTCGTGGTTGCGGTCGACGAACTTCTGCATCAGCGGTTGGAGGACCGCCGTGTCGTTGGACCGGACCGTGTCGTCCAGCAGGTAAGACTGGATGTTGACCTCGTCGCCTCCGCTGTGGAAGTAGGACGTGTACGGCTCGACACGCGGCAGCACGTCGTCGAGAAGCTTGTCCAGGAAGTCGTAGACGGCGGTCGAGTTGAGCTTGAGGGTGCCGCACGGCGGCTCAGCGCAGTACGTGTCCCAGTCGGGCTGGACGTTGAATGCTGCGATGAGATCCGGGTCCGTGAAGGCGATGGTGGCGGTATGGCCCGGCATGTCAATCTCCAGGATGGGCTCGATTCCAAGCAGATTGGCGTACTTTTGGATGTCCTTGAGGTCCTCGGGCGTGTAGACAAGGCCGGGGGCGTAGGCGCCCTTGGCCGAGAGGTCGGGGATCGAAGGAACCACGAGGGGCCAGGACTGCGAGTCAGTGATGTGGAGGTGGAAGCGGTTCATCTTGGCAAAGGACATGGCGTCCAACATGCGCTTGATGTCGGCGACGGCAAAGTAGCTGCGCGAGACGTCCATGTTGATGCCGCGGTGGGCGAACTTGGGTGAATCCTCGATCTCGACGGGGGCCAGGTTGGTGTACGAACCACCTTCGGAGTGCTTGAAGAACAGCTGCGAGAAGGTCGTCAGACCATGCAGCAGGCCGATGGACGAGGCCGCCGAGATGACGACCTCGCCCGACTCGGGGACGCTGAGCGAGTACGACTCGTCGACTGTGCCGTCATCAAGCGGAGCATTGGCCTTGGCCGGGTCGGGCTTCGTCTGCTTCAGGGCGATGGACGAGATGAACTGCTGGTCGGCCGTGGACGGCTCGAAGTCGGACATGCGCGGATGGAACTTCCACGGCACGAACGACTGGTCGAAGATGGTCTTGTGGGTGCGCTGGATGGCATTTTGCACAAGCTCCTGCGAGGTGGACGAGTTGTACGACGCGGTCTGGGGGATGTCAGCCGCAACCGAGCAGGGAGCAGGGAGCCTCAGGTACCTGGTTGCTGGGGGCGTCGTAGGTGACCTTGACGTCACTGCTGATCCACAGCGTGGTGTTGCCGGAGCTGTACTGCGAGGGAATGGGCCACAGCGCGGCGGCGAAGGGCGCGCCAGCGGCGAGCAGGACGAGCGGCTTCATGGTGCGGATCAGGGGAGAGATGGTGCAAGGGGCGCGAGGCTCTCGTTCGTGAACGGGTGCGGGAAGTATATAAACGCGCGCGCGCCGAGATGGATGGGGACGTGTCACCGGGCGGTGTCACTGCAGGAGCTTAAGAAGCGAGCGGCCGGGGAGCCCTGGAAAGCAATAATACCTACACGGTCAGGCTGGGCGATGCAACGCTGCGGCTGGGGCCCGGTGCTGACAGGCGCCAGCCTTCAATCTCTCTCCATCCCTGCTCCCGCCTACGACATTCCGTTTGCGCTCCTTGCTGGGCTGGGTGGCTGCATCGCGCGCCTCAGTCCTAAATGACTCGCCTCCAGGAGATCGCCATCTCGTTCGCCGCACATCGATTCGTGCAGGAGCGCCGTGTGCGGGTAAGGTTTGCGGATCAAACGCTGGCGTCGAAACGTCGCCGCCAAGACGCCCTGCATTGAGACGTCGGGTGGCCGGTTCCCCTCATCCTGCACGCCCTCTCTCTCCACACTGCAGCAGCCATCGCATCGGTATATATAGCAACTGTACATCCATTCCTTCGCTCTTATTTCCTTTTGCGGCGCCAGGCTGACTGTGAAGCCCACTTTGCTGCTGACGCCCTTCTTCTTCTATCTACTGACGTGGTTCACGTTATTACAATTACAGATTAGTATCTACGTCAAACGCCCAACGCTATGCAGTTCCGGGTATAATGGTCGCTTATGAAAGGAAAAAAGTCAAGACAAAGACAACAAGGCTCAGCCACCCCGGCCCAGATCCGCGCGATCCGTTAGCCGCTGAAGTCGGCGTCGGCGACGCGCTTCCCGACGTCTCCCCTTGCGCCTGCAAGGCATTCTTGTTCTGCGATGACGACGAAGACACTGCCGTGGCGCTTGGCGCTGCCGTCACGGGACCGCCGCGCCAGTAGTCCGACCTATCCGCGCCGCCGGCTACGACCGTGACGATGGTGGTGAAGCCCTGCTGGTCAAAGGTGGTGTAGACTTCAATGTCTCCAGCTGATGAGGAATCCGGCCGAGACGCTGCAGACAACGAGGTACGCGAAGCGGGTGGGGATGTCGACTGAGAGGAAAAAAGAGTCAGCAGGTGCGTCTCAAGAAGAGTCATGTACGAGATGAGGCCTTACGCACAGGGGCCGAGCTGGGCGGAACGACCTTGCCGGAACTCGTCACGGTCCAACCGCTTGGGAGGCCTGGGTAGCTAGTGGCCACCTGGGTCGACGATGTCGTGAGGGTGGTCGACTCGGGAACCCACGGATACACTGACGGCCTGACGTAGGTCGACGAAGAGTCGTGGTTGCCCGACCAGGGGATCGGCTGTCCGCTGGAGCTCGAAGTCACGGCCGGCGCGGCGCTGTCGACCTCGCTGCCGCCCGAGTGAACGGTGCCGTCGACGGCCACGATGGATTCCCAGGTGCCGCTGCTATCGCCATACTTGTACTGGGTGCCGGTTGAGTAGTCGGTAACGGCGAGAGATTTGAGCTGCATGACAAAGGGTCCTTGCGAGTAGTCCGTGGGGCCACGGGCCCACTCGACGGTGCCGGCAGAGTTGAGGTCAGGGTCTCCGCCGGCCCAGGATCCAATCTTGATTTGCATGGGCGTCTGCGGGTACTGGCCGCTGGCGTCGGCCGGCTTCAGGGCGCGGACGGTGACGCCGTCAATCTGCCACACCAGCTCCTCGGCGGTCCATTCGATCGTGTACGTCTTGAAGCCGGTTTGGCTGCCGGGGTCCGAGTGGAAGGCGCCGCGGTTGTACGTGGTCGTCTGGCCCTTGCCAAAGTAGTTGGTCTGCACCTCGTTGGCGTCCGAGCCCAGCCACTCCCAGTCGATCTCGTCGAGGTCATCGGACTGCAGGATGGCGGAGCTGACGATGCCGGCGCCGGGTGAAGCCTTCATGGAGAACTCGACCTTTCCGAACATGATGTACCATTTGGACGTGATCTTGGGCGAGTCGCCCGACTTGGTGATGGTGAAGGAGGCGCCATCGGAGCCGTACGACACGGGTCCGCTGGACGCGAAGCTGTCGGATTCCTCGGAAAAGTCAATGTCGACGGACCTCCCCAGGGCGGGGTTGGTTTGCGCGCTCGCGCTGCCGAAGAATAGAGCAGCGGCGGCAGCGGCGGCAGCGGCGGCGGTGACGCACGCGGGCGCTCTCATGTCGGCGGTGGAGACGGTGGAGGCAGTGGAGGCTCAAAGAAGAAGTGGAGGCTCGAAGAACAAGTGTGGACAAGCTAGAAGGATGATGCACAGAGTGACGCGGCGCAAAAAAGAAGGTTTCTTGCAGCAAGTGGTTATTATAAGACACTACACCAGCCATCGCATTTCAAAAGCGACGCCATAAAGCGCCGCGCCACTGCTAACAGGAACGCTGAGACAAGGCGGCCTGGCGTCATGCGACGTGGCAGCGGCAGCGCCGGCTTGCTGTTGGACGCAGCGAAAGTGTCGGGGCTGGAGAGAGGGAAAAAGAGGAGGCTGAACCAGCCACTCGCGGCGCGCTCCAGACCGACTCCCCGGATTCCGCGTGCGCGACTTCGGCCCGCCCGCCTGACCGCACCAAGAAAAAAAATGCTCGACGACTGATGAACTCCCCTCCGCAGCACCTCTGACCGATCCCCCGCACCAAGCAGGGCCCCGCCTGTGCTCCGGCTATTTTTGACTTGCACCCGCCACGTGAGCCGCACCTAGCGCTCGTCGTCCCTAACAACGCCGGCCAGTCATGTCTCTAACGAACGCCGACCCTTTGGAGGCTGCGCGCTCTGCCCGCCTGGCATCGCGCACGCTCGCCGTGCTGCCCACCCGGGATCGCAACGACGCCCTGACAGCCATTCACGATGCTCTGGCGGCCGCACGCGACGACATCCTGGCCGCAAACGCCCGCGATCTGGCCGCCGCCAACCAGGCCGCGCAAACCGGCGAGCTGAAGGAGAGTCTGATCAAGCGCCTCGACCTCGGCCGCACGGGCAAGTACGAGGACATGCTGCAGGGCATTCTCGACGTCAAACTTCTGGACGACCCGCGTACGTGCCTTGCATTGCTGCCCTGTGTTGGTTGATGCACTGTTCGTTCTTCACAGTTGAATCCACGTGAGTTGACCACTTCTAGTCGGCAGGATCGACGTGCGGACCCTGCTAGACGACGACCTCGTTCTCGAACGTCGCTCGTCCCCCATCGGCGTGCTACTTATCATTTTCGAGGCTCGCCCCGAGGTCATTGCAAACATTGCTTCTCTGGCCATCAAGTCTGGAAATGCCGCTATCCTCAAAGGTTCGTGACACACGTTGCATCTCTGGCACAATAGCTCACGTCACACACGACATAGGCGGAAAGGAGTCGACTGAGTCTTTCAAGGCTATCTCCACCGTCATCTCGACAGCGCTCAGCACCACGGCGGTCCCGAACGACTGCCTGCAGCTGGTGACGACGCGGGACGCCATTAAGCCCCTTTTAGAGCTGGACCAGTATATCGATCTCGTCATCCCCCGCGGCAGCAACGAGCTTGTGTCTTCGATCAAGAAAAGCACGCAAATTCCTGTGCTCGGCCACGCGGACGGCTTGTGCTCGATTTACCTGCGGGCCGATTGCCCGGTCGCCATGGCCACAAAAGTCATCGTGGACGCCAAAACGAGCTACCCCGCGGCGTGCAACAGCGTCGAGACCCTGCTGGTTGACGAGGACGCATTGAGCACCGTCTTGCCCGCCGTTGCCGAGGCGCTGCTGGCCAAGGGCGTTCGTCTGCGATGTGATGCGGCGTCAAAGGCGGCGCTCGCATCGGCACTGGACAAGCATCAGGCGGCGTTCTTGCAGGATGCGGAGGACCAGGATTTCAGAACCGAGTTCTTGGACCTCATCCTTGCCGTCAAGACGATCGCGCGTGCGGCGAGTGCGGAGGAGGCGGCAGACGTGGCCATAGCCCACATCAACGAGCACTCGTCGCACCACACGGACGCAGTGCTGACGCAGGACCGGGCCATTGCGGAGCGGTTCCAGGACGGCGTGGACAGTTCGTCAGTGTTCTGGAACACCAGCACGCGGATGGCAGATGGGCAGCGATTCGGGTTCGGCACGGAGGTGGGCATCAGTACTAACAAGATCCATGCGCGGGGCCCCGTAGGACTCGAGGGCTTGACGATCTACCGCTGGCGCATCAATGGCAATGGGCAGGCATCGGCGGAGTACGGCTCAGGGGGCAAGGCGTGGAAGCACCAGCGGCTGCCGGTAGGCGAGCAGGAGCGGTACGCGGCCACGGAAGACGAATGGCAGGCGCTGCAGCAGTTCAGGGCGGCGCGTAGGTGAGCTTGTCGTGCATCGCGGACGGGAGAAGTAGGAGGAGGGGAAAAGGTTGGGGGCAGAGGGGCAGAATGGCGCGAGTCAGGGCGCTCGGCAGGTGGGGCTCGTCCACTTATCCGCGCAACAGCGGCGTTGGCGGTCGTCTTCCCCGCAGAAAGCGGCCGGCCCCATGACTTCACACTTGCACTTGGAGGTTATTCTTACGTGAAAACGAGCACGCAGTAGTCAGCCATAGCGATGCAATGACAGCGCAAAAGCGCTGACTGGATGCCGTGCTCCATGTGACCGGTGAGACCGCTCCGATTCTCGCTGACCGTGCAGGGCCATCGACGCCCGCGGAGCCAATGCGGGCTTAATGTGGATTAGCCAGGTACGGATTAGCAAAGTAAAGTCGCGCATCGTGAGCTTTTGGCCCAGGGGACGACGAAGTTGTGCCGGCGCAAAGCGGCAGACGGACAGGCTTCCCCAGAGCTATTTAAAGCCCCGCCGAGCGACGCCGGGGGATGCAAGCCAACCCGCTACTTCTCGTGCGCCTGCACGCCTCATCGCTTTTGTTCCCGTGTCACCGCGCTGCGATAAGCCCGTCCGGCGCGTAGATAGACAGGTTAAGAGAGCCCGCCTTCTTCCCGCGCCCGAGGATTTGCTGACTCTCCTCTTAAGACACCTCGCAGTCCTCTCTCTCTTCCAATCCCGCCAACATGGCCGCCACCGCTCCTCCGAACGGCGTCCAGAACAAGCTTCTGGACAGCCTCACCCGCACGCCCGGCCGCCAGCCGTCGCCCCAGCCCACTCACCTGAGCGTTCCCGGCTCGACACATCACCGCGTGTTACAGGAGGAGGGTCCCGGATATGTCGCGCCAAAGTTCGAGGGCAAGGAGCAGCAGATGGAGACGTACGCTTAGAGCTGGAGAGCAGGCGGCATCTCGCAGTCGACTGACACATTGCAGGGTCATGGACCAGGTTGAGGAAAAGGGCTTCATTCCGGCCGACTTTGTCGAGTCCGAGACCAATTGGTTCTACAATGAGCTCGGCATTGACGACAGCTATTTTGCCACCGAGTCGGTCGAGGCGTAAGATCCCCCGTTCCGCCCCCGCGTGCCCTTTGCCCTCATCCTGCCCCGCTGCCCTCATTCCAGCCCCCATTCGCTGACCTGACCGCCGCAGCATTGTGAACCACATCCACTCGCTGTACGCCGCCAAGATTGCCGCGTACGCCCGCGATGACAAGCTCCTCGAGATCCGCTTGGACAAGGAGGCGGCGGATCATGCCGTCTACATCGACACGAGCAAGCCCGGCGTCAGCAACATGGAAGGTCCGCAGTACGAGCGCCGCATCGACCAAAAGTACCTCAACAACTCGCCGGGGAGCAGCATCTACCGCGTCGAAACCTTCCGCTCCGCTGGTCTGCTACCCGGCGGCAACGACCAGCAGCTCCGATGCTACTTTGTGTACCAGTGCGAGTTTGCCAACGATGCGGCCACGTCTGCCGACGAGACGCAGCTGGAGAAAATTGGCGAGAAGCGTTTCCTGCAAAAGGCGACTCAGAACACCAAGGAGATCTACCAGCAGGTGCTCGAAAACGCCGTCGCCCGCACGGGCCCCGTCATCGAGTTCTTTGACATTGAGGGCTCCCGCGAGAAACGCCTAGTCATCGCCTACAAGCAGGGCTCCGCGCTCGGCCTGTTCAGCGCCTTGAGCGACTTGGTGAGTCTGGCGCCATATTAATTGGCTGCGATGCTGACGACCGCCTGCAGTACCATTACTACGGTCTGACCTCATCCCGCAAATATGTTGGTACGTAATGGATTGTGGGGGTGCATTGTCGTTCGTATAGGGCTGACGCTTTCCCGAAAAGAGCAATTCTCGAACGGCTACACGGTCATGTCCATCTATCTGCGCCCCGCTCCGCAATCGGTCAACTCGGCCCGTCACCCGCCGATTGAAGCCTCCATCCACCAGATCATCAAGGAGGTCTCTCTGCTGTACTGCATTCCGCAGAACAAGTTGCAGCTGCACTTTGCCTCTGGCAGGCTGAGCTTGCAGGAAACCATCTACGCTCACTGCGTGTGGGTGTTTGTCGGTCATTTCCTCAACCGATTGGGCTCCGAGTATACCACTCTGTCGTCGATGCTGGACAGCAACAACAGCGTGCACGCCGAACTGCTGTCCAGGCTCAAGCGTCGTCTCCGTACCGAGACCTTCACCGCCGACTACATTCTCGAAATCATCAACGAGTACCCCGACCTCATTCATTCGCTCTACCTGGCATTCGCAAACACGCACTACGTTCAGACCAGAGGCGAGCAGGATGATTTCATCCCGACCCTGAGTTATCTGCGCATGAAGGTCGACAAGGTCTTGACCGATTCGGAGCTCGAGGCGCTGATCGCCAAGACTGTGACCAACGAGCATCATGCCATGGTCATGACGGCTTTCCGGACCTTCAACGCCAGCGTCCTGAAAACCAACTTTTACACCCCGACCAAGGTCGCCCTGAGCTTTAGGCTCAACCCCACCTTCCTCCCGCCTTCAGAGTACCCGCAGCCGCTGTACGGCATGTTCCTGGTTATCAGCTCTGAGTTCCGCGGCTTCCACCTCCGCTTCAGGGACATCGCACGCGGAGGCATCCGTATCGTCAAGTCGAGGAGTTCGGAAGCCTATGCCATTAACGCCCGGTCGCTCTTTGACGAGAACTACAACCTTGCGAACACGCAGCAGAGGAAGAACAAGGACATTCCCGAGGGTGGTTCCAAGGGTGTCATTCTTCTCGACGTCCGCCACCAAGACAAGGCCAGAGTCGCCTTTGAAAAGTACATCGACAGCATCCTGGACCTGCTGCTTCCTCCGTCCAGCCCGGGTATCAAGGACCCGATCGTCGATCTGCACGGCCAGCAGGAGATCCTGTTCATGGGTCCGGATGAGAACACTGCCGACCTCGTCGACTGGGCCACCGAGCACGCCAGAGAGCGCGGCGCTCCTTGGTGGAAGTCGTTCTTCACCGGCAAGAGCCCCAAGCTCGGTGGAATCCCGCACGACCGCTACGGCATGACCACCCTCTCCGTCCGCGAGTACGTTCTCGGCATCTACCGCAAGCTCAGCCTCGACCAGAGCAAGATTCGCAAGCTGCAAACCGGTGGACCGGATGGCGACCTCGGTTCCAACGAGATTCTCCTGGGCAACGAGCGGTACACGGCCATCGTGGACGGCTCCGGTGTTCTCGTCGACCCCAATGGCCTCGACCGAGACGAGCTGGTGCGCTTGGCCAAGAGCCGTGTCATGATCTCGCAGTTCGACACGGCCAAGCTCTCTCCGGAGGGATACCGCGTTCTGGTCGAGGAGAACAACGTCAAGCTGCCCACTGGCGAGATCGTCAACAACGGTACGCAGTTCCGCAACACTTTCCATCTGCGCGACAGCTCCGCATATGACATCTTCGTCCCGTGCGGCGGTCGTCCCGAGTCCATCGACCTCGGCACCGCCAACAAGCTCATCGTGGACGGCAAGTGCATTATCCCGTACATGGTCGAAGGCGCCAACCTGTTCATCACCCAGGACGCCAAGCTCCGCCTGGAGAAGGCGGGCTGCATCCTGTACAAGGATGCGTCGGCCAACAAGGGCGGTGTCACTTCCTCCTCGCTCGAAGTCCTGGCCTCGCTCTCCTTTGACGACGAGAGCTTCATCGAGAACATGTGCATCCGCGAAGACGGATCGGCGCCGCAGTTCTACGACGAGTACGTCAAGCAAGTGCAGCAGACGATCAAGAACAACGCCGCGCTTGAGTTTGAGGCCATCTGGAGAGAACACCAAGAGACTGGCGAGCCCCGCAGTCTGCTGAGTGACAAGCTCAGCGTGGCCATCACCAAGCTCGACGAGGAGTTGCAGAACACCGAGCTGTGGGACAACGTGGAGCTGAGGAAGTCGGTCCTCAGCGACGCTCTGCCCGGTCTTTTGCTCCAGAAGATCGGCTTGGAAACCATCATGGAACGGGTGAGTAACTTCCCACCAACTACCGTCGTGGCCATGCGTGACTGATTTGTAATAGGTTCCCGAGAACTACCTCCGCGCCATCTTTGGAAGCTACCTGGCTAGCCGATTCGTGTACGAATATGGTATCTCTGCCAGCCAGTTCGCTTTCTTCGCCTTGTAAGTTTTTTTCTAGCCTCTCGTCGGGAAAAACGACGGCGTACTAATGGTTCGGCAGCATGAACAAGAGGATGGCTCGTCTCAGGGAGTAGATGGGGGGAAATGTGGACAACGTTTTTGAATATTTCAAATAGAGGTTTTGGGCAACAAAAAGTGCGATTTGGTATAAAAATTTAAAGAAATGACCAGCAATGGAAAATGGGCGTAAGGGATCCGGAAGACAGTAATTGATGAACATGTGGTATATGTTGAGATTCTCTTTCTGTGTGTGTATGTGTTGGATCAATTCTCGAACCGTCAGCAACTCGCTGCAACTAGTGTGCAGCGATATGTGACTTGGCGGAGATGATGTACGCACGCACATTGCTACCCGTATCAACGACGCTGGTTTGTTTTATTACTCTGTATGAAAATTAATCGGGGTATTGATGTCCGGCAGTGGCCTCAGCGGCCGGCCTGGTCTACCAGGGTTCTGGTGGGTCGCTGGAGGCATGACTAGGTGTATGACAGATATTTTACGTCAAAGAAATAGAAATTGAAACCGGCAGTAAATCGCGGCAATGCGTATGGTTTTAATTTTTTTTTCTTGTATGAGCTCTCAAGCGTTCCGGGAGGTATAGGGAAAGGCCGGCGAGAGAGGTAGCTTGCAGGAACAGCACTTGAAACATCTTCGTCTGCTAATATAAATTGATACGGCAGTAAGACTTGACATATTGAAATGTTATACGAAGCGGCTAAGCAATAACAACACCATTCCAACACCCGCTTTTTTTAATACTAGCTACCTTAATCAAATACAACTTTTAGGAACTTAAAAACATTCCAATTTGGTATCATACAGGGTCTTTTACGAGGGTAGAAAGAATTATCTACAGCCCACATGTGCAAGCATTCTCGCAGCAGCCTCCAGCGTCTCACTCCCCCCGCGGTCGTGGTGGAGGCTGTTGTGGGACGCTGGTCGTTGGCCGATGGGGATGTCGTTTTTGAAGACTTCCACCGTCCGAAATTGCGATTGAGATCTTCAAAGGAACTTTTTTTTCTGTCTATTGGAGTCTGTCTTGATCAGCTGATATTGGACGTCAGCTAACAGCATTGAAATAGTGGATCGTCCTGCTGTAGAATCTGTCGGCAAGTTGTTCGAGGAACTCGCAGAAAAACCACGTATGTGAATGATATGTCCACTGCCACACTACGAATATGTGAAAATAGAAGTGAGTGGAGAGAAGACGTCTTAATGGCCGGATTGATACGGGAATTTACGGAAAAAATGACGTGGGGTCAAACAATCAGATAGAGACTCGTCAGCACGCTGGGCCCAACGAATAGCCCTAACCAAAAGACAACGTTCCCTAGAACGTTGCGGCCTTTGAGCAGCCGAGTCCGACTCAGGCTGACCAGAGGAATTTGCAACAGCTGCATGGCAAAAAGGTAGCCTCGCACCTTTTTGAACAGACAGAACATGACAAGTTCATGCACAAGAGCAGAGAGTAAAAAGGTAACAAAGGTAGCGGAACCCTTGCTGAGGTGCCACGAGGAAATGGTGGAATGGTAGACGTGGCGCAAGAGGAAATTATGCACGGGACGATTCCAGTCGCGTGCATACTGATCGAAGCTGACGCTGTTCCACCAGTCCCCGTAGAAGCCCCTATCGGCGAAGCGAGTCAACTCGGCCAGGACGTTGAGAATGCATTCCCAAATCAGATACCAGGTAAGGATTTGCTCCAGAAGCAAGGGGAACAGCATATCGCTGACTATCCAGGGAAACTCTTGCGCGCGCTCTTGCAGCGTCATGCCAGCCTCCTTCATACGAACCGTCTCAGCTACGGGTGGGTAGATGTAGGCCTGAGAAACGACAATCATGACCCATATGATGCCAAAAGTCGCCGCCGTCTTCTCGGCCACGTACCACCAGTTGATGCGTTCCTCACGCGGATATTCCAGCTCGTAGACGAGCGTCGGGAGCATCGTCCAATCGGCGAAATTGGCAAGGGTCAGATTGTTGGGGTATGCCAGCTCGTCCGAAGTGCTCTTCCCGCGCAGCTCCGACGAAAGGCCCTCGATTTCGCTGCGGACCACGCTGGATATGGCTTCGAGCTGCTCGGCTTCCAACGGCTCTCCGGATTCCACGGCGCGGGCTATGGTGGAAAGGGCAGACTGCTCGTGGAGCGGGTTCGTCGAAGCCTTGGAGCCCGAAGAGCGGCGCCTCTGGCGGAGCCCGTCGGATTGGGGAATTTCAAAAGAGGTGACCATGGGGCTGTTCGGGCGGGAAATGGTGGGCTCCTTTTCGGAGAGCTCGCGGAGCTTCTCTTCCAGGAGCTGTTTGCGGCGGTAGACCTGCGAGACTTGGGGCATTCAGCGAGACGGAAGACGGAAGGGCGGAGGCGGGACTTACGGTAGCCGTTGTAGAAAGAATAGCTGTGCTGCTTCATGAGGAAGACCATGCAGTGGAGGACGGTGAAGATGGTGTGGGTCCAGGGCCAGTCCCGGTAGATGGTCCAGTAGAGGACGGCACCCAGGTAGGAGGCCTGCCACAGGTGCTCGATGATGTAGCCTGGGCCTTCCCAAGTCAGGTAGCCGGCAACGACGGCCTTTTGCAGGGCGAAGCCGAAGAGGGTGGCGGCGCACATGACGCCGTCTGTGAGGCCCAGGACGATGACATCGCGCTCGAACATGAGATTCCAGATCTCATTGCGGCCAAGGACGCTGCCGTAGATCCTCCAGTTCTTGGCGGCGACGCGGACGAGCAACAGGGCGATACACAGCCAGAAGAGGGTGAACCAGCCGCGGAAGGGCGAGTCGTAGCTGAGCGAGTTCTGGCGGTCGAAGGTGGAAAATTGGCGGGTGAAGACGAGGTCGCGGAAGCGCACGCGGGGGTGGGGACGCTGCTCACGCTCCAGGCCATGACGCAGGATGCGGCGGATCTCGGGGTCGGCAGCGGTGAGGACGTAGCGGCCCTTGGTGGCGGTGCGTTCGAGGTTGACCTGAACGCTCTTGCGGCGGCCGTGGGGCAAGGCGCGGTCGGCGTCAGCGGGAGCGCGCACCTCGTCGTAGGCGGGCTCGCCGGGGCTGCTGCCGCCGCTGAGGGAGCTGCTGCTGTTGGACGCGTCCGGGGGGATCAGGCCGCTGGCCTCGCTGCTGTCAAACTTCACGTCGTCGTAGTCCTCGTTCTCCGACATGGTGGGTGGTGTCGGCTCCATGCCTGCCGTCAGCAGTTTATCCTGCGCCCCTGGGAGCCTCAAGCAGCGACGATCAGACGAAGGCGGCATTCACCAGCAGGTGACGTCACCAGGCGACCACAGATGGCCCGCTCGTGTTTGCGCGCAGCGGGACGCAGGGCGCGCGGGATGGTTAGGACGGCGCAGGCCATGGCGGTTGTGCCTGGCCGGTGGTTGAGCTGTTGGGAGAGCCTAATGCCGGCCGGCCCGCGCTGCTACTACTACTTCACATGCTTCCTCACCCTGCCAACGCCACCTACCGGAACATGGCGGATGTGTTTAGAGCAAGTCATTTGATTGGCTGCATTGGGCCCATTGCTACATCAATGCGTGCCTGTTCACGAAGCGTGGTGTCCTCGCGCAGAAACGGTGCGGAGAATGGTAAATCCACGAACGTTACCTCTGGTCGTCGTCCTCAAGACGCCATAACGTCCACTCTTGCAAGATGCACTAACATGGGGATTCACAGACTAGGCCTGTTCTACCGCCGAACTCTGGCGAACCAGTCCCTGTCGGACTTGACAGCGGATTGGATGAAGTGAAACGTGGCAGCCGATGGAGGGGTGGTATATTCTCACGTGCTTCATATGCTCTTAAAACTCCCTCCCCCTAGTAAAGATCCAATCCTCCGAAGACGGCCGGTTGCTCGCCTTGTCCGTCGGGTTTGTTTCGCGAGGCGTACATTTCTCTGCGCCTCTGCTCGGCCTCGGCCCTGCGTCTCTCCTCCGCCTGCCGCTGCTCCTCTTCCTCCGCGGCCTTCCTTGCCCGCTCCTCTTGCTCCTCGGGGGACAGCACCGTCGTCGGATCCTTGCCCTGCTCCACCATGGTTTGGATTTGACCCAACGCACCCTGCCGGATCTTGTCTTCCGTCGGCCATGGAAACCACGGCAAAGCACCCAGCCCGGCCAGCCAGGCCTTCTGCTCCGCGTTTAGGGTAGCCATGGTGCGAGTCTCTTCTTCGGATGCCTCGGCCTGTTGAGGTTCGGAGGCGGCCGCGCCGGCGCCGTTCGTCATGGCAACATCTTCGTCGGGTTTGTCTTGCGCGGACGCGGTTGCGGTGTCCGCCTTGCGCGGCGGAGGGCGGAAATTTGGCGGCACGGTGAACTTGCCAATGTGTTTGGCGTAGGCCAGCAGTTCGGCGGTGCTCACGTCGCGGGCATTGGGGGCGGGACCGGTCGCGGGGGTGGCGATCAGTTCCCTGCGCGTGTCGGCGAGCAGGCTCAAGGTAGACTTGACCTGGGAGTCCAGGGCATCGGCGGTCTGGCGCAGGGCCAGAATGCGCTGGTAATTGGCCTGGTGCGCGGCAACTGGGTGAATGATGTCAGCAGAGAGCGGCTGTGGGGGGCGTAGAGCTCGGAGGTGGGCGCACGCTGTTCGAGACCGCGGCTGAGCTCATCGTCGGCGGCAACCAGGTCGACGACGGCCTGCTGCGAGGGATTGTAAGAGGCGATGGAATCGATCAGGGTGTTGAGGGCGGTCTCGACGCGCTGGAAGTGCTGGTCGAGCAGGGCGTCCATGTTGCGGGCGGCAGAGGGCGCGGGGCGGCGGCGGCGGCGGTCGCAGCAACAAGAGGTGAGCAATGGGCAGGCCGGAGCTGGGAACGGTTTTGGGCTGCTCGCGCGTCAACACGGACGGCTGGTCGCAGGCGCGGGCGCGGGCGGGCTTCCACAGCTCGGCGTCGCCGATGCGCGCTCTTGGTCGTGCGTCCGGCGACGGGTTCACCAAGGGTGTGCAGGTGCCTGAGGACGCAGGCAATTTGGCCCAGACAAAGTCCTCCAGCCCCTCACTAATCATAAAGCCACTTTCAACCACAAGCGCCCGCTGCAAGCCCCGGCAGGTTGCGGCCAGACCCAGCACGCAGATAATGCACGACTCGCCGGCGCCCGCACACTCCAACGTTCCTCCACGCGACTTTTCTGATTAGGTGCCTGTGCTTGACGTAGCCTCCCGCCGGCCTGCTGCGCCTCAGCCCTCTCAGCCCAAGACCCCGCGCTGCGATCTCCCACCTTCGCTCTTCACTATAGCCTTGCCAACCGCCACATTTCTTATCCACCAGCAGCCTCTACCACACACTCTTCTGCTGCAAGAAGCCCTCCCTCCCTCGCTACCCCCTCTCCCCCGCGCAGACCGCCCTTTTCCCGCGCCCACCTCCGAGTCCGACCGCCGCGACACCGCTGGACATCACGCTTGGCACCGTCCACCATGGGCAAATCGTAAGTAGCGACGCTTTCTTTGACTGCTCTGACACCGTCCGCTCGAACGCGCCCCCGCGAACAATGCGACATCGCGCCTTCCGCCACCTTTTGCTCCTGGCTCGACCCCACCACCAAGCTGCTGTCGGAGACGATGCGCGGTCTCGCCGCCGCCACCTTGGCCCCCGCCGCCGCGGTGTCTTGCTGCAACGCATGCGCGGCTCCCCCGCGCGCCGCTGCTCCTGCTCGAGCATCCGCCGGTGAAGTTCGGAGGACGCGAGGCACCTCCGTCCCCGTCCCCGGCACACGCGAGTACAAAGGGCTGTGCGGGAAGCCGCCGTGTCGCCCGGCGGACCCGCTGTCTCGCAGTCGATTTCGCGGGCGGCCCGCAGCGGTGTGATTCGCGTGATGCTGGAGGATTCCCGGCTAACGGTGCACCATCACAGCCAGAGCAAGCTCACCCAACAGGAGCTGAGCGATCTCCAGAAAGCCACCCACTTCGACAAGAAAGAGTTACAGCAATGGTACAAGGGTACGTCGCCGCAGCGTCGCCCCGGGTTCCGCTCCACGCTAACCAAGGCCCGGCAGGCTTCCTAAAGGACTGTCCTTCGGGGATGCTCACCAAGGAGGAGTTCCAAAAGATCTACAAACAATTTTTCCCGTTCGGTGACCCGTCGTCATTCGCCGACTATGTTTTCAACGTCTTCGACGCCGACAAATCGGGCTCGATCGACTTCAAGGAGTTTATCTGCGCGCTGAGCGTCACGAGTAGAGGAAAGATGGAGGACAAGCTAGACTGGGCGTTCCAGCTGTACGACATTGACGGCGACGGCAAGATCAGCTACGACGAGATGCTAGCGATTGTGGAGGCCATATACAAGATGGTTGGTTATTTTCTTTCCTGGCGAACGAACGGTTTGCTGACACGAAAGTTGCAGGTCGGCTCCATGGTCAAGCTCCCGGAGGACGAGGACACGCCGGAGAAGCGCGTGCGCAAGATTTTCCGCATGATGGACAAGGACGAGAACGGCAGCTTGGACATGGCCGAGTTTAAGGAGGGCTCCAAGCGCGACGAGACGATTGTGTCGGCGTTGTCCTTGTACGACGGGCTCGTGTGAGGCTTGGCAGCATCTTTCCCTCTTTCTCATGTTTCTATGCCTGTGATATCATATCTGCGTTTTCCCTAAGCATCGACGGAGGCTGTTCTGAGTTTACTGGCTGCGGTGGAAAGAGGCGTCGGCAGACGATCCCAGCGCTCACGTAGTATGCACATAGCGACGATGAAACGGTGAATGGCGCATGTCCTTTTACTCCGCCGAGGAGGAAAAAAAAAGCGTCCATGACCGGGGCCCTGGCGTGTGATTACGCGTGGCTGACGCCGATCCTTGAGGCTAGGTGTCGGCGAAGCTCCGGATCGCAAGCAAGTGACAGCTTTCAACCTCCAAACCACACATTCCGCTGCAACCTCTCTCCCCTCTAGCCCAGCCGCATCCGTCCTGCGCCCGTCCTTGCCGAGCCCTGCGGGCAGTCCATCCTTCCAGCCGCCGCCCATCTGCTCAACCCCTTCCAATCGAGCCCGCCGCCGCCGCCGCGCGCCCCGCCGCACCCTGCCCAGCGCGCGCCGAGGAGTCCACGGCTGCTGCTCCTCCGTCGGACAGCTTCGACAGCCAGCCCCGCCGCCTCGGCGCCCTCGTCGCCCGCCATGCTCGTCGACCGCCGCGGCGCCTCCGCTGCCGCGCTCTCGGCCCTGCTACTACTAGCTTCTACTCCTGCGAGCGCATATTACCTCCCAGGAGTCCTCCCGACGTCATACAAGGAAGGGGACAAGGTGCCACTGCTCGTCAACCACCTCACACCTGGCAATTCGCCGGAGGACTCACAGGTGCACTCGGTCTTTTCGTTCGACTACTACCTCCCCGAATTCCACTTCTGTCAGCCTAGCGGCGGTCCCGAGTACGTCTCGGAATCGCTGGGGAGCATTTTGTTCGGCGACCGCATACAAACGTCGCCTTTCGAGCTGCACATGCGCAAGAATGAAACGTGCAAAGCCGCTTGCCGGGAGCAGACGTACGAGCCGAGCGACGCCGAGTTCGTTAACCAGAGGATCCTGCAAAACTACAACCTCAACTGGCTGATCGACGGCCTGCCTGCGGGCCAGCTGAAGCACGACCCGAACGACAACACCAACTTCTACAGCCCCGGCTTCGCGCTAGGTCACGTCAAGGACGACAAGCCGATCCTCAACAGCCACTACGATATCCTGATTGACTACCACCAGGCCGGCCCGGACGCGTTCAGGGTTGTCGGCATCCTCGTGGAGCCACGATCGATGGGCGAGGCGAAGCTGATCAACGAAGAAAAGGCCGAGTGCGGCGAGCTCGCGCCGATAGAGCTGTCCGAGTCGGATAGCACGTCCGTCTTGTTCACGTACAGCGTCTATTGGAGGCCTTCGGCCACGCCGTTCGCCACTCGCTGGGACAAGTACCTCCACGTCTACGACCCGAAGATCCATTGGTTCTCGTTGGTGAACTCGGCGGTCATCGTCGTGTTCCTGGTGACTATGGTCGCCACCATCCTCATCCGCACCCTCAAAAAGGACATTGCGAGGTACAATCGCCTCGAGCAGTTTGCACTCGAGGATCTGTCAGGGACGAGCGTGGTCGAGGAGGGAGTCCAGGAAGACTCGGGCTGGAAGCTGGTACACGGAGACGTCTTCAGGCCGCCGAAGAACCCGCTGTTCCTCAGCGTGCTCGTCGGCAACGGCGCGCAGCTGTTCATGATGGCCGGCTTCACTATCGGTAAGGTTCCGGTTCCCAAGGGCGACGGGTAGAGGCTAACTTGGACGCCAGTATTTGCTCTGCTAGGATTCCTTTCCCCGTCGAACCGCGGTTCGCTCGGCACGGTGATGCTCTTGCTTTACACCGTCTTCGGCTTCGTCGGCGGCTACGCGTCGTCTCGAATCTACAAGTTCTTCCACGGCGACAAGTGGAAGCAAAACTTTGTGTACACGCCCGTTGCGCTCCCCGCCGTCGTGTTCTCCACCTTCTTCCTCCTTAACCTCTTCGTGTGGGCGAGGTCGGCGAGCGGGGCAGTTCCTTTCGGCACGATGCTCGCGCTCGTCTGCATCTGGTTTCTGATCAGCGTGCCGCTCTCTCTCGCGGGCTCGTGGCTCGGATTCAAGCACAAGACGGTCGAGACGCCGGTCCGGACTAATCAGATTCCACGCCAGATCCCGCCCGCGTCGGGATACCTCCGCCCCCTGCCCAGCATGCTGATAGTAGGTGTCCTTCCTTTCGGTGCAATCTTCGTCGAGCTTTACTTCGTCATGAACAGCATCTGGGTCAACAAAGTGTACTACATGTTCGGTTTCCTCTTCCTGTGCTACGGCCTCATGATCATCACCTGCGCCGCGGTCACGGTCCTTATGATTTATTTCCTGCTGTGCGCGGAAAACTACCACTGGCAGTGGAGGGCGTTTTGCACGGCGGGCGCCAGCGCGGCCTACGTTTTTGCTTACGCTCTGCTCTACTGGGCAAAGGTGTTGACCTTTGGCAGTTGGACCAGCGGGGTGCTGTATCTTGGCTACAGCGCGCTCATCAGCGTGCTGTTCTTCGTACTGAGCGGTAAGTGCAGTGGAATGTGCTCTTCTTTGGCTATATCTAACAAATTCCTACAGGCACCATCGGGTTCTTTGCCTCGTGGCTCTTCGTGCTCAAGATATACTCGTCCATCAAAGTGGATTAAAGACGAGGGGCGTGGCTTCATCTCATGACTGTATTCGTATAATCAATTAGCTTCCTTTGTAATGGAGCTTGGCGCCGGGCGATAGAGCACAGCACGTAGACCTTCAGCCTGTACATATGAAACGAGCCTTCTTTCAATCCCCTCTCGCAGCCGACGGCTAGCGTGGATTTGCTTTTTGTTCGTGTCATGGGTAGCTGAGGCTATCGTCCGGACGAGAATGACGAATTGAAATTTCTATATACACGTCCGGACGACAGCTTTAGATACCCACGTATATTTTTTTTTTTTTTTTGTGGAAGAGCTGTCACGCCTGGAGCCTTACTATTCTTCACGCTAGCCATCGGCTGCGAGAGGGGACTGTTTCATGCCATGCACAAGTGCGGATGCGATCCTTTCACGCGTGTGAAGCTGCCCGGCCGCCGTGGGTGGCCGGTCAATGACGTCAAGCTTGCGACTTTCATCTCCTGTCACCTGTAGCCTGCACAACCTAGGGCGCAACGGCTTGCGCGGCAGCAGCGTCTACCATCCAAGGAAGCGATCGCAGAAACTTCACATTGAGTTCACATTAAGTTTCCATCGAGCTCACATTGAGCTTTGCATTGGGTTTTGCCAGTACTGACCCTCACCCTCACTCACGCCCATCGACAGCAATGGAGAATCCAGGTAAGATGAACCGCGCGCGATCCAAACTCCAGCTAACAGGACGCGGTGCAGAGCAAGATATCCCCCACGTGATCCATCTTCTCACACAAACGCCGCCGCATACCCAGCGGGCAGCGATTGAGAAGTACTTCACGCGTAATGCCTCGTTCACACATCCCTTCTGCCGCACGGGCAAGTTCAGCAACTCGCGCGCCCTCATCCTCGCCATCTATCGGTGGTACAAGATCATGAGTCCAAGAATCGACCTCAGAGTCAACTCGGTTGGTGCGACGCCCTCCGCCCCCCCCCC
>RHKH01000026.1:243536-345333 GCA_009829795.1 Lasiodiplodia gonubiensis | reverse complement strand
GGAAGAGGGGAGGTTGTTGCGGAAGTTGAGGGAGGGGGAGGCGGGGCGGCTGGAGGAGCGGTTGAGGATGGGGGAGATGAGCGTGTATAGTTTTAGTGGAGGGTTGGGGATGCTGACGAGGGCATTGGAGGGGGAGGTTAGGGGGGGAGGGAATGTGAGGGTTGTGACGGGGGCGGTGGTCTCGGGGGTTGAGGCGAGGGAAGGAGGAGTGGCGGTTACGGTGGGTTTGCCCACGGTCGTATTCGAAGACGTGGGAGAGTGCTGATGTGCTGTAGGTTGGTAATGTCGCCCAGGACTTTACACACGTCATCGCTGCTACGCCGGCGAATCACCTCATCACTGCTGCGAAACTCCCCATCGCGAAGATGCAGGAAGCGACAGTGATGGTCATCACTCTCTGTTACGCCAGACCTCGGCTTAACAGTCCCTACCATGGCTTCGGCTACCTTGTTCCCCGCTCCGTCCCGAGCTCTCTTAATCCCGAGCAGGCTATTGGCGTCGTGTTTGATTCTGATGTCTTACCAGACCAAGACTCTGCCTCTGGCACTAAAATCACCGTCATCATAGGCGGCCATTGGTGGAATGAGCTGAAGGAGCAACAGTATCCTGGCAAAGAAGAAGGCGTGGTGAGGGCGAGACGCGTGTTGGAAAAACACTTGGGCCTACGGGATGAGCCGGTAGCAGCGGTAGCAACATTGCAGCGGGATGCTATTCCGCAATATGAAGTTGGGTATTTTAAATTGATGAAGCAGCTGCGGGAAGAGTTGTTTAAGAAGTTTGGGGGAAGAGTTCGGATAGCGGGGAAATGTTATGGGGGTATTGGTGTCCACGACTGCGTATTTTCGGGTAGGATGGTGGTGGAAAGATTGGCCGAGGAGGGTTTAACGGGCTTAGAGCACTTCGAGAGAGTTTAGACAGCTTTAATTTGCAGAGACGTGTTCCTGCTTAAAAGTTGAATCGCAGACCGTGAAGTTCGACAGTGTGTAGTTCAATATAACCTTACTTACCTAATCACCACGCCAAACCCAATCCGTAACCTCCGCTCCGACGACGAACCAACCAACCGCCGACCCATCCATCATATCTCTACGGAATCTCGCAACCACACCCATCGCCGCCCACTGTCGCCGTCCCGCCCGCCCCATTCGTCTTCGGCGTGTCCCCAATCCGCCTGCCCACAACACCATGTTCGCCCGCACACTCTTCCTCGCGCCGCTCCGGCGCGCGACGGTCCTCGCCGCACCGCGCCGCCTGCTCACCACCGCCACCACTCTCGCCGTCGCCTCCCGCACTCCGTTCTCGCTATGGCGCCCACGCCCGACTGCTGTTGCCAATGCCTCGACACCCGCCGCGCTCCAGCAGGTGCGCGGCATGAAGGTCCGTAGCAGTGTGAAGAAGCTGTGCGAAGGGTGCAAGGTACGTCGGTTTTTTTCTTTTGCGAGGGGGGATATACAGCGCCCGCCCATTGCGGCTCGCGGGATGTTTGGGTATTGGCGGTTTGCTCGTCTGGGGCCGTGGAAGGGCCGTTGAAGAGGATATGAAGGAGAGACCCCCGATGGGTCGAGGAAATTGGTTTTTGGAGGGAATTGGAAAAGAGACGATTGGACGGATGGGCTGACAATGTTTGCGAAAAACAGAGCGTCAGGCGTAAGGGATATGTGTATATCATCTGCAACAAGAACCCGAAGCACAAGCAGAGGTACGTTCATGAATTCTGACACAACGGAGATAGTTAAAGCTATGGTTGGCTGACTAGCGGGCGTGGAACAAAACAGGCAGGGCTAGGCGCGTTCAGAAGAGCGCAGCGACCGAGAAGGGACCAAGACGAAGATGGCGGAATATCCGGGTAAACATGGTTTTATGTTGTAACATAAAAGGCACATTGGGCGTTTTCTTCTTCACATACCTCAAAGAGCACATGGCGGCAAAAGGGCGAACCGTGTATCCCACATTCAAGACCAATCACGCATTCAGCAGAGAAGTCGCATGGGATCGAAATCTCAACTCCAAGAAAGAATCGCGAGCGGAGATCACTCGTCTGACATTGCATTCTTATCATATTCCTTACAGCCCATGCGCCTTTCCGCATATCCCGAATCCACTCCAAAATGGCAATTGAAACCGCAAGAAAGAAAAAGATCCCAAACTACACGCTTCCGCCGCTCCTCTCCTGGAGAATGCCCGCAAGCCTCAGCAACTCTCTGTCAGCGTCGATATCCCCCGTGCCTAAATTGATGCGCCTCCTCGCCTCAGCCTCCCTCTCCTCCCACGCCCACGCCTTCCGCTGCGCCTCGGCCTCGTCGTCTCCGCCGCAGCCCCACACCTCGATGGCCTCGATGGCGAAGCGGTCCTGCCAGCTCCTGCTCTTCCGGTGCGGGTTCCGCGACGGGTAAAAGGACCCGCCGCCCTCGGCAAGGTGGGTGAAGATGCCAAACTCGAAACCCGAGTCGAGGTGCAGCGACACGGCGCCGAGCGGTATGGTGCCGTGCGAGCGGCCATGCGCCCGCGATGTGTCGGCCTGCGGAACGGGTGATCCGAGTCCGATGCCCGACGGGTGGTGCGGCGGTCTGTTGAAGTAAACATAGTCGGTACTCATGGTTGACGCGTCGAAGAGGTCGTGTGTGGGGGAGAGCTGGAACAGCTTTGTCGACGAGTCGCCAAAGGCTATCTTGGGCGTGCCCTTCCACGGAACCGGGATGTATGCGCCGAAAGTGAGGGTTTGGTTGGTAGTGTTGCGTGAGGGAAGGTCAAAACTACTAGGGAGGCGTTTGGGCGGAAGAGAGTCGGCGAAGGCGCGTTCGCTGGGGGTTTCGGGTTTGTCGGACAGGAGGCTGCCGGAGACCAGGAGAATAGAAGGTGCACGCCAATTGAAGACACTCTTCTCGAAGCTACCCATGCTGAAGCCGTGTTTACCTCCGGCATATAGTGGCCGCAGACGTCGGAAGAGATTGCTCCCTTTGATGATAAACGATAGCTGATTCACCAGGTTGAAGTCCAAGATTTCACCTTCGGATAAGAGAATTGGTTCAGGCACAGGAATCTTTTTCTTTGGAGGGGCTTCCTCGGGCGATGCAGGTGCTGCGTCTTTCGAAGTCGAAGCGCCAGAACTCTTCCGTTTGGACAGATCAAAGTCCTTTGCGAAGAGGAAGTGCTCGAAAAGAGGGTTGAGCCCGTCGAACATATAAGGGAGAGAAGATGAGACGACAGCGTTGAAAGTCTTGTAATTTACCCCCGGGCTCTTTTCTATTCCAAAAGACGAAAGTATGTTATTTGCGGTTTCTCTTAATCCTTTCAATCGCTTGTCAGTG
Source organism: Lasiodiplodia gonubiensis (assembly GCA_009829795.1). NCBI lineage: Eukaryota > Fungi > Ascomycota > Dothideomycetes > Botryosphaeriales > Botryosphaeriaceae > Lasiodiplodia > Lasiodiplodia gonubiensis. The sequence goes on along the minus strand of RHKH01000026.1, from coordinate 342,025 downwards.
AGCTGAAGGTTGTACACCGAAAGGTCATCTGGAGCCTCGAGCGGAGCGATGAACAAGAGGAGCTGGATCAAGCGGAGGAAGTTGTCAGTGGGTATGATTGAATGGCTCAGAGTGGATTGTTCGCCTTGCTTAAAGACTTCAACCGCATCCATGGTGTCGAGGGCGGCAAGGGCGAGCCCGTCTCCATCATCTTCGCCATCTTCGTCTTCGTCGACGGGAGCGTCTACAGCGAAACCGTCGTACGAGGCGACAGCTTCTGTCTCCGGATCTTCACCTTCAGCAATTCTCGCATCCTTGGTAGCTTGTTCCAGTCCTCTATCGTAGACAGCAAGGCTGCGATAGATCTCTCGTACCCACACGGCGTCGCCCTTTTTCCCCAGCACCGGGGCGTGTCTCCGTGTCAACAATGTGACTACCTTAAGTAAATTATCACTCGTCAATATCGCAGGTGCCTGGCTCGGGAATGGGAAGGCGCCGAGGTAAGTGGCCATTTGAAAGACCACGGAGCCTACAGCGAGGGAATCGGGAAGGGCGAGAAAGCGGCATAGCGTGGGCTCACTCCAGTGACGTATACCGGAGGACGAGTCGGCGAGGGCTTTGAAGACGGATTTGAAACAGTATATTTCAAGCGGAGTGTAGCACTTGTCAGCGAAGCGGCGGACAAGCTCGAGCGACAGCTGCTCTGCGGAGCGTTAGCACAGGGAGCTTCGGGAAAGCCGAAAATCAGGGTCCAATGCGAACGTACCATAGGTTGGTGGGGGCGCATCCCAAGATTGCCCTTGGCCCATGATTCCGGTGGTGCTGGAGTCGTTTTTGCATCAATTTGAGCGTGAGAAACGCGGTGGTTCGAGTGCGAGGAGCTGGCGAAGGAGCTGACACATGAATGTCATTGCGCGTCCGGGGAAGCGGCTCCAGGCAGGCGCCCCCCGCCAACGTCATCATGCCAAGACATTCCGTTCGCGGTCCCTCTAAGCTCCACCATCTACTTGATGCTGGATGATCTTCTTCAAGCGGTATTCGATTGTAGGATACGAGAGATTCATTGACATTATTTTCCAGTATTTCTGTTCCAAATTCAGATCTCCGTGGGCACTTCAATTTCCTCCCCTCTGCTTTAGTCTGTCCTGTCAACCTCTCTAATCAACAATTTGAATTGACGCTTCTTGAATTGGATATTCGAGTCTTTGAATGGACATGCTGTAGGACCCTTCAAAGAATAATGCAGCGCTAACGGCGGGCGTGCATACTTTTTAAGGCAAAGCCTTATCGCTTGGTTGCTTGATGAGGATTAGCCGTGAATTTCAGGCAGAATATTTGTATAAAGCTCGCAGACCTGAAGCTTCTCTAGAGAACTAGACCTCACACGGGGTCAAATTTGGAAATGCGCATTTTCTTGACTTCTCTGATCCTGCCCATCTTTGCCGTGGCTGGGCCAGCATTTTCCGAGCCCAATGTCCGTCAGCAGCAACAAGAGCCGCTGAAAGCAGCGCACGAACAGAAGAGCCCATCATTCACCATCACGGAGCAGAGCGATGAGCTTTGTGATTCTGGTGCTCGTCAATGGACTGGAAGCATCAATGTAACCGAAGATCGGTCAATGTTTTTCTGTAAATTGATTCCTGCCGACGAGTTGTCCGACTCGACGATCTGCTAACAAGAAGTAGGGTATCATGAAAGCCGTAACGATCCGGACACAGATCCCGTGATCCTCTGGATGAGCGGGCAAGTGGCATTCCAGATAGAGCGAAAGCAAAATTCAAAGTAATGGGCTAACAGGGATCGTGATAGCGGACCTGGAGCAACAGGCGAATTCGGCATGTTCAAAGAGATCGGCCCCTGCTACGTCAACGCCGACGGCAACTCGACAAGCCGCAGAGAAATCTCCTGGATCAACAGGGCCAATGTGCTCTTCATAGAGTAAGCCGCATAAACGAGATCAGGAACGAAAGACGGACGGCGCAATCGGGCTGACCAACGCGGCCCCCACAGCCAACCCATCGGCATCGGCTTCTCCGCCCTGACCAACCGGTCCGCCGCCGCAACCGACCTCCACGCCGGCGCTCGCGATCTGCATGCCTTTCTCACGACCTTTACGGCCTCCGTATTTCCTGAGCTGGCGCACAGATCCTGGCACTTCGCCGGGGAGTCGATGGGTGGACATTGGACGACGGGCTACGCGCAGTACATCCTGTCGCGGCAGCAGGACGAAGGCGGCATCGGCAATCTCAGCCTCAATATCGAGACAATTATTGCTGTTAGTGCCTACATCGACAGTTCGCGGACGGACGTGGGCTTGTACGACTTCTTTTGTGATGAGGATGAGGGCGGGCACCACTCAATCATGAACGAGACGGCATGTGCGGCCATGGAAGCGGCGGTGCCTGAGTGCGAGCGCCTAGGAGCCTTGTGTCGCAACACGTACGACCGGCATGTATGCGCTGGAGCGGCGCGCGAGTGCGCGGCTGGCGTGGGCAAATACTTCTGGGACGGCGTGCGGCCGGGAGGATGGGACCCGTACGATAGTGAGTCCGCTTCGGGATTGGGCGTCTCTTGTGACGATTGTTACAGGTCTGTTGACTTACTATGACGTGAAAACAGGCCGGAATAAGTGCACCGAGCCGCCGTTGTGCTCTAATCTTAACGGCGGTCCTGCCGCGGTGTATCTAAATCAGCCGTGGGTACAGGACCGGTTGGGGTTCTCGCAGTGGCCGTTTGAGCTCATAGACTTTGATCTGAACGAGCGCTGGACGTTGGAAAAACATGTTTTCGTCCCTACTACACGAGAACTGACGTGGTTACTCGACAACACTGACGTTCGGGTTTTGTTTGTTAACGGTAATAACGACATCATAGTGTACGTCACAGGCCCGAGCTAAACCTGGCTATTACTCACGGAAGATTCAGGAACACCCCCGGACAGCTCCACTTGCTTGACGAACAGCCTTGGAACCGGCAAACCTGGTTCAGAAACCAGCGTCTCAACGACTGGTACCATAGCAGTGGTAAGCTGAATGAAAGTTTTGGTAACAAGGGCGGGAGGTGGAAAGGCAACTACCGCTTGAGTATCTTTACCGTTGACGAAGCCGGCCACATGTCACCGGCAGATCAGCCGACAGCTCTAGAGGCGGTAGTTAGCAGCTGGATTTCGGAAGCCTGGTACCGAAATTGGTTTAGCTCTGACTAAAGCTTGAACTACTCGGGGGGGCGTTTTGCTTGGTCGAAGGCTGGCTGAGCGTACTCAGCAGTGAGACGGATACTTATTGAGGCAAAGTAGACTGAGGCGTTATATGTGAAATCTTCTTTTGATGTGGTTTTGGAGGATGCTGAGATGAGGGACACCTTCGGGGAAATGCGGCGCTAAGGATGCACTGCTTATTCCAGAAAGTTCTCATGCATCTATCCCGGGCGCCACCAAACTGTCTTTTTAAGGTAATTTCATCCGAACGCGCTGGCAATACCTATATCGTCGCAAACACATTCAGCTTTGAGCTGTATGAGTTGTCGAGATTGGTTATCTCTAACAGCCAATGGGCAATACGTTCTTTGGACAGTGGACATCATCCCCACTTTTTGAGCCGGGATTTCTGATTTGAAGACTGCCATGTTGGCGTGCGTGTAGCCTCGACCGGTCTCTGGAGTCGCTCTGCTTGTCGTACGATATCGAAAGTTCCAGCCCGATTGATAAGTTGACCGCCCACTTGAAGACAGCGGATCATCACGGCAGCTTCTTCTCTTGGGACAACATCAAAGGACCCTTGTCAATAAGAGGGCTTTGCCAGCTTAGCAATCGCAGCGTGTCTCCATCAACATCTTTGCACAGCATGTGATATTTCTCAATCTTGAACCTGTCTTCAGGAACACCGTTAATTCGCCAGTCTGACGCGGGTGGATTGGACGTAGCATGTATCCAGGAACACCCAGTTGATGCCGGATGGAGATCCGGCAATGCGATCGCGGCAGAGCAGCAGTACGATTCTGCGGCCACAGCCAGTCGGATCGTGCCAGCAGCTTCCGGAGACGCGAAGAACGTGGTTTGTCCTACCAGAGAACCAGGAACGCGCGGAAACTGCTGGTCGCCAGGAGCTTAGTTGCAGAAAAGCCCACAAAAAAAGAGGGTGAGTAGCCAGTGAAGGTGCGCCAGCGATGCACATTATTCGTACTGATAAGAATGGAGCAATGAGGGTTCAGGTGCCTGGCGTTCGAGGATTGGTGCGATAGGGCTGAAACACCCGTTTCCATTTGCAATGGCGTCAGAGAAAACCACATCCGCTGGAAGCAAGGAATAGGAGCACAGGGCCGGGCAAAGGGATTCTCTGACTCAACAGACTTGTTGGGACGGAGACGGTGCCAAAAGCGCCGCAGGTCGACTCATAGGCTGTAGAGAGTCGTCTGAGGTTGTGCCGACATGTGAAGCGCGGCGCCATGGACGCTGGTGGTGGGGGTGGTGGAGCTCTGCCGAGTGGAGGAACTCTTCAAAGCAGCATGAAGTCCCGTTGGAAGGCATTAAGAGGGTGAGAGTGGTTCAAAAATGCAGCCGGGGTAGTGGGGGTCCAGAGCGGTGAGCGGTGACACCTGTTCGTCGCATCGTTGGCTACCAGCGGCAATTTCCCTCGCAGCGGCCCAAAGGAGAATGTAGTCCCACCTCGAAGGCGATGTTTCAAATTCTCACATGCAAATGCTGGTAGAGGAAGAGGTGGAGTTAAAAGTCTGCAGATGACTCGCGGGCACGACCGGCGCAACGCCAGCGGCTCCTTTCACCACACCCCTCCGTGCCATTTCCGGTAATTAGGCGGCGCAAGCGTGCGGCGGGAGAGCGCGGGTGATGGGCAGCGCAGAGACTGTGGCCATTTTTAGTGTCATCTGAACGTAGGGGAGAGGCCCTTGCCGCAGTTGTCCTGGTGACAGTGTGTGCAACACGAGCAGGCGCACATAGCGAGGCTGCGAAGGATGTAGGGGTCGTTGTAGGGGGCGCCTTGGGGTGATTGGCGGCTGGGCTCAGCACTGTTCCCGCGATAAGCCCAACGCCAGCACCCTGGGGGCCCCGCGGTGGGGATAGATGCGGGCTGGATCTCTCTCACATGCTGAGAGACGGGGATCGCGCAGCCACCCTTGCGCTGCAGTCTCACACGCGGCGGAGAACGTTCCTTGTACCCGCCAGCGCGTTACCGGTTCCTGATCGCAGCCCACCCGACGGGAAAGCCCTAATGCACGGCGTGGGGCGTTGGCATTCGCAACTTTTGCAAGAAGCTGGACACGCAGCTCCACGGAGCCGGGATGTTGGTGCGCGTGGGCCGGCAGCGAATCGCAAGACCGTTGGCAGTGTCGATGACGAAGTGTCGAGGCGTGGATACCATCCCTGGCGGGTGTCTCAGCTGGTCAGCGCATGGCGTATGACAGATCTCTTCGCGTAGTGCATCGCTGATTTAGGCGGCGCGTTGCGCTACAAGCCTGGCAGCTTGACGTCTCACGCGCCTCCCACACGTACCGCACAGTGCTTGAAAGCGACGCGTGACCCGCTAGCTTTCCCGCCTTCGGCCTTTCACCCGCCGCCCGTCGTCACCGCACCTCCTTGCGTTTCTATTCGACACAAATACTCGCAAAACCTCCCCGCAACCCGCCCTCCGCACTCCGCATTCTGTTCCCCACAGACTCCGCGACTTTGAGAGAGCCGCCCTGCGAGAGCCACCTGCGCCCTCTCGCCTATGGCTCCGGCGCGCTCATGTCCTTCCTCCACGACGCCCTCCTCTCCCGCCGGTACTACCATGCCCCCACGAACGACCAGACCGACCGGAATGGACTGAAGCGGTCCAGCGCCAATGTCGGCCTCCTGTCGCCGCTGACCCGGCTGGTCAGGGACCCGGCGGGTACAATAGAGGACTTTGTCGGCGCTCTGGGTGGTCAGGAATGTTCCAATGCGCCGGACCTGGAAGACGGAAGCCGGAAGCAGATCCTGTACCTTCGCCTGCAGAATGTGAGCCGCACATCTCCTGGTGAAAGGGTGCGGCCGGACGCTAATGAGCAACTTTGTGACAGGCCGAGGATCACACCGAATGGCACGCCGCTGCCGCCGAACTGGACGAACTGGAAGGGAACAACGCCTGGAAGCAGGAGCGCGAGTCCTCCGAATACAACTACGAGCTGGTCGAGGATCGGCTTCGGCAGCTCGACGATGCACGCATCAGTTGTGACGTCCAACGAATGCTCTTCCTCATCCGAACGTCTCTCACCCGTGGCCTGGGAGGCATGGGTGACTTGCGCCTGTACAAACACTCTCACGTTGGAACCAAGGCTTTGATAGAACGCTACATTGAATCGGCCAAACAGACTCTCACTGCGCTCTTGGATGTATCGTCGAAGCAGGGAGACAGTGGCTTGGACCCGCGATACGTTTTAGAGCAACTTCTGGCCACCCGACAATCGTTCGGACGCAGCGCTCTGCTTTTGTCTGGAGGAGGCACTTTTGGCATGAACCACATTGGGGTCATCAAATCGCTTTGGGAGGCCAATCTGCTCCCTCGAATCATTTCGGGTGCCTCTGCTGGCAGCATTGTCTGCGCTGTGCTCTGCACACGCACGGACGCCGAGATGCCATTAATACTAGAGGAATTTTGCTTCGGCGACTTGAACGTCTTTGAGAAAGAGGAGGATCGCGGCATCTTAACCAAGGCCGCGCGGTTCTTGAAATACGGCGCTGTCTTTGATATTGGACACCTCATTCAGGTCATGCGCAATTTGCTTGGCGATATGACTTTCCAGGAAGCCTACAACCGGACCCGGAGGATCCTTAACATCACGGTCTCAAGCGCAAGTGCTTTCGAACTGCCCAGGCTGCTGAACTACATCACAGCGCCGAACGTTATCATTTGGTCTGCAGTGTAAGTGATTACTCCTATTCGCGGCTTCAACGCTGTCTTGTATGGTTTGGGTATCGTCTGACTGATTTAGCGCTGCCTCTTGCTCGGTACCGTTGGTATTCTCAGCCGCTCAGCTCCAGGCCAAGGATCCCACCACCGGCCAACAAATCCCTTGGGATCCTTCGCCCCAGCGGTGGATTGACGGGTCCGTCGACAACGATCTTCCCATTACGCGTCTCGCCGAAATGTTCAACGTCAACCACTTCATCGTCTCTCAGGTCAACCCTCACGTAGTACCGTTTCTAGAAAAAGAGGAGGGTGTTCCTTTCCCGGAAGCTCCGCCACAAACCTCGGCCTTCGCAGCTGGCCCTGGGTGGCTCCACAGTATGGCTAGCCTTGCTAAGGGCGAGGCTCAGCATAGGCTGCACGTCATGGCCGAGCTTGGCATTTTCCCCAACTACTGCACAAAGGCCAGGTCTATCCTCAGCCAACGCTACTCCGGAGACATCACAATCTTTCCAGCGATCTCGTACTCGCAGTTCCCGAAGATCCTGAGCAACCCCACGCCGGAGTTCATGAAACAGGCCATGATCTGCGGGGAGAGAGCCACTTGGCCCAAAATGAGCAGGATCATCAACCACTGTGCCATCGAGCTAGCACTTGATGACGCTGTGCGTCAGCTGAGAGCACGCGTGGTGTTCAGCCCCAGTGAGGTTGATTTGCGCAAGAGCCTGAGACCATCCTCCGTTCATTCAGAATCTGGCCGAGGCAGAGGCAGGCGCCCCCGTAATGATATGACCCGGAGCATCAACGATTTGGAGCAAGAAGCCCGACGTCCGATCAGCCTTCACTTGGACGTGCCTGTGAAGTACCGTACCCGGTCAAAACCAGAATTGAGGACTTTTGCGTCTCCTCGCGCAAGCGATTCGGCGCTTCTTCAGGTCCCAATGCAGGACATCCTCTCATCTGCCACCGAGGAAGACCTCATTTCGTCCGATAGCGAGGACGATGATGCGTCTATCTCCTCCCTTGACTCGCCTCCAGACGCCGATGACGAATGGCCACCTCACCTGTTCCCTTCGATCTCGCAGCCAACGACACCGTCGAACCTCGGCTCTCGGCCGTCTTTCCGTAGCCCCTCGGCCACACAACTATTGACCATGACCAAAACGCCTAGCGCCGTCACACAGCCCAGTTCGCCCGAGCGTATCTACAAGCGTCTGTTCCACCCGCCGCAGAAGACGACGCAGTCGACCAAGGCACCCGAAACCCCCCAGGGAAGCTCCAACAAGCCCAACGAGGGCAGGCGCAGAGAGAGCCACGGGGCTATGCACACCGACATCAGCGGCACAAGGGGAATGCTCCTGCGCCGTAAGAAGAGCTTCAACTCCTTGCTCCCAAACCGTCTCCAAAGAAAGAGCAAGAAGTCCTCTGAAGTGCTTGAATACCCAACCGAAAGCGATCTTTCGTAATTTTGCCCTTCACGCATATATCTTGTTTACACATACCCTTGAAGTCATGACACCATTACCAGCAGCAGAGCTTTGACTTTGCGCGACTTGCATTGTTCAGGAGTTCTAAATAGCGCCTTTGCGCAGGAAGATGAAGATGAGGGGCCCTGGCTAGCAGGTTTGCAGATGCTTGCTTCTCTATGCATTCCAGCACCATTTGTTTCTGTCCATTCCCGCGGATAAGTTTGGCATACATTGGCTTGTATTATTCAGCATTTGTCTACACCGTCTAACCTGACACCCGGAAGCGGGGTAAGAACGCATAGAAGGGGATTATTTCTCATCAGACGTGGACACATTGATTGGGGAATAGATACACACGCTCCCACGAGCCATCACCGACGTCTATCTTTCCTTTGTATAATCAGATGAAAATAAATACCCAAAATACATAGTTCACAATTAGCTTGACCGTGCCATCAGTCCAGTGATGTTTTACAATACTTGTAGACCCACCTCGAGGCCCTATTTCATTTCTCATTTCGTCGTCTGCTTGGATTTAGTTCAGCTGCCAATGGAGCGGAGAAAAAACCAAGCACCAACTTTCTCCCGCCCTTCTTTTCCAAATCGACCAAGTTATTGTAGTGCTACCACCAACTTTCTTCTACATCTTCTTATCCTCAGCATCTCTATCCTTCACCGCGTTCGCCAGGCTCGGAGCCACTCGCGGCATTTCTTTGCGCTCCTTGCCCAGCACGACTGAGTTTCCATTGACGTCAGCATTCGTTGTATTCTTTCTTTCCATCCCTCACTCTGCAGGATGGTGACATCATGACCGTTAACGACACGGAGGGGAAAAGAAACTCACGTCGATCATACAACGCGAAGCTCGTCACAATGGCAATCGGCGCCGCCACCATCGCGAGCACCACCCGTCGCGCCGCCGGCTTGTACTTTTTCGGCAGCGGCTCGACTGGCTTCCACTTGCTCTGCTGCTGCTGCCCCCGCTGCCGCAGCTGCGACGGTTCCCGGAGTTCTTCCACCGGTGGCGGTGCTGCCGGCGCTGGTGGTGGTTGTGGTGGGCGCGCTTGGCCTGGGGACGCCCGGAAGGGCTGTGGCGGAGGTGGGCGTGGCTGTGGCGCTTGGGAAGCGGCAGGCAGCGGTGGTTGTGGGTGAGCCATTGTTATTGGGGTGGTTTGGGTTGGCGGTGGTGGCGCAGTCTGGGTTGTGGCGATCGCTGCTTTGGTTGGCGGCGGTGATGGCGGGGTGATAGCAGAGGCTGGTGAGGAAAGTGGTTCGAGTTGCGCAGCAGCGTCTTTCGTCTGAGTGCTGCGCCCGGAGAGGGTGACTGGCGTTGCGGCAGACGCAGAAGCAGCGTGCGCGATCTCTTCTTGTTTTTGAATCTCCTCTCCCACTACACCCGTAGTAGCTTGCGGTTGTGCCTCCTCCTGTTGTACAATATCACAGAGCGGTGCCCTCTGCGCTTGTAGTTCTTCCTCAGCGCGTGCAGCCTCCGTGCCTGAGCTCGTTTCCTCGCGCTGCAATGGCAGCGTTCCCTGCGCCGCGAGCTCGCTCAGTATCTTCGAACGGTTCGCTGTCGTGGCTGTCGCCTTCTCGACGGGGTTCGCGCCGCTTGGGATTATTCCCGTCGGTTTGGCGGAACTGTCGGGAATTGGCTCGGCGGCTTTGCGTCGCTGCGGTGGAGTGGCCGTGGATGAAGCTTGCGGAGCAGAGCTCGGAGGTGTGATCGACACTGCCGCCGCCGCCGCGGGTGGGTCCGCTATCTGCTTTGTCGTTGCCGCATTTTGTTTGGTAATTGTTACGCTGCCATTGGTCCTGCTGGACGTGATGCTTTTCTTCGTCATCTTCTTATCCGGGGCGGTTTTGGCGCTTGGAACTGCTTTGCTCTCATCTTTGAGTTTCTTTGTTTTTGTTAGAGCTGATTTATTGGGTTTCGCGAGTGCGGTGTCGAGGACGATGTCAATGACGGGGGCTTCGGCAGCGGCAACGACTTGCTGATTCTTCCGTGGACGACCGCGGGGTCGCTTTTGGACAGTATTCGCGTCGGCCATTTCTTTTTTGTTTATCCTTCTTGTTCTTGGTGTCTAATGCAAACACGAGAGTTTCATTGGAATTAGAGAAGTTTTCAAAGGAAAGGAGGCATGGTGGTTTCTGCTAAACTCGGGTACTTAGTCGCGCTCAGGGTAAACAAAAACGCGTGCATGGATTCGACGCGTCTTTCTAGGCAAAATTTAAAAGACAAGGGTGTATGCCTTCGATGCTTGAATACAGAGTGTAGCGCGTGATTAGTGTGTGAGTCACATGGCGCATTGAGGGGTGTGGTAAGGATTCGGCACGTTGCTGATTGGTGATGTTGAATGCCGCGGTGTCAGAGGTGTGCGAATGCAGAGTCGTGCGATGAATTTTGAGTTTGCGGACTTAACTTGCCGGGTCACTTGCAGCACTTCATGATGGTTACCCCGTAGAAGACGGATTCCGAAGTATGCTGTTAACCACTTTGTAGGGAAGACTGTCTGTCTCGTGAAAGTCGCGCGCATGAGGCTGTAGTTCACAAATACTGAGCATTCAAGAAGAAGTACTACAGCTAAACAGAAATTCGAAAATGAGCCTCTCAGCGGCTGGGCAATCTTGGGTAAACTTTAAAGCACAGAGTACCATGTAAAGCTTAGCTTGACTTCTTCCAAGGGGAAAAAAAAGGTTCACTGAAGGCCACGACCGTGGCCCAGCGCGCATATGTCTATCTTTAATCCTTACTCTTCTCACCGATGGCTTCGTAAGGATCGATAACTCTCTTCAGCAGATGCCGGTGCTTAGGCCATCTGTGCGGGCCTTCATCCTCGCAATGAACATCTCAAATCTCTTTTGGCGGCATGGTGTGATATGCTGGATGTAGGACCTGACGTACGCTAGGTATACGGGCACTGCGGCGCCATACCAACCCTCTAAAATCTGCAAATTGCGCTCTCAGAATCAATTACAATTAGTGCGCGTGGCTTGAACTATGTCTTGTATCAGCAAGTTGCAACAAGACTCTGTCGTAAGGGCCGTTGCAATGATTGGGTTCCTGGCACATTAGGCGCTACGGCGAATGAAAGCAAAAACAGCTAGTTGAGTAAGTGGTGATCTCCGGGAGATTGATGACCCGGATTGGGATTGTCACATCCTGGATTGAGCTGGCCGCTACTCGGGCCGTGACGGGGAAGGAACCGAGATGGTCGGCGGAAATAGGGCTGGTCGTGTGCATCGGTCAGTTGGTCGGAGCAAGTTCCTGGTCATCTGCATCCCCATGTCATAAGCCCCAAAACGTGCGGTGCATCGGCAGCCGATGTGCTCAACCGAAGGCCCAAGGCCTGGACTCGTGCGACTGTTTCAAAGGAATGACAAAAAGAAGCGGTGGTCATGCAGCGCCAGGCCTCGCAGGGCTGAGACAGGGCAGTCGAGTGGAGAGGGGCGCCGGATTCGGCATCGCATCGTAAGCGAGTCTGCGCCATGAGTAGTAGTGTTGAGGCGCGTATACAGGTCGCGGTAAGCGTGTTGCGCGGCCCGCAATAGCAGCGCTGGAAGGCCCGAGGCGCAGGGTGTTCGCTTGCGACGCGAGCAGCCCATCCCTGCGCATATCCACGACCCATCCTACCACCATCCAACCGTTGCGCTCAAGCTTCCCGGGCACTCAATGCCGCCTTGTCACAGCGCCGTCGTATCACGCATCTACCTGGTGTTCGTTATGCCGCGCGGGACTCCCACAGGGGCGCGGGTCGCTCCCGTCGTCAGATGACGCCTCCAATCCCCGCCTGCAGGACGGGTGTAACTGTACCAAAGACAGCACCTTTGACCGGCTTATATGTTTGAGTCTTCGCCCTGTTAGGTTCCGTCAACAATCCGTCTCTCGGCTTGCTTGAGCAGCCTCCCAAATCATGTATCCCGCCGATCTTGTCGCCCAATTCTTCTCGCCCTCAAACTATGCGGTTTGGATCTCGATTGTACTGCTACTCCTGTACTTGCGACATGTAAATCGCGCTCTCGGCGGGACGCCTGACGAGGCCGAGCGTGCTGCCTCCCGGCCCTGGACGGCAGAAGAGTTGAAGCAAACGTATCAAAAAATGAAGCAATCGCCCATCGACATCCGCGACCATCTTCCCCCCAGGCAGTCCCGCCGCTACATCGTGACTGGAGGAGCAGGCATGTTTCCACATCCGAATCTCCCATGGTCTAAGCTAACACCAGAAGCAGGTCTGGTCGGTGGCTCCATTGTGCAACACCTTCTGGCCCGCGGCGAGGATATCGATGCGATCCGAATCGTTGACGTCAGACATCCGACTCCAGATGTCGCGGGAGGCGTGCGCCGATCCGCAGAGCTTAGCCAAGTCAGCTTTCAAACCGCAGACATCACTGACCCCGACTCTGCCAACCACGCCTTCTCAGTGCCCTGGCCGTCCTCGGTCGCCGAGAAGCCGCTCACTGTCTTCCACACTGCCGCCACCATCCGCTTCGCCGAACGCGCAAAGGACCTCCTCCCTTTGTCCGAAGAAGTAAATGTCGTCGGTACCAAGAATGTTCTCGCCGCAGCCAAGGCCGCCGGCGCCTCAGTCTTCATCGCTACCTCTTCGGGCTCTATAGCCATCCGGCGAGTCAGTTTCTGGCTGGCGCCCTGGCGGCGTTGGCCCCGCCGCTTCTTCCAGACCATCAGCGACGCCGACTACGACCTGACCCGGCAACACGAGACCTATTTCGGCAACTACCCTGTCTCTAAGGCTACGGCCGAGCGGCTCGTGCGCGGAGCTGACGACGCTGCGGCGGGTGGCTTGCGGACCGGTGTCATCAGGCCGGCGTCGGGCGTGTACGGCACGGCGCAGGACAACACGATCGGCAGCTACATACGGCGCGGCGGCGTCGTCGACTGGATCCGCCACGTCGTCAACCCCTTTGTCTATAGCGAGAACGTCTCGCTGGCCCACCTGCTGCTCGAGCAGCACCTGGTCGCGCCCGCTCGCGACCCGGCTTCCGGCAAGCGCGTCGACATCGGCGGCAGCGCCTTCACCGTCACCGACCCCAACCCGCCCATCCGCTACGCCGACATCGCCTTCCTCTTGCATACCCTGTGCGCGAGGCCCGTCAAGTTCGTCGCCGTCCCCGCCGTGCTGATGCTCGTCATCTCCCACGTCGTCGAGTTCTACACGCTGCTCCGCCACCGCTACCTGCGAAGTGTCTTGCCGCCGCTGGTCGGCGACTTGGCGCTGCTGCAGCCTGCGCTGTTTGCCATCTGTAATGTGCACCTGTTCTATGACGACAGCGAGGCGAGGAAGAGACCGGAAGAGGGAGGGTTGGGGTATCGGGCGCCATGGACGTCCATGGAGGCTATGTGTCAGCAGGTGCTCGTTTGGAACGAGGAGTGGAAGGAACAGATGGGTGAGAACAGGAAGGAGAGGGAAGCAGAGGAGAGTTGGGATGGAACTGTCATGAAAGAGGTCAAGGAGGTGATCGGTGTTGTGGAAAGACTGCCGGTGGCGCCGGTACAGTCATGATTAATGAAAGGTGATAATCGATATCCTTTTGTTACGACACGCCTAACGAAGGCCCATGCGCTGGGTATTGCGAATGGATATCAATGAGTATCATGAAAGTTCGAACAAGTGCAAGCTTCCGCCCATATATGAACCCCCGTGTTCTCAACGGCGGCTAGTGATCATTTTGAGCCATTTTGAGAACGAGACAAAGGGGTGAAACCTCTCTCTCTTTTGTGGACACCTCAAGATCGAAAAACTAACAGGATCCGCATAGACGCATTTTCATAGATACTCACATCACGGCCAAGAAACAGAATAGAAGCCATAAATAATACAAAGAAAAACATCGCCGTCAGCATAATTTCCCAAAAACAAGACGCCAAAAAAGAAAAACAAAAAGTCGAGGCGGCCCCGGGCTAATACCCAGGACCTGTTCTATAAAACCCCTTTTCAGGAATTTTCCCCCTCAACCCTTGCGAGGGAAGGTGGTGGAGTGTGTAGCACTCCGTACCATAGGCCCGAGAGCCCTTAGGTACAGGCTTGAGATTTCTAGTAAGGGTTATAAACAGCCTTGCAGCTCCACGCAAACAATAATATTGACATAGCACAATGAAAGGCAAGTTACATATGTGGCTCATCAGTGTGCACCACGGCCTCCCACGATATCCCCTTCCAGATCGCCTGTTTCTTTCATTTAGTCAACACTTCCCCCCAAACCTTCCTGAGCGGGCCCTCCGCGCCGAAAACCGGATCACATCGGGGAAAAGGCACACCCTTGATCTCATCGAACAACGGATCGTCTGTGCCACTGAGCCTTTTCTTCCCCCACTCACTCCTCCACTTCGGTGACCCCTGAGTTCGTACCGAATACGTCAGTACGGAAGACTGTCTCTCCGATTGATATACCTCCCCGCAGTTGGTGTGCAGGAATAAGGATGAGGATAGTAAGAAAAGAATAGGAGATAAGACACAAAGCCAGTAGCAGATCTCTGAAAACAAGCTCACCTCTGGATAGACGCCAATGTACTTGTAGTCTCGATCATTCTGGACGGACGCGTGCGCAACACCGGCGGGCACGACGATCACGTCACCCACGGCGACGGTGACGCGCACGCCTTCGTAGTTACTGCTGCCACCGCCGTCATCTTCGGCGACGGCATCTGCGCCACCGAGGCCGAAGACGAGCTCGGAACGCCCGTGGATGACACCATAGCATTCGTGCGTGTTGGGGTGGAAGTGCTTGGTCGTAATGGCACCCCACGTTCCCTAATGGCGTGGCCGGGACGCGTTAAATTCTCAGAAGATGTTTTTTTTTTCTATTTCTGGAGGGGAGAACAGATAGAAAAAGAAAAGTTGGCGGATGATGTGCGTCTGGAAGGCGCTTGGAAGTTTGCTTTTTTGTGTTGTTCCAAATGTTCTCATTACTTGCCTTTTTCTCCCAGTGGTTCTGCTGAAGAAAGTCTGAGGTCGATTGTTCGTCTACGGGCGTTGGCAGAACGCCGCGGTAGACTAAAACGGGAAAGACACTGTTCGGGCAGTGCGGAGTAGGGCGGACAGGATACTGTTCCGGCTCGTTGGTCGACGACATATTGAACAGATGACAGAACAAGGCCTCTTTCTGGTAACGATGAATAGCGCTAGTTCATGGGTACTCGAAGGTTTGATGTTGCGCTCGCTGACATCAGGCGTAACCTTTTAACTATCGACTCAAACGCGGGGTTAACTACGTAATCCGCGTCTTCCCCACACGATAGCTTTCTGAAGACCTCCCGAAACGGATAACATATCCGCCTTGCCGGGATAATATGCACGTGATTCAACACCTCTTATCTATCTTCGAAAACGAACATGTATTTGATGTTACATTTCCCCTTAATGCAATATATTCCAGCCACTGGGTACGGATTCTACTTATAGAAAGAAGTAAAGTGTCTGTGAACTGTTGGCACTGCAAGAAACATAGTTTGTGCCACTGAGCTACGCCAAATAAGTAGTTAGATAGTGGCTGAATATACATTGGCAAAAGAGAGTACTTGAAGGTACATATCCGGACGACGGCCTAGACTACTTATGGTATGTGAGACTTGTGATGGATTCCCTGGTGCCTTTTGCTTTCTGGAAATGAAAAGTTAAGTTGTGTGCCGAAGAAAATTGAACATCGTTGTCATGGTTAAGAGCCGGAAGACTGCCTTTGTTGAAGCAGAAAAGCAAAGGGAAAAAGAAGGTAGTCGGAATATGATTGACTTGTGTGTCTTTCTAGAAAAGTGCTTGTGAGAGCACAAGAATTACCGAAGCGCCTCGGAAGCCAAACAGTGTCGAAAAGATGCCGAGAAAAGCTCCAAAATTAGTAGTAACCGTCGCTCACAAAGACTATGTCTCTTACGGCTGAGACTTTGTCTTCTTTCGGCCACCATCGGCTTCATCTTCGTCCTTCTTCCTCTTTAGCGACATAACCATTCCCCCCTTCGTGTGTTCATCGCCGATAGTGACTTCATCTGCTTTATTGTTGCCCTCTACCCCCATGTTCCCGCCGTCGTGATCCTTGACATACTTGAACACGACATTCTTTTCCAGCCTTTTCAACACCCCCACAAACCCGCGCACTTGCTGTAGCTGCTTGTTCAGGAAAACATTTGTCGGAGGGTCAGAGCGGGACGTTGCAAGGCTGTTCAGTAACTCATGGCTACCAGTGAAGACCTCGATAGTATTAACATTATAGTCAGTGCCGTGCTTCCTTATGACAAGCATGAGACACTGAATGCAAGCTCTGGCCTCAGCAATGTCGATGTTGAAGCCAGAGCACAGTATCTCTTTATCGACCTGCCAGGAATGCTTGGCCACGACAGTGACACTGACAGTGGCACTAGGAGTACGAGATACTTCTGGGAGTGGACGTGGTTCTTCCTCTTGAGGCATGGCTGTAGCAGCGGAAGAGGGTTCAGCAGTAGAGGCAGGTGTAGTAGTAGAAGGAGCTGTAGCAGTAGAGTCTGTAGGAGTAGAGGAGAAAGTAGTAGCAGAGGAAGGGTCCCGGAATAGGAAACGTCTGCCGTTGCGGAGTTTGATCGGGCGGCGCTGAATCTTCGATCTCTTTATCGCAGCTTTGGGTGTTCTCTTGGATTTCACGGTGTCCGGTGCCGCTGGGGGAGCCTTTGCAGTAGTCTCGCCTTGGGCAGTGCGGTGATCAGCCACGTAGTCCTGAGAGGGAGCTCCAACGGGAAGATTGCCGGTATTGTTCATGCTGTCTTTGCCAAAGGTTTCCAAGTGGGTGGAAAGCCCGGTCGCTGTCTGGCCTGTAGTACGTGATTTGTTAGCGAAAGTTTGTATGAGGGGATCGTCTGCGAACCGTCTTGGCTGTGCGGCATGGCGTTAGAGGTTGTATGCAGTTCGCTTGTGACCTGCGACTTAGGCGCTTCCTGGATGCCTTGATCGTGGTCGGGCTCTTTCATGTTGCAGACAGTCGGAAGGTAGCCAGCGCAGGTAGAAAAGTGGGGCGGCAGCACGGCGAGAAAAGTGACGTAGGTGATACTGCGCGGGTGCCACCCGAATGAATGTACCGCAGGTGCTCGTAAATAAATTTCTGAATGATCTGTTTCTTGGGCGAGCAGGGTTCTGCTTGCCACGGAGGCTTGCGCGGCTGTATGTATTAGTGGTGTTAAAGCACTCCACGGATTCAAACACCGCTTCAGGAACAAGGGTAAAGGAGGAACGCAGAAAGATTATGACGAGCAATATAATTTCGAGGCGTTTTGATTATTTACATTATCCTCAATGCACTGTAAGAATCCCTTTTGTACACATGCCTATACCAAACCACCCACCCATATCCTATCCTGAACTCCGATCCAGAAAAGAACTCCAAGAACCAAAATATATATAAAAAAAAGCCAGTCTTCGGGTATCATCGCAAAGCACAGAGCACACACCACAAGGTACGCCTTATCCCTTCACTCAGCCTTTCATCGATCAGAGACCCTGCGCCCTCCCAAAAGCCGCCGGGCTCAGGCTCCTCCTGGCGAGCAACATCTTCTGCCTGAAGGGAGTGACGGCCGTGGCCTGCCTCTCGTCGCGGTCGAACAAGCCCTTGTTGAGCTGCTTCGGCGGGCAGGTTTTCTGGATGATGTTCTCCGGGTGGAGGTAGTAGGGCGTGGACGGGGAGAACTCGCCAGCAGCGCCAGCAATAGTGACGGCAGGAGTCGAAGGCTTAGTTGGCGTCTTGAAGAGCTGCGTCGGCGGCGTGTTCTCCTTGTCCTCGGCGTCGGCGATGGTAGCGGCAGAGGGCTTCGGGGTGACGTCGGCGAAAGGGCTGAGGGTGGGCTTGCCCTTGGGGGTGAGGCTCATGAGAGCGAAGGGCGTGCCGAAGGCGGACTTGGCAGGAGTGGCGCGAGCAGGTGTGTTCGCGGCACTTAGGGCGAAGAGGGTGCGGATAGGGCTGCTGCCGCCCAGGAGGCGGGAGACTTCGATCAGATACTCGTCTTCAGCGACCCACTTGTTGAAGCGTTCGCAGTCGAGGACCCAGCCGATGTTGACGGCCTTGACGGCGCCATTGGTAGCAGCGACCTTTTCGAGTGTCTCCGAATCACCGTCTTTGAACAGCACATGGGAGATGTTGCTGTCGACGCCATCCCAGTCACTGACAATTTTGGCACCCATCTCCTCAAGGAGAGGGATGAAAAGATCACCGGCATCCTCGCCGTCAGCGGTGCGAACATCGACAAAGAAAACAGTGCCGTTCAGCAGACCGTCGTCCGGACGAGGAATGTTCACATCGGTGTCAGCCGTGTGGTGGACAACCTTAGGTGTCTGCGGCTGTTGAGGCTCCTCAATGATCCGAGCCTGAGTAGGCTCAGCCGCCCAGGCGACAGACTTCTTGGGAGATCCGAATGGCTTCTTGAAAGGCGAACGGAGAGAAGACTTGGCGGGAGTGAGCGAAGGAATGAACGCGAGGCTCTTCCTTGGCTTCTTGATGGAGCTCTCAAGCTTGATGGCCATAGAAAGTCGCTTATGACGAGCGCGGCGTTCAGTCTTGGCCTTCTCCTTAGCAAGCGCAGCGGCGTGTTGCTCTTCCATTGTAGGAGTCGAAGGCCTTTCAGGGACCTGCGGAGTGGTGACTACTGGAATCTCTTCCACAATTTCCTCTTGAACACTGGTAGTCTGTTCAATAATGGTGGTCTCCTCAACCTTCTCCTCGACAGATTTCTCGTCCTGTGGCTCGACCTGCGGCTCGAGATGCTCCTCAACGGGCTCCTCGACAGGCTGCTCGACAGGCTGCTCCATCGGCTGCTCGATGTGTTCCTCGAAGTGCTCCTCAACACGCTCTTCGGCCTGCTCCACATGCATTTGGATTGTCTCCGCAGCAGCTTCGACAGGCTGGATCTCAGGCTGGACCTCAGGCTGGTGCTCAGGCTCGGCCTCCACCTCAACCTCATGCACGTCTTCAATGAACTGGATCTCAGAGCGAGCAGGAGTAGCCTCAACATACTCCTCGTGGTGCGCCA
Organism: Lasiodiplodia gonubiensis; assembly: GCA_009829795.1. Classification (NCBI taxonomy): domain Eukaryota; kingdom Fungi; phylum Ascomycota; class Dothideomycetes; order Botryosphaeriales; family Botryosphaeriaceae; genus Lasiodiplodia; species Lasiodiplodia gonubiensis. The sequence continues at coordinate 322,700 of RHKH01000026.1, read as the reverse complement.
CGATACTCAGCTCCTCAGCGATGGGTCCTATCTCGGGAACATCCTGAAGGGTCTCAGTAGCCTCCTCGACGATACTCTGCACAGGAGCAACAGAATCCTGCATGGAGACGTCAACCTGGTCCTCCATAACAGCATCCTCCATACGATCAGCACGCGGGCTGCCTGGCGGGGTCTCGCTGTCCGACATGACCAAGTCAGCCGGAGAAACGCAGGGCTCGACGTCGCCGGCATCGGCGGGGCGCTGGCCGAGCTCCAGGTCCGCAGCGATGTCGTCCTGACAATAATCGTCGGACGCCGGCTCGTTGTCAGCGGACCTGGCGACCTCGATGTCCTGACTGAGCTGCGAGCTGTAGGCAGCTTCGTCCTGCACGCTGCTCTCCGACTCGGACATGCTCTGATCGATCTTGTCGATGACGGTCTGAACGAACTGTTCGGTGGGCGTGGCGGGCGGCATGGCAGGGGTCCGCTTGACAGGGGTGGGGCTGCCCGCATCAGCGTCTACGAGGGACTTGGCGGGAGTTTTGCCCGGGGTAGCGAAACGCTTGGCAGGAGTCCTCGCCGGCGTGTTCCAGCGGCGGGGCTCAGCTGCCAGCGCGGAGTTTTGGGCCTGGACGGCAAAATCCTGGACGCTGGTCCCAAAGGCAGGCTGGGTGGGCGGCTCGATGCGGACCTTGCGGGGCGTGGCAGACAGAAGAGAAGATCCCATGGTGCCCTCATCAGCCTTTGTGGGGGACGTCATAGAAGACTTGGGAGGAAGACCGGGCAGGGCAATCTTGCGGGGGCAAGTCTGGAGCAGAGACGACTTTGCATGAGCTGGCTGAGGGCCCTGCTTGTTGACCGGAGCAGTAGAAGGAGGGAGCATCAGGCCCTTCTTTGCAGGCGTCTGAAGGAGGGAGGCCTTGATGTCCGGCTTCGCAGCTGTCGGCCTCATGGGTGTCATGCCATGCGTCGAAGCGCCAAGCGGTGCCCTCTTCGCAGGGCTGTTCAGAATGCTGCCGGCGTTCGCCTCGGCAACGTGCTTCGCGGCTGACATAGGAGGAAGCTTGAAGGGGGAAGCGATAGGTGCCTTGCGAGGAGTCTCAAGAAGCAGAGACTTGGTCAAGCCCGGGGTCCTTGCCTGGAAGTTGGCAGTCTGCAGAGCAATTTCAGGTCTGAAAAATGGAGTGGCCTCCTGAGCGAACGGGAAAGCTGCCGCATAGTGTGCGGGACCTGGGGTCTTCGGAGGTACGTTTTCTTTAGGACGGGATGACTTAAGGATCGACTTCGGTGGTGCCGGAGTTGGCTTGACCGGAGTCTCGGGTTGTTGAGGCGCCTCGGGCGTCCTGATTGGGGTGGAGGCGGGTTCTTGTTCCTCAACTGGAGGCTCATCGTCAAGCTTTTCGACCTCAACCTCTTCCTTCTCCGCAGACTTCTCCGATGCCTTCGTCGTTGACTTCACCGGAGTTACAGGAGCTGGCTCCTGCTTCTCCTCCGTCTCAGAAGCCTCGGCGGGGGGCTCAGGAGCCTGTTCCAGAGTCTTTCTCCTGGAAGTTTTCCTAGTCGACTTTGCAGGCGTAGGATCCACCGGCGCATCCGAAGTCGGCTCTTGCGGCTCTTCGCTCGGGGCTCTCCTCGACGACTTGGCCGGCTCCGGAGCCTGCGCTTCTTCTTCTTCTTCAGCGTCTTCCATCTCGACTTCAACAACAGCAGGCTCCTTTGTCTTCCTCGTCTGCTTCTTGGCAGTGACGGTGATGCGCTGCGCCAGAGGCTTGACGGTGGCCTTGGAGCGCGACTGGGATGCCTTGGTTCCGCGAGTCGCGCGAGTGGCCCGAGGGGCGGCGACGGCCTTCTTCGATTCTGCTTCCATCGATTCGTCTTGTTCGGGGTCCTGGGGCTCCTCGGTGACACGCGACCGCGTTTGTCTCTTGGCCGGGCGCGCGGGTTCCGGGTCGATTTCGCGCGCAGACCGCTTGCGACTTGTTGTTGTTTGCTTCGACGCAGCCTTGGTCGCGGTCTTCCTCGTAGGCTTTGCGGGCGCGGGCTCTTCGATGACGTCGAGCTCGTCGGCGGATTCGGGGTCCTCGAGGGTGATTTTAGGCGCAGGCGCTTCGGTTTCCTTTGCGCGCGTCCGGCGGGTGGTGGGGGCAGGTTGTTTGGCGGCGGTCGGAGCAGCGGGCTTCGCAGCTGCCCTTTTGGCCGTCGCAGCGGCACGTGTAGGCTTTTGGGCAGTCGGACCAGGTTTGTCGACTTCGGGCTTCTTGCCGCGACGAGCCGGTGCTGCTAGAGCGTTGCGCTTGGGAGCGGCGGGCTCATCCTTGGTCTGTGCTCGCTGAGCGCGTGTTGCGACCATGGTGGGCAATTGAGGCGGGATTGCTTGGTTGTTAGTAGGGGCGACGGTAGAAATGGCTATGAGCGCGGCATGGACAATGGATTGGTGTTGTTCGTTACTTGTGGATGGTCGCGAGCTGTGCCACGGAGGTGTCCGTGTCGTCATATTTGTGATGGTACACAAACGGCGCTAGCGTTGGCCAAGCAACCACGCGTCACCGCCGCTTGCGCTCGCTTTCTTCGCCCTCGACCAATCAGCACCGCTGCCCCACAGCTCGCGACGCTGCATCCGCATCCGCTCCGCCTTTGTTTGTTGTCCTCTGCTGGTCTGGCCCTGGCCCCAGTCTCTCCACACTGTGGCTCGATCGAAGTTTAAACATTGCCATTGTTTACACCTAACTCCCGCCCTTTCTATCTGCCATTCTATCTCCTATCCTGATCCCATGCCTGGAAAAAAGTTCCATCCTTTGCAAACCCGTCGTATTTTTGCTGATGCGAGTATCCCATCCAAAGCCCCATCTGACAGCTCAGGTGCATTTCAATGCCTCGGGTGATGATGCGCTGTAATTATGAAGTGTAAACAATAGCCGATCCTCTCGCCATTGCTGTCGTGTTATTGACGTAGCAAGCGGCAACAAGACCATCAGCTTGCACAATGGCATATCGAAACTAAGTCATGTCGAAAGGAAACCAGTGTAGATGACAATCAGACTTCCCGTTCTGGACTCCCAAAAAGATTCAGAGTTTGCGTATTTGTGGTCCACTGAGGCCTGAGTGAGTTGATCCACCAGCAGCCTGTGATGGAGTTATCAGAAATAGAATACTAAACAAGACGGTGATTGTTACCTTACCTGCCCGGCTAGTACTAGCTGCAAAGTCATAAAGTGTAGCATCCGAGGGAAACCATCTTTCCCTTCGACCTGGTCTGGCCTCTTTGGCCGCTTGATCCACTAGAAGGTTCCCAATCACCTCCCACTTCGGATCCTTCCTCTCCATATGGGCCTTGACCCATCGGAGCGTCACTTTTATTCATAGGGCCATCAGTGCCCTTGTACTCTCGTTAATATTCAAGGTGCACGTACCTGACGAGCGGATTGGGATGAGTGACCAGGTGCTTATCAGCAGGCCGCCAATCCAAGTGCTTCAGGACAGTCGTGATGGTGATGTGGGTAATGTTCATCTTCTTGGAGTGCATCCACAATAATGACGATATTTCTTCGAGTGTGATCAACGCGAGGATCCGGCGCTGGAAGCCGTTGAGCTGGCGGGATTGTTTTGTCATCGGCTGTAGTCCACTGAACATCATTTACTCCCATCTTCTTCTTCCTGTAGCGAAGCCTGTACCTATTTTACTAGCTAATCGACGTTGAAGAGGCCATCTGGTGGAGCCCCTTAAGTACTGCTCTTTCGTCCCAAGCATTTTGCTTGTACTCAATGCTAAGGTATGGAAGGCGAGCCCGATTTCGGTACACGTACGTTTGATGCCTTGCATCCGCCGTCCACGTACCAGTAAACGCTTATAGTGAAAGCCAGTAAACCCCATCGGGGAACAGGTTGAAGTCACATGGTTTCGTGTCTTCGTCTTCTGCGAGAACGGGGGGAGGGAGCCAATCCTTATTTAGAACCAGCGCAATCGATTCTTCATCGCGACGCTCCGCCATAAAGCTACCGGTCTTCTCTCGATCGCAATCCATGACTTCCTAGAGAAGTAGAAACGTGAGTGCGAGCTGTCGGCACACCCAAACCCCCTGCTGCTCGGCGCGTCACGAGGGCATTTCTATCGGGGCGGTATTCGAAGCTGGCGGATGATGCAGGTTAGGATGTCTTAGATGACGAGCGTTGGTCGCTCATATACGGCGTCCTGGGCGCGGGCTTAAAGTGTTCGTCCGGGTGTAGTTGAGAATTAAAAGGTTTTGGGCTAATGCGAACCGCCTATCCAGGAAGGCGCCACACGACCGCTGCGCCTAAGCCTAACTCACCACTACCGAAAGCGCCATCCGTGAAGAACGTACACCAGGGTACACTGAGTTTATGTTTGCGCCAGGATTAATCCAGAGCCATTTCCACGATAAAATACGGGGTTTCCACACGAAACAATGGTAGAATCAAAGATAAATATGGGTATTTTAAAAGAGTACGCTTATTCGAATCTTTTAGAAACTATGCTTCTTATTTCTTTTTGTTTTTTACCGGCAATTAGAGTAGTAATTCAACTTCTTACCACTTTACCACGCAGCTTCTTATTAAGAATACGTTTGCTGGTTAATATGAAGACCCTAGTTCAGTAGAAAAATTTTCGCGGAAGGGGTCTTCGCTACCGGTTAGTTATAAGGAACATGCGAGTCGCAAATTTCTGTAGGCTCTTAGATATGATAGCACCAGTATGTCTTCTTCTCTCGGCATATTCAGACTTCACAGGCTCTTAATTATGAGGGAGAGAGGGAGATGCATGTTGTAAGCCAAATGGATATTCAAGAGAAATTGCTTTGCAAAGCGCTTGAAATCATGCTGCGGAGGTAGAATGGCTATCGAGACCCGGCGAACCATGAATTTATGATTGCCGTCTTTTCTTGCTCTGTCAAACTTCGCATCTCCTCTTCTCCTTGCCAGACGGACGCCACAGCAACACACTCCTCCTCAGTGGGTTTTCGGGAAAGGGCTTTCTCGATCGATCTCTGGATGCCCACGAGGGTGTGCCCTGCCAGTCCAATCCCTCCTAAACGATATGCATCAGTATAGAGCTCCAAAGGCAATGGGTGAAGGCTTCATGGCTTACCAGCTGCGGGTTTGACCGCCAAACCCCCTACACCCTTCACGAAACCTTTCACAAAGCCCTTAGTTCCCTCTTCCTTTGCACCTTTCACGGGCTGCACGAAGAAGCCGGTAATGCCATCATACAAGCCGTATCCAAACCCCTGGCCAAAGAACATCAGCACGAGACGCAGCACAGGCCCAACGAAGTCAACGCACCTTCCCAGCCGCAGCCAATCCTGAAGTGAAGCCGACAATCTTCTCATTCTTCCTCACCGTCCTGTCCCCGTACCGGCGGGGCATGTCGTTGAACTCCCGCGCCAGCCCGTGCGTGTACACGCCCGGCGCCGCCAGTCCCCCGCCAACGATCTTCGCGAGCCCCTTCCCCGAGGTGGCCACCCCTTCCGCAAACCGGTCCAACCTCTCCGCCCCGCTCTGCTTCCTCGCGATCCGCACCTGACTTCTCTCCTCGCCAGAATTAGCCGACGATGCCGACGGCGCCGCCGCTAGAGCGAGGCTGCTTGACGCTGCCGAATGGCTCCCCGCGCCGTAGACATCGCCGGCTGCAGAGGCCGGAGACAGTGTTGCACCAACAGAAGAGCTTCTCCGGCTGCTCCCCGCGGCCTGCTGCTCTTCGGCCGCGAGCATCTTCTTGCGGTACGACCGCAGCGAGGCCTCGGACGCGCCGCGTTGGATCTCGCTGACCGTGCTGAACGTGCTGGTTTTTAGCCCGCCGCCGAAGGAGCCGTTGGACATGCTTTCATCTGTCGTTGCTGCTTCTCCTTGTTCATCGTCGTATATCCGGATGCTGTGTTAATTTCCATCCCGATTAGTTTCCGAACAGATCCGGACTTTACGGAAAGGAAGGGGGGGCTCACAGCTCTACGTTCGCCCCGTCCAGCACCTTCTCGTGCACCAGCACCGCGGCCGCGAGCGTCGACAGCCGGACGTCGCGGTCAGTTGCGCTCTTGACGCGCCATGAGGCCGCTCGGCTGGGCAGCACGAGGCAGCGGCCGGTGGGCGGCTCGTAGGCCGGCGGCGGGCCGTCGTTCAGCTCGGCGTCGACGACGTGCAAGCCGTCGGTGGGCACGGGTTTGCGGACGACGACCTGCAGCCCGTCGTCGGGCCGGGCCGCGACGTGGAGACCGTCGTCGGAAACCAGTGGTCGGCGCTGCGTTTGTTTACCACTCGCAGAACCGGGTGTGGTAGGATCGTGCGGCTGCAGGTTCTCTGTCCAGACGGGGATGGGGAGTGAGAATCCTTCGCTCGTTGCAGTAGTGTCGGTCTTTAGCTGCGGAGATGCCATGGCGGGACAATTGCAGGTAGGATGGATGATGGGGTACCTCGAAACTTCAAGAAAGATAACTACTACCTAGGCTGCGTCACCGCTATGGGATCCATTGTGGCTTGCCGCACTACTGCGGGGGGCCGAGCTAATGATGCACGCTCCTAGCAAGCATCAGCGTTGGGTCGAAAATGCTTGAAGCTCTGATTGGTTGGCGATCTTCGATTAAAGTATTTTTAGTTTTTGGGGGCCGGAGGTTCAGCAAGACTGATGGCCTGCGCCTGCTGGCGACCATAGCACCCGGGAGCTCTGTCCTGCAAAGCTTTTTCAAGTGGCTATACAGTCTCAGGTTCATATAAAATCTACTGATCGATGTGCTCTAAATTGCCGTTTGTGGTTAGACCAGACAGATCTACATTCTTCTAAATTTATCTTTACGTCCGAAGGGAACTGTCGCCATATTTTTTTCTCCCATGTGTTAGACAACTTCATTGCCTTTTTCCTTGTCCAAACCAGAAAAGAAAAGAAAAACTAAGTGGAGGGAGGAAAAGTGTTCTTATGCATACTCTTCGCCCTTGTTTGGTGGCGTAACGTCCTTGCTGGTAAATGAACATTGTCCGAGTTCTCCGTTTGGCATGCTCCTTACAACACCCCACATTACCTCCTCCTTGTGATGCTCACCGTCACCTGACGGGGGATGACATGCTGCTGAGATGACCAAGCTACAATGACCCGCGTATGGCATAGGGTGCTGAACTTTCAACAAAGGGAAAAGGTAGATCCCCAAAACAACCAAGAAGAACACAGAGCCGAACACTACCCCACTCAAAGGCGAATATCCTGTAGTACATTTCGATTCCTCAGGTACCAAATTTCCGCTGCTGTCTAGAATCTCAAGGCGACTGAGAAACAACGTTTGTGAAAGCAGCCAATGAAGACATCCAGAAGCTATCGTCAGTGGTAGCGCCCATTTGTACGGGAGCTGAAGGAAATATGTGCTTCTTTGATGACCGCATGGTCTCGTAACACGTAGTCCCTTTCTTTCCGTAGCGTATGCGTTCCATTCTCGCTCAAAACACATGGATGTGCAGAGCCGGTTCAGAGAGAGATAGGAAAAAGATAACATGATCTGTGGCGAGTTCGAAAGTAATGCATTCAGAAGGATTGCCGTTGTATCGAAAGACCGTGGTGCGAATCCGACTCGACGGGGAGATGCCGTACCCCAAGAAGTAGGTCGACCGCTGGTGAAGAACAAGACGAGGCAAGTGGTAAGAACGATTACGCCTAGTAGAAGCCTAGTAGGGCGTTAGCCTGTCATCTAACAGGAATTGTACATGGTGCGTGTGGAGCCAAGGAAATTACCCACTTACATTGTCGGTCGAAGGATAACATGTCGCTCGCCGGAAATATGAATGTAGCGTCCAAAGTAGGGTTCGTATACCTTTATCGGCGTTTCTCTGCGTATTACAGCCTTCCTATGGAGGGTACTCATACCCATGGTTCCAGGGTGAGGGGTTTTCAGAAACGAGGAAATCGCGTCCCCAATCGTCACTACTTGGGAAAGCGGCCTCCGTAGGGTCCATGCCATCGCGCAGAGCTTCATGGAGTTGCAAAATATGACAATGACCATGAAATGTATACCAATCTGGACCTCGCTTCCGCTTGAAGTCCGCGTTGCGAAACCATGAGTGATGTGAAAGGGCGGTTGCCCATTAAACGTTACCCACGGGAGCTGGTCGTAGTTGCTAAGGCTCTGGAGGCCTTGTGTCTCCGCAACCTTGACTTTGAGACCTCGTGGCAATTCGAAGGTGGACCCGTCACAGTTGGAGAACCGTGGCAAGTTCAGGGGATACGCTACCAAAGTCTCACTATCCCCAACACTTGGGCCCAACTTCATTGTCCCGAAATTCGCGATATTTGGAGACTCATGCGTATCCAGGCAAGCGTTTTTTTGTTTCCGAAATCTTCAGTGTCGTACCGACTTTGTCCGCAACAAGGTATAGTGTTCCGGTTTCACTGATGTACTGTGCTGCGTATTGGGATTTCCATTGTTCGTTCGTGAGATTATGGGCATTCTGGCTGAGCCAGACCATAGTCGAAGAGTCGCTTGCGTTCACGAAGTGGACTTCATAGTCACGTCCGATAGTGACCTTGAATACGGCGGAGTTGTAACTTCGTTGTTCAGTATCAAGACTCATAGTAAGGATTGATATAAACTTACTAGAGGTGTAAAGGGATCGAAGAAAAAGCAAGTAGAAAAGCAACGAATGCTTGCTTTCGTTCGATGTGAAAAAAGTTCCGTATACTCAGAATTCCGATATCGACCCAGGTTCTGGTGTCGTGGGCCGCATCGATTTCCTCGCGAGTAGGAGCGCAGAGGATTTGCATGCAATAGTTGCTCGAAGCCAGGAGGGTTGTGCTCAGGATGTTGATCACGAGATGGCAGGCCGTGTTCCAGCTCTCAACCTCTTCTTTGGTACCTCTGAATATTGTTCCAATGCCATGGCTGGAGCCACCATAGTGGAAAAGGCCAATAAGGAGCAAGCAGACGTTGCAAATGAGCACGAAACTAGTCGCCCAGCATCCGAAATACACCCCTCCTCGCCATGCAGTGCAAGGCTCGGATATTCTCGGCCTTTTGAATAGCTTTGTTGGCGCAAAAATTCTTGTCCATGAATGCGAAGAGGGTTGCTTAGGGCTATGCTCCATCAGTAAAGATGCAGAGGTAGAAGAACCAGGCCTACTCATCGGCAGTCAGCTTCACTTCTTAGATTTATCAGCTACCATTCATGTTGAGCTCGAAGCTTACTCGTCATGATTATCACCCATCTCAAACGTTTGCCCGCTGTCGCACTGGAGTTGGGCAACGCCTCGATTTTGTAGGCGTGAAGGCTCCATTGTACTTGCGTTAGGAGGTACATCAAGCAGAATAAGTCAACGGAATCTGGTAAGGCTGCTTGGGGTTCCAGCTGATATTTAAGAGAAATGCTACACCGAAAGAGCATTGCTATCATGTAGCACAAACACCGATTTTATGTACGACTTTGCAATTGCGTGTCTGCCATTTTCCATTTTGAGATCTATGCCTTGCATGCTGACCGGCGACCGCATAGTGCGACACCAAAACAGAAAGGGCTGAGTGGTACTGTGCAAGTGGGTAAGGCAGGAACTTGATGATTGATCTCCAAATGCTGCAGTGACTGCATACCACCGGTGAGCGCCTCGCACTTTGAAGCCTTACATGGCACTTGCTGTGCGAGGAAACACAAGAAATTCTTTTAGCACCTGTCGCTGAAACCCGCACGACTTCAGGTGAATCAGCAGGGATTAGCTGACGGCTTTTATTGTAGCTGACGTAAGGGGCTCAGCAGAGAAAGACGTGTTGATGCACAAACCGATCGGCAGCACCCTCATGAACGCGAAAGATACTCCGGCAAAAACTGTCACTTGAATTGGAGACTAGAACGTCTAGCATTGAATCTAGATCACCCTCCACCATTCGTCCAATAAACATGCGAAGCCTACATAATCATGATCATCCCAAACCTACTTATAATAGAATACAAGAAGAATATCACATTCCTCATTTTAGTTTACAACTTCATTCCCAACGCCTTGTGTACTCTCAGAGACTGCCTGATACTCAAGTCCAGCATGATCTCCTCGGAGCCACCAGGGATGGCGTAGGCGCGCACGTCCCTGTACAGGCGCTCGATGCGGCCGCCCTGTCCGCCGCGGGAGTAGGACAGACCGCCGAAGATCTGCGAAGCCTCGCGGGCGCAGAACTCGAAGGTGGTGGTGGCCTGAGCCTTCAAGCTGGCAATGGCGCCGCCGAGCTTGAGCATGGCCTCCATGTCGCTCATGCGCTGGCACTGGAAGATGAGGTTCTCGAGCCAGTTGTACGAGGCCTCGATCTGGCGGGCCATGTGGGCGAGCTTGAGGCGGATGACGGGGTGGTCGATGAGCTTCTTACCGAAGGTGCGGCGCTTGTTGGCGTACTTGACGCAGTCCTCGTAGCACACGCGCGAGAAGCGCAGGCACTGGATGATGATGCCGATGCGCTCGTGGTTGAAGTTGGTCATGATGACCTTGAAGCCCTGGTTCTCCTTGCCGATCAGGTTCTCGACGGGCACCTTGACATCCTCGAAGGTGATGTACGTGGTGCCGCTGCTCCACACGCCCTGGCAGTCCATGCGGCGGGTGCTGACGCCACCCATGTCGCGCTCGATGAGCAGGACCGAAATACCGTTCATGCCCTTGTCACTAGTGCGGACAGCGGTGGTGAAGTAGTCACACCAGATGCCGTTGGTGATCCACTTCTTCTCGCCGTTCACGATATAGTGCTTGCCGTCCTCCGAGAGCTTAGCCTCGCAGGTAAGGTTCGCGACATCACTACCGGCATCTGCTATCTGTTAGTCGTTTGAATGTTCAGGAAATCCAAAATGGGCTTACCAGGCTCGGTGATAGCCAAGCAAATACGCTTGTCACCGCTCAGGATGCCGGGCAGAATTCTGTTGACGAGCTCCTTCTTGCCGTGCTTGACGACAGGCGGGCAGCCGATACCGTAACCGCCGATGACGTTCCACACGAAACCACCGCTTCCAGAGCGCGACAGCTCGTCGGTCAGCAGCAGCTCGTGGAAGAGATCCCACTTCTCCGGCTCCACGCTTGCTACGCGCTTGTCCGTCAGATGCTTGGGCCATTCGTGAAGACCAAGAAGACCCGCAAGATAACCCCTCTCGCCCATGGCCTTGTATATCTCATCCGGCACCTTCTTAGCCTCGTCCCACTCGGTGACGTTCGGGCTGATCTCGTTGTCGACCCATTCGCGGATTTCAGCGCGGAGATCGGCGTGCGTCTGGTTGAAGTAGGGAGAGTGGTACTATGGACAAACGTTAGAACCGTCCTTTCTGCCACGGGGGAGCGACTACTTACAGTCTGGTACCAGGACGGGTCGGCGAACGGAATCAAGTCACCAAACTGGTCGAGGGGCTCGAAGTCCTCCTGAGGAACGACAGACACGGTGCCGGACTCAGCCTTCGGCGCCGCCTTGGGCGTCTTCGGCGGCGAGGGAGGAGCAGCAGCAGCAGGCTTAGGCTTGCTGTCGAGCGAGCCTACCTGAAGCTGCTTCTGGTACTTCTTCAAGATACCCTCATTGTGGTATTTCCAGAACTGCTTCGAAGCATCCTTGCCGGCGACACGCTGGAGGACTGCGGGGGCGAGTTAGCTCCAGGGGATCCATCACATGATGGGGCCACGCACTCTTCTTGCCGCCGGGGTGCTCGTCCTGGAACTTTGTCAGGTCGTAGACATCTTCGTCGACGATGATCCACAGGTTGTCGGCCTTGCTGCGCTCAGCCACATCGGCCTTAGAAAACGTTCCCGACATTTTGAGATGGTGGATGGACTAAGGGAAAGCAGAGAAAGATGGACGGAGCGGTGAGGTTCGGGCTACGGACGTAGTGATAAAGAAGGGTGGAGCGGATTAATAGCAAGAGCTCTCGGCCTTTGGGTCGTCCAGGTCGTTCTTTCACATGTCAGCGGACAGCGGCAGACGGGCGCCCACGTACCCCGGACATGCCTGAGTCTGGGGGAGCCGCAGGTAGCGGCGCTCGTGACGTGCGGCGGGCCAACCAGAGCAAAGGGCAATGCTGGCGGCGAGGTCAGCGGCCGCTCCGTCCGGGGTCGCACATGCCGAGGTCCAGCTGTGCCTTGCGTCACTTGCGGCACGTGCACTGCACCTGCCGAATCAGCACCGCCGCATTATGTACGACCACGCCGAGCTCATCTCATCCGCCGTCAGCTGTGCCCACGCTTCGCGACGCTTCTGGCGGCCGCATTCCTAAAGTGCCTGCGCCGCGGCTGGCCGGCCGGCCGGGAACCACGGCTTCTCTGGGGTACCGACGCTTTCGGACTGATGCTCTCCTTATGGGGCCACGGCTGGCATGGCGGCGGCCCTCTCCCCGAGACAATGCATTCTCGCGGACCACTGTGCGACTTGACCAATGATACTTATTAACCGGCCTGCTTGCCGTCTGAGTATATGCTGCCTAATGAGGCCCTGCAACTGCGCGAAAGACACCCCTCAGCGCACGCAAACCAAAGACATCCGTAAGCTCCTGAGGAATATTAACTTGTCGAAGCATCCATGTCAGCCCTGCGAATAGTTTGTCCGTTGACTACAGGGAAACATCGTAGGAGCTGAACGGGAAACTCCCCCGAGAGTAATCTAGGAATATGCAACCTTCGCCTTATCTGTATTTCCCCTGCAGCGTTTCAAGCCTCATGTCTTCCTTCCAATATCTCCTACTTCAAATTTCCAGCGATTTTCATGGATACTCTTCCTTTTTCTCGGGTCAATCGTAGACCATGAAACCTTCGGCTCAATTACTCCCGCCTGCAACGGCCCGTCTCTGGCTCAAGGCTTGAGACTGGCGATGGACTATCACCATGACGTAGATTTCTACATATGTGGGGTAGATGAGATACGCGAAGAACGAAATGCAATTGTACCTGCAGTTGCATGTCCTGGATTTGATCTCCTCAGATTTCCGCTGCCTGAGAAGCTGCTGTCTTCCTGTATCACTTTCTGTCATTGCTTTTTGCGGAACCGTCGCGAGGTGGGTCTCTCTTCAGCTCATGCATGCACACACACGCTTCAAGAGTCTGCTGCGAGATATCACAACATCTCCTCATTTTGTGCAACGCAGATAAACCGACTCGTCTCTTTGTTCAACGATAAAAGCTGAGCCCATTGGAACCGTTGGAGCTCCGCACAACACCCTCCAAACCAATTCCAATTGCCAGACGTTGACCAATTGACTCACCTCTCAATCGCAATGGGAACCGAAGCAATTCCCGACAGCATGCTCGCATGCCAGGTGGTCGAGGTATTACCCTCAGGCACAATCCACTCCCCCAATGCTGACCCCCCATCTAACACCACCCAGTTCAACCAGCCCTACAAAATCCACCAAATCCCAGTCCCGAAGCTCGACCTCGGCCCCCACGACCTCCTAGTCAAGATCGCCGTCGCCTCGCTCTGCCACACCGACTCGATGGTCGCCGCCGGCACCTACACGCCGGCGCTGCCCTGCACCGCCTCGCACGAAGGCGCCGGCACCGTCGTGCAGTGCGGCTCCTCGCCCGCCGCGACCGCCTTCACGCCGGGCACGCGCATCATGTGCGGCCTGTATCTGCACCACTGCGGCGCGTGCGGCGACTGCCAGGCGGGGCAGCCGCAGTACTGCCCCAACAGCGCCGGCGCCATCGGCGTGCACACGCACGGCGCCTTCGCCGAGTACGCGCGCGTCGACGCCCGCAACGCCGTGCGGCTGCCCGACAACGTGACCTTCGCGACGGCCGCGCCGCTCGCCTGCGCCGGCTGCACCATCTACCGCGGCGTCGCGGCGGCGGCGCTGACCGCTGGTGAGTGGCTCTGCCTCGTCGGCGCTGGGGGTGGTCTTGGGCACCTGGGCGTGCAGTTCGCAAAGGCGCGCGGGCTGCACGTCGTCGGGATCGATGCGCGCGACGAGGGGCTGGCGCTGGCGAGGGAGGCGGGCGCGGATGTGGTCGTGGATGCGCGGGCGGGGAAGGAGAGGGTGGTGGAGGAGGTGCGCGGTGTGACGGGCGGCGTGGGTGCGGACGCGACGGTGACGGTTGCGGATGCGAAGGGTGCGGCGGCGTTGGCGTGTGTGGTCACGAAGGTGCACGGGTTGATGGTGCAGATTGCGCAGGTGAGTTCTGAGGCGCTGGGTGTGGAGATATCTAGTCTGGGGGAAGTCAACTTACAATCGTATAGCCGGACGAAGTCGCCATACCTTTTCATGAGCTCATCTTTCGCGACATCAAGATTCACGGCTCGCTTGTTTCCTCGCCCGAGGAAGCACGTGAGATGATGAAGGTGGTCTCGGAGAAGGGCATCTCAGTCAAGACGAATCCGGTGCAGGGCCTGGACGAAATCCCGAAGCTGCTGGAGCTGGTGCGAAGTGGGAAGATGGCGGGCAAGGGAATCGTGATTGTTGACCCAAAGCAGATCGAGCACGAAAAGACGATTGGGGCAATGATCTGAGGTTCATCATTCCTAAGAGATTGGAATTGGGAGCGTAAGTGAGTCAGAGGTGTGAAGGAGATGTATGGAGTTTAGCTTCCCTGCCAGAATGACTGTCTGAAAGTGATAACAGCGGACGCGGTGCTTCGCTTTTAAAATGATTCCTAAAAATGACAAAAATTCCTTCTAGTTTCTCCACTGGAAGTTCCGTATTCCGCATTCTCTTCTGTGCATAGCAGACCCATCCGAGCGCTTACGCGGATCGCTACACCACCACTTCATATGCAAGGCGGGCCATCGCCTGATACCGACATCGGAAAGCCTTAAATAAAGCGGGATCGGGAACAATAGGGCCGTGTACGGCGGGACCAGCTTTCCGGTGAAGCGGAAATGGAGGTTCAGCAATTTGACATGTGCATTTAGGTTATCAGAGTGCAGCGGAAGAAGTGCGGGGTGCATGAGCGCCCAAGAGGAAACAAGCTCGCAAGGGACAGCGCTCAAGCTACCCAATCCGCCAATTTTCCAGAACGCGCCGTCTCCCGCCGTCCAATCACGGCTTCCGCAACTGGCTTTCCGCACCGCCTGTGGCCCCGTTTTGCTCCGATGGTGGCAGGGATCTGGCGGCGGGAATGACGTTCATGGCACGCGATCTATGTGGGGAAAGGATAACGCGCGGGTGTGCGGGAGAGGAATACGCAGGCATTCGCGCAAGATGAAGTCGGTGATGGTTAGACCCTGATGAGTGGGCCTTCTACCTCGCTGACATGGCTAGCTGCGTGAGGAGACGACGGCTCTCCTCTTAAGGCCCCGCTGCCCTCGCTTTGTGTTGGTTTGAAGTTGACATTCTGCTCGCGTGCTCAAGTTCGAATTGTTTAGCTTTGAATACAAAAAAGCCGTCTCTCTTCTTTGCAAACATTCATCATTTCTTTCCCCCCAAAAAGCATTACCATCTTTTTCACTGCCACAATGGTGCTCGGCGGCGCAGTCAAGATAGTCAAGGGTGAAAACATCAAGACCAGCGGTGCGCAGACAGAAGGCATGATCCGGATGAACGCCATCGCAGATATGTCCGACCAGATATGCGGCACAGGTGCGTTGTTCCCACCAATTCCCAGCGCCACATTCATCCGCTAACCCGCCCACATAGTCATGGTAGCCAAACCACACACCACCTCTGCCGTCCACCACCATGGCAACGAAGGTCCGTTTGCCCCTCCCCATACCGTCTTCACTCGGTCCTTCCCTTCCATCTACCTCCTCACAACTAACACTCAAACAACAGACACAATCATCTACGCCGTCAGCGGCCACGGCAGCATCGTCAGCGACAACGGACGCACGCGGCAGGAGCTGGGTCCCGGTGACTTCGCGCTGATCCCGGCTTTCGCGCAGCACCAGGAGATCAACGACAGCGACGCCGACGTCGTGTGGGTCATCACCCGCGGCGGGCGGACGCCCGTCGTCGTCAACCTCGACGGCTGGGGTCAGGAGCTGCGCCGCAAGAGCGACGCCAACAGCTACCACCGCCGCGACAGCAGCGAGGCGGGTAGCAGCTACGGCGGGAGCCCCGTGGGGAGTAGGCGGTTGTGAAAAGGGGTGGAGGATCGAGTGAGTGAGTGAGTAGGTGATGGAGCGAGGTTGAGTCTCTTGTTTTCCCCTTTCTTTAATTTTTTTTTTTCTCTTTGGCTTTGGGACTAAGGCTTCACGATGTATGTTGGCGTGGCGTGTCTGTATGCAGAGCAATTTCTAAGTGGCTTCTACGAACGGCTTGAATATCCATATGAATTTGTGGGTTGCGACCGTTCTAACTCTTGCATCCTAACGATCCACTCGGGTCTCGCCGCTAGACCGGCATTTGAAAATCGGAACCATTCAAGCTTACTTTGTAGGCTCGCCGGGAAGGATGCTATTTAGCCTAGGAAGCTGTTCCTGCGTCCTCTTCGTCATGTGAGCTTGGTTGGTCGGAAGTCAGCAGATCTTGGTGACCCTGGGCAGTCGATTTAACTGACCCCCGCCTCGGAGTTTCTGAAACAGCAGAAGATCAGCTCCACACGAATGACTTGCAGATGTGATGTCGTCAGGAGCAACATTGTAAATCCTTCTGTAGGCAGGCAGCAAACAGACGATCGCATTTGGGAGGTCGGTTCTACGCCGAGTACCTTCCTCGCAAAACATACCCGTCGGTATTGCGCCGAGGATTGGTGAACACCACATATCCCATTTGCCCGCACGGGTCTTATATTCTTCAGCAGAGCCTCTATACAGCCTCTGCGGGCTGGCCATCGCTTAGTCTGCAAACAGGAGGCGGCAGCTATTGCTGTCTCTGGGCAAATCGTGCTCAGCGAGTAGGTACGAATGGCGACCTAATCTGGTCAGAAAGGCTTACGAGTCCAAAACCGAGAAGATAAGAAAATATACCGGACGAAGCCAGAAGCCGACTGTAAGAGATTCCAGCCGCAACAGTGGACTCGGTGCGGATGCGGACATGTGCGACCAGCCGGTAGAAACACGCGGGGTCGCACAACACAGCGCGCCCATGTCTCGGCAACGAAAATCGCCAGCCACGCGGTTAAGCCATGAGACTTACTATGCTGCTAACCGGGCGATGCGTTGTCTCTGAATTTTCTCGCGTGCGTCTGAGACGGTGAGCCTCGCAACGGTTGTTTGCCTGGAGTAAGTTGGTACTGCATCAGGGCAAGCTGAACGTTTGCTGATGATCACAACGCAGGTACGTCGTCGAGGTTGTTCCCGCAACCAGGTTTCATCCACCTGGTCACAGGCGGCAGGTGGTGATGGGGTTGGCGAGAGCTAAGTTTTGAGGCGTTGAGGCTCGTCGGTCCTGGCATCATGATCTGGCATTTATGACACCGGCAGGTGGCAGCAAGGCGCTATTGTTCATGACCTAGTGAGGAATCAGCCAGCTCTGATTCGTTGCGCGAGAGACATGATAACAGACTATTGAGCCGTGGAAGCTCGCACATGTGCAGTAGATGGGGAACACAAGCGGCTGCTGGAATAAATTAATAGCACCGAGCCGTTGGATCAACCGAAGGAGCGCAGTGCTAGGAACACACCAATCAGACGGGTCGGTTGCGAGGCGTGCGAGAGCATGTTGTCGTGTAGGGAAGTGATCGTCCCAATCCCATCAACAACTCCAGTCGCCGTGTATGCTCTTCTGTTGCTTGTGCGATAACCCCACTTCATATAACCCTCAGAAACCGCCATTCATTTAGCTCAGAACACCTCAGTGCGCCATCAGAGAAGAAATAAACTTCTACTTTCTACGCAAATAGCCGCCATGCCTCTCAGCCACAGGCCAAATTAGTATGCCTGACCATGCAGCGACATGCCCATTCCGCTAGCGCTCCTAGTCGACCGTGCAGCCCCGGACCGATGCGGCACTATCGATGGGCCATGTGCTACCGGGGCCGTTTTCCCGCTCCCGTTGGGCCCCCTTATGGCGACTGCGTGTAGCGGCACGCTTCCCCCCTCACGCTCCTGATACGCTCACGCGCTTTGCCCAACAATCCCTTCACAACCCGGATGACCAGCATCCGACAGCCACCCTATCGTGGCATCTCTTTGAACACCGTGCTCAAAATCATGTCCACTCTTTGAAGACCCTCCGCTTGTTCGCGTGCGCCCCACTTGTGATGTGCAAGAGTGTGGAGGTGGGCGTGCTGGTACAAGAGGAAAACGAAGTCGATATCAGCCGTGAAAGAGTCGAGTGAAAAGCTCTCAGAATTCGCACATCTCTCAGACTTCCTGTTGACTTGTTTTTCCATCGCCACCTGAAGCTGCTATGGAAAGGGCAGTTGGTCTATGACATACTTGCTTAATACCTACTTTGTGGTTCCGCTTCTGACAATCACGAGTCCATCTGATCCTTTTACGAACAACTCTTCCACTCTTTTTTGATTCTTCCTAATTTTGTTGATACCCATTCGATAGTCGTAGCATCGCTATGGCTAATATTGTTTTGTCCTTGGCGCTTGTGCTGGTGGTCCACGAGATTGGTGGTACAGTGCTGGCACAGAAAACCGACTATACACAACATGTTGATCCATTGTAAATTCCCTGTGGCTTCATTCAGAAGCAGAGTCCCTCGACGTCCTACATGACAAGCCGCTGACCAGTCCATCTAGCCACGGCACCGAGAATGGCGGCAACGTCTTCCCCGGCGTCGTACCAGGTAAGTCCCCGCAAAGTCTCTCTTGCAGGATCGTTGCTCATGCGCGGCAACAGCACCCTTCTCCGTGGTCAAGCTCGGCATCGACGTCTCGTCCGGCACCACCGACGCCTACTCGGGCTACCTGCCGACGGGCAACGTGACCGGCTTCAGCATGCTGCATGAGAGCGGCACCGGAGGCGCGCCGAAATACGGTGTCGTTTCGCAGCTGCCCGTCGTTTCTGCTGGCAGCTCTTCCTCCGTCCCGATCAACCCCCTTGCCGATCTCGGTGTTGCGCGCGCTGAGTCGGACGAGGCGGCCATAGGCTACTATCGCGCGCGACTGGCGAATGGTGTGACGGTCGAGCTGGCGGGGACGAACCATGCTGGTTTGTACCGGTATGCATTCCCTGTAGGCGCGAATGCATCGTCGGCGTCGGCGGCGGTGGTGGTGGATGTGTCGCATGTCCTGCCGTCGTTCAGAGGGATGGGGTGGGGTCAGGAGTATGCGGGCGGAGCGTTTGAGATTTTTGATGATGGGCATTACGAAGGGAAGGGGACGTATAACAATGGCTGGAACCTCGGTAAGTGCTGCGGATTGAATGATTTCGAACAACGGCTGACTTGAACCCGCCAGCACCGGACTGGAGCATTTATTTTTGTGGCAGGTTCAATGCTACGGCGCAGAGTAGCAAGACGTTTTCGGGAAGCGGGGCTATTCTTGACCAGTACGGCAAGGAGTCGTCTGTATCCGGCTCTGAGCGCTTAGGTGGCGTTTTTGCGTTTGACGACACTGCTGTTCAGTCGACGGTTGGCATTTCGTTTATCTCGTCAGAGAAGGCATGTCAGTTCCTGGACGATGAACTACCCTCTGATACCACATTGGAGTCTCTGGTCGCAGCTTCTCAGGAGACATGGAACAACCAAGTCTTTTCGAAGGTCACCACGACAGAGACGGATCCAGAACTCCTAACGCAGCTATACTCAAGCTTGTACGGGATGCACCTGATCCCGTCCAACCGCACAGGAGAGAATCCCTTGTGGGAATCTGATGAGCCGTACTACGACGACTGTGAGCCAAGTTCCCAGTACAGCTTAATGCAGAGCTAATAAGGACTGTAGGGTTTACGCTTTGGGACTTGTTTCGCTGCACAACGCCACTGATGCATATTCTTCAGCCAGAGGCATACGAGGAGCAGATTCGCTCGTTCATTGACATCTGGAGAAATGAAGGCTTCATGCCTGACGCGCGATCATCGAACTGGAACGGTCGTGTTCAAGGCGGGACCAACGCTGACAATGTGCTTGCTGATGCGTATGTAAAGGGCGTGAGAGGGGCCATCGACTGGCAAAAAGGCTACAGTAAGCCACGTCTAAGCCAGACCTGCAAGACGTTACTAACGGCGCTGAAGGTGCAATGCTCACCGATGCGGAGAAGGTGCCAGCGAATAGCAACGATCCGTCGACAGCGCCAGATGTGTCGTCGACGAAAGAGGGGAGGGGAGCGCTGCCAGATTGGCTCCATTACGGGTGGATCACGCCCACGTACTCACGAGCTGTGTCTAGAGCGGTGGAGTATTCGGCGAATGACTTTGGTCTATACCAGGTGGCTTGCGGATTGGGCCGGGATGACGACGCCACGAAGTACCTCCGCAGATCCCGCAATTGGCGAAACCATTGGAACTCCAACGCTACAGCGCTGGGATTCCGTGGCTTCGTTGTCCCGCGCAACGCCGATGGGACGTTCGTGGAGCAAGATCCTCTCTCGTGTGGTGACTGCTACTGGGCGTCTCCGTACTATGAGGACAATCCGTACACTTACAGCTTCAACGCGATCCACGACATGGATAACCTGATAAGCCGGGCGGGAGGCTCGAGCACGTTTGTCAAGCGCTTGGACGCGTTCTTCTCGCAGAAGCTGTACAACCCGGGCAACGAACCGAGCTTCACGACGCCGTACCTCTACAACTACGCGGGCCGACAGGATCTCACGGTCCGGCAGATCCG
This sequence comes from Lasiodiplodia gonubiensis, assembly GCA_009829795.1. Taxonomy (NCBI): domain Eukaryota; kingdom Fungi; phylum Ascomycota; class Dothideomycetes; order Botryosphaeriales; family Botryosphaeriaceae; genus Lasiodiplodia; species Lasiodiplodia gonubiensis. The sequence goes on along the minus strand of RHKH01000026.1, from coordinate 302,132 downwards.
CACGACCGGGTACAACAGCTATAACGCGGGGCGGGGCGGAATCCCGGGCAACAGCGATGCGGGTGCGATGCAGAGCTGGATCCTCTGGAACATGATCGGCCTTTACCCCGTGACCGGGCAGACAACCTTCTTGGTGGGGAGCCCGTGGTTTGAGCAGCTGACGATCTCGTTGGGCGACGGCAAGTTCCTCAACATCACGTCCAACGCGGACGCGGCGACGCAGCGCGGGCAGGCCGCCTACTACGTGCAGAGCTTGACGGTAAACGGTGAGGCATGGGACAGGTCGTGGGTCACATGGGAAGATGTGTTTGCGGAGGGTGGAGAGATGGCGTTCGTACTTGGCACCACGCCACAAAGCTGGGATATTGGTGATGCGCCGCCCAGCCCAGCGACTCATCCTCCCGCCTGATGCCAGCTCAGGCCGGGAGGCGTGAGTAACAGGGACGACGGCGGAGGTGCGAGCGGTGAGGATGCGTGGGCATCTCGAGGCGGGCTTGGCTCAGGGGTGGCGGCGCGGGCGCTCTGGGCGATGGTCATTCTGAACGTGATCGTGTTTGCAGGAGCGAGCGTAGCCGTGTGGCGGATGTTGGTGTTGCGCAGGCGTCTGCGGCAAGCGCAAGCAGGGACAACGGCCAAGGAAGGAACAACAGCCGAAACGCGCTAGCGGCAGCCGCTAGAGATCTACACGAAATTAGAGCGATAAGGAAATGTCGTTCAACGTGCAACGCCAGCAACGCGGGGCGTGGGGCTCGTGCTCGAGCTCGGCAGGCAGGCGGTGAATCGTATTTTTTGGAGCCGGCAGGCGCGAGCTCGTGAAAGCCGCTGCTGGCCAGCCGCAACGACAGCTCGTGCAAGGGAGCTCCCTGGCTCCCCAGACGCCGCTTCAATCGCAAACGGCACCGTGCCCATGCCCTTTCTTCCCTTCTTTCACCACCATCGCTTGCGCCCATGTCAGATGGGCCACGCTGACCCGGGTGGCTTGGCCCTTTGTGTCGAGTCAGCCAATTGCTTCGCTCTCCACACAGGCCAAGATGGCGCCCCGGAGGCCGACCCGCCCAGGCCCCAAGCGGACGCCTAGCTTCTGGGCTTGGCTTGCCCTCCGTCACCGCGTCAGCCCGTAAGATCACGCTCTCCATCTCGAACCGGAGTGCGCCTTTCGGCTGGTGCGCCTGAATTGAAACTACGATTCGAGAACATCCCGCGCCGCCTTGATTCCCGCGACCTACATATACACACGCGTCGCGCGCCGGCCTCCAGACTCCAACCGCTGGCCTGGGTTCTCCTTCTCTCCAAACCCCAGGAACGAGGAGCCACCATGTCGTCCGTCACCAGCAGCTCGGCCACGGCCACGGCCACGGGCACTCCCAAAGCTCCCGAGCAGGCGGGTATCATCGAGGGTAACAACCCGACCCACTACAACCCCAAAGATCCGATTATTCTGTTTATCATTCAGGTACCGTCCCCACTTCTCGTATGCGCCTCGCAAGGCTGACTCTGGACAGGCTGGTATCATCATTATCTTCTGTCGCGCCCTCCACTATCCTCTGCAGAAGCTACGCCAACCGCGCGTCATTGCCGAAGTCATTGGCGGCATCCTGCTTGGCCCGTCCGTAATGGGCCAAATTCCGAATTTCACCACCACTATATTCCCCACGGCCTCAATGCCGGCCTTGACACTGGTCGCAAACTTGGGTCTTGTGCTGTTTTTGTTTCTGGTTGGTCTCGAGGTTGATTTGCGTTTCCTCCTCAGCAACTGGAAGGTTGCGGCGAGCGTCGGTGTGGCGGGCATGGCGCTTCCCTTTGGCCTCGGCGCTGCTATCTCCTACGGACTGTACAATGAGTTCCATGGCGAAGGTGGCACTGTGCCGATTAATTTCGGCGTCTACCTGCTCTTCATCGGTGTTGCCATGGCTATTACGGTACGCTTGGCCTTTTGCGGAGAGGAAAGGTGGCGAAGCTGACACGAGGTTCCAGGCCTTCCCGGTTTTGTGCAGAATCCTTACTGAGCTGAAGCTGCTCACCACTCCGGTTGGTGTCATTGTGCTCTCGGCTGGTGTTGGAAACGACGTGGTCGGTAGGTTACACTTGCGCGGGGACACTGCGGGGACTTTCAGGCACCGTTTCATGCAGCTAACCCAAATTGAACAGGCTGGATTCTCCTTGCTCTTTGCGTTGCCCTCGTCAATGCGGGTAGTGGCATAACCGCGCTTTGGGTTCTACTCGTTGCTGTCGGCTATGTGCTCTTTGTCTGGTTCGCCGTTAAACCTGCATTCTGGTGGGTCCTGCGCAGGTCTCGTGCTCTCCAGGATGGTCCCAGCCAGGGAATGATTGCTCTGACAATGCTTCTGACCCTGACTTCGGCCTTCTTCACTGGCGTTATCGGCATTCATCCTATTTTCGGGGCTTTCATCATTGGACTGATCTGTCCTCATGAGGGAGGTTTTGCCATCAAATTGACCGAGAAGATTGAGGATATCGTTAGCGCCATCTTCCTCCCTCTCTACTTTGCTCTGTCTGGTCTCAACACCAACCTGGGCCTCCTCAATACAGGAATGACCTGGGCTTACGTCGTCGGTGTCATTTTTGTCGCATTCTTCGGTAAGTTCCTCGGCGCTTCTGGAGCAGCGCGCGCCTGTGGTCTTGTCTGGAGAGAGAGCTTTACCATTGGTGCGCTCATGAGTTGCAAGGGCTTGGTCGAACTCATCGTCCTGGTAAGTCGAGCATGCTACAAGCCAAAGTTATCCTCAGCTAATTGTGGTTAGAATATCGGGTTGCAAGCCAAAATCCTCAGTCAGCGCACCTTCACCATTTTCGTTGTCATGGCCTTGATCACGACATTCGTCACGACCCCCCTCACGTCTTGGCTGTATCCTCCTCATTATCAACGTAAGATCGAGGCCTGGAAGAGGGGCGAGATCGACTGGGATACGGGCGCTGCCATCAGCCACCACGAAGACAGCACAGACGCGGTTTCGTTCGAGAAGCTGGAGAGTGCAAAGGTTCAAAGCCTACTTGTTTACCTTCGCCTAGACAGCATGTCTGCTCTGCTTCCCCTCGTATCACTGTTCGGTGCCACGCCCAGCAACGGCAAGAACAAGATCCATCCGTCTAAACCGTCCGAGTCGCATGAGCAGGAAGGATCGGTTGTGACGAAGAGGCCTGTCAAGGCTCATGGTATCCGTTTGCTAGGGCTCACGGACCGTGAATCTTCAGTCATGAAGGTGTCTGAGGTGGACGAGTTCGGACTACACGACCCTGTGGTGAACACTTTCAGGACGTTTGGTTATCTCAACAATCTCGCAATCTCCGGAGAGGTTGATGTCACTCAAGAGGATTCTTTCTCAGACACGTTGGTTTCCCGCTCTTCTGACATGTCCTCGGACCTTGTCATCATCCCCTGGAGCGAGACCGGAAACATGTCTGAGCTTGTTGCCATTTCAAATGACGCCGTTCGTCGCAAGCTTCACGCAAGTACCTACAACAACTTCGTCACCTCTGTCTTGAACAAGACCTCCAGCGTTACCGCTGTATTCATCAACGAGAACTTTGGTGGCTCCGGCAAGAAAGATCGGAAGAAGCTACAGCGTTCGATCAGTCATATCAGTCTTCGCAGCAGCCAAGAGAAGAACATCCCGATAGCCCCGAGCGCCGACAAGACTCACCACATATTCTTCCCCTTCTTTGGCGGAGCCGATGATCGGGCCGCGATCCGTCTCGTTCTTCAGCTGGCCGAGCACCCAGATGTTACTGCAACACTCGTCCACTTCGAGACGCCCGACGGGTACTTCGACTCCTCGGCCGAAATCACATCGGCGGAGACAGATTCTCCGGCAACGGGCAAACAGCCCACAACATCGGTTGCACCCAGCGCTGATAAGGATGCTGCTTTCTTCCAGGCGCTGCGCAGCTCGGTTCCAAGCGAGCTACAAGATTCGGTTCTCTTCGATTCGGTGACGACGACAAGTCCTATCTCGGCCGCCATGGAGCGCGCACAATTGGAGGTTGGCCAGAACCCACGCAATGCCGGTGATCTTATTATTCTGGGACGTAGCATTGCGCAGTTCTCAGCATTCACCAAGGAGAGTGTCAAGGACGTCCCACGGGACGACGTTGATTCCGAGGCTCAGAAATGCCTGGGCATTGTCGCAGAGACGGCTGTCAGGTCGAAGGTCAAGGCAAGCCTTCTTGTTGTGCAGGGCCGCACTCTTCCGACAGAGTAAAACGAAAGGAGAGGCGCCTCAACTGGAGGGAAGGTCTGCCGAGCACTCTGATGCCAATGGGGCCCGTTCTGCGAAGAGCATGACGTCTGCGTTCGGCATATTCAACGAAGCTTGGCGTCGAAGCATTTGAATGCTCGCTATTCTTTGGCATACCAAAGGCGGAAGGCGGACTGAAGAGCGAGCCGTTAGCGACAAGGGAAGTCTATCGATGCCGGACTCGCTTGGCACGGCTGAGATATCGGGTGCCATTGGACGTAAAGAGATCATGATTCACGATGGATGTTATTTCGGGTTTTCTACTGATACCTCGGGTTCTTTCACGCGTAGCTGTTGCAATGTCTTACGTCAGGGCTGCTTAGCCCTTTACATTTCGTCATTCGTTTCCTGGTGTTGATGTTGAAATTGCGCTGTACTAAAACCATACAACTATAGACGTAGATCTGATATCTAACATAGTGCATGAACAAGTGTTTCGTTTCCCACATTTCATTAAGACGGCTGGCGATGCGCGAGTAAAATTGCGGCTGAGAGAAAGGCGTCGGCATCGATGCAGGACGGAGAAGTGCCGATTGGCGAAGGAATAATCGTGGCCAAGGCTCAGGCGACCCGTGACGGTGTCAGGCGGCAATGATTATCTTCATTCCACTCCTACCCCACCATTGTCTCCTGATTTGTGAAGCTTAAGCAAGCCACTGCATGCGTACCATGGTTGACCGGCCCCCTAAGTCAGTGCCAGCTGTGAGGGGTCTGGCCAAACCATGGCCCATCCCGGCCCTCCGGTGCATTTTGACGCAACCTACATCAGCTTCGCTGTCGATAATGCTTGTATCGACGAACGAGAGACCCTGAACGTGGGGTGATTATTGACAATGGCTGCTGCGAGGTTTTTTGACCAGTCAGCTCAATTGCAGCCCTGTGTTTCAGCTTGGTGCGTGTATTTATCATCCGTGTCCGGTGCCTCTTAGTGTTTCAGCTCAACGCTCACTCCTCTACGGGCATACGGATCTATCAAAGGTAAGCCAGCTTGACACCCTTCGGCCGGCGGGAAAGCTGAACGTCATAGCCTGTTAAATATGTCGTCTTAAGCATCATTGTATGGGAGTCTTGATATATCTCTAGTTCACGGGACTATACTCGTCTTGGCAAGACCATTGCAAGCCGTCATCCAGCAATACAGACTAAATAGACTTCCGCTATCGTTCCCGTCGGTTTCCAACTACTGATACAGTAGCTCGGACGATCTCCCGCCGCGCGTGCCTCGAAATCCTCCTTTCACGCGCATGCTCTCCGAGTTACTTTCCCCATGAAACTCCGCCTGGCGATACCGCTTGGCTCAGGCGCAGCATCGGCCGAACTGAAGAGTTTCTCGCTGCCTGGACGGACCCGCACAGGATCTGCTGTTCGCCTTGCCGTTCCTGCACCGCTAGCGATCATCCGGCCCATCCTGCAGTCCATTGGACGGTGACGACGGCGTTAGCCAACGGCGATCGATGTTCACCGCCTATTTTCTACAACCCGCCACTTCGTATCCCAGCACACACGACGCAAAGACACTCCTCGTGGGAAAAGGCGGAATTTTGCGTTTCTTCATCCTTTCCAACTGCAAATCGTTCGCTTCTCGACTCCTCGTTTTTTACTCAGCGCGGGGGTTTGTTGTCCTGCACACGACCCCTTTCCCTCTGGCGCCACCACCACCCAGCAGGATTTTGAATGCACCAATAGCAGACCGCTTCTCTTCGCGAATGCTTTGCAGCGTTTCTCCTCAGCCTGATCCTTGGCTGCATCCCGGTCCTCTTCGTGGCGGCAGCAGAGTAATAATCAAACATTATCGTGAGCGCGCCATCCTTGGAAAGGGGAAAGAATCGGTCCGCGGCGCGGGTGGTGGGAGCAGGCTACGTCGTTGTTGTGGCCATGTCGCAGACTGCCGACGTCGACTGGAACACGACGCCAGCCGGCACAGCGCCCGAAGGTCAGATCAGCGAGCTCGCAGACTCGCCCTCGCTCGCCTACCGCGTCACGGCTTCGAACGTCGTGTGCGCCGTTGTTGTCATTTTGACCGTGGGCTTGCGCTTCTATACCCGCATGCATATTGTGAGAGGGCTGGGAATCGATGACTGTAAGTTTGTTTTCAGTTCTTTACTCCCGCGCATCCCCGCTGACGCCTCGGTAGATGCGTTACTTATAGCTGTGGTGTTTTGGGCACTTCTTGTTGCTACCCTCGAGGTATTTCCCTGCCTTTGCTTGAGGGTAGCCAATCACTGACTCTCCCCTACAGGTCATGCTTAAATACGGCCTTGGCCGACACGTTTGGAATGTCAGCCTTGACGATTTCTCTCCACATTACATCCTTGGCCGCGTCCTGGCCGCAGTATTTTACACAGTGTCAATGTTTTTTGTCAAGACGTCTTTGCTGCTGTTGTACCGGCGTTTATTCGACGTGTACCGCTTCTACAAGCGCTGGTGGTTTGTAATGACCTACACGATCGCGCATACCCTTACCGCCATCGTCTTGAGTTTTTTTGCTTGCGACCCGCCTGCTGCGCAGTGGTACGTTGGCCTACTACCCTCTCCTTTGCAGCCTCGTGCTGACCAGTCCAGGGACTTGCACATGCAACATCGAACATGCATTAGCACTAAGTCCTTAATAGCAATCCCCATTTTCCACTGCGTTAGTAAGTGAACTCAACTTTCCGTCAATTTTCATCACCACTGACTCAATCCAGATGACCTCCTCATCTTAAGCCTACCGCTACCGCTAATCTGGTCGCTCAACCTCGGCCCTAAACGGAAAGCACAAGTAGCTACCGTCTTCTTTCTAGGTTCTGCGTAAGCTCACATTCTTCTTTTCCCCCCCATCTTCACCTATCCTCCTCGAGGCCCACCTTCCGTCGCTGACCCGCGCATTTTCCAAAAAACAACAGCTCCTGCATCGTCAGCATCTGCCGCCTCTACCCCATCTCCAAGCTGCTGCACCAGCCGCGCTACGGCGACGTGACGTGGCACTGGACGCCCGTCGCCATCTGGACCCAGGTCGAGCTGACCTTCTGCATCATCTGCGCCTGCGTCCCCATCCTCAAGCCGTTCCTGTCGCGCCACTTCCCGGCCATCTTCCCCAACAACCCCGACACCCGCAACCGCGACACCGCCTTCGAGTCGCCCGGCCTGTCGACGACGATCCGTTTCCCCGCCATGCAGCAGCAGCACCACCAGCAACAGCTCCAACTCCAGCTGCAGCAGGAGCAGCAACGACGCAGGGCCTGGAGCACCGATCACAGCCAGGTCTCGCCGAGATTGGGTGGGCCCGGCGCCCCTGGTGCTGGTGGTGCGGGGCTGACGGCGGCGGGCCCCGGTGGGACCGTGACGCGTAAGGCGTCGACGTGGACGATTGGCCGCATGTCGACGAGGAGGAAGGTGTGGAGTTTGTGGGGGAGGTGGGGCGCGTCGGTCGCGGATGTCGAGATGGGAATGCATGGTGGTGGTGGCGGCATGTTTGGGGATGGAGGGGATAGCGACAGGGGGAATAGTGCTGGAAGAGATGGTTTCGGCGGCGGTGTTAATGGTCTGCGAGGTTCAAGACACGGGAGCGGCGGTGATGGGCGTGGGTTGGGTGTCAATGCGACGCAGAGGGGGCGCGGGAGCGTGGGGACGGCTGATCATGGAAGACGAGGAAGTGGTGCTGTTGGGGGTAATGTTGTCGAGGAAGAAGGAGAAGGAGTTGCGATGGAAGCCAAGAGACCAAGAGTCAGCACAGATGTGAAGAGCGAGTCGTGTACTGTCAACGATGTCGGCAGCAGTGGCGGGACGGGTGGCATGGGCCCAGCAAGTGATGCGAGGAGCAGTACGGTAATAGCGGCGGAAAGCGTTTGTAATAGCCTTGGACTGGATTTTGAGACCGATAATTTCTCAGAGTCGTCGAGGTTCGGCGTTGATTCAAGCAGGGTAGATGGTGGTATCGAATACGGTGTACGAGGGTCTTAAGGTGGAGTTTGTAATATTTTCTGGGTTTTGTACAGCGGGTGTTCTAAGCGGTTTGTCCTGTATTCATGAAACGCCAGAACCCATATGATAGTAACTAAATGTACTAGTATACAATGTGTTGGGACTAGTATGGAATTTGTTGCAACTACAGTCTTCTACTTTGTTGGGTGAATTGGGTTAATGCACTGAATAAGGGGAAAAGAGATTTGTTATGCACCTCTCACACTTTATTTCCATCTTAGGGAAATGCAGGAACTCTCCAAGCGCAGCAAAAAGACAAACGGAAGGAAACTTCAAACACCCATCATCCACGTTATAGACGACCAACTGCCTCCATATCTGGCTCATACCACTCAGGCGTGTCCATGCACTCTATCCGCCCAGTGCGCCAATAAATGAAGCCTCGCCATCCTTCTGCGTCCATACAGGTTGCGGACATACAACTCCCAACCACACCAGCCACGTTCGCAAGCAGCTGCAGCACCATATGACCGTATGGCTCATTAGGGAAAGCACTAACCCCGTTGCATTGCAGACTCAATTGCTCACGATCCTACAGCGCTGTACGCTGATACAAGATGGAGTGCCGATTGCTTGCTCTCGTCGCTCCGGGGTGAGCCACCATGCTGGACCTCCTGTCTACGCCGTGGGCTGCGACCATCAAACTTGAGGAAACAGATGGTAAGGTCTCTTGACCTGAGTGTCGAGCTCTCGCCCTACTCCAGGATGATCTTTTCCCACTGCGGCTCAGCTTCAATCCACTTGTGTAGGGCAGTGAATCCGATGCTGATTCGATGAGCGATTGATCCAGTTCTCCCAATCAGCATTACCGCGACCTGGAGCGGGAAAGAGTATATCTTTCCATTGGAATCTCGAAGTTTATAATGCCCTGTTTCAGACACATGCTCAAATTCCCAGGCGGAGTCATGGTCGATCCAATGGAGGGAAAGCGCGATGAACTCGTATGTTGTCCTGGCCAATGACATTTGAGGGAGGACCTCAAGCTTCACTCGAGGATCTCTTCCTACAAGGGTACCAACTCTTCCAAGTCTATCGTGGACTATTGCTAGACTAATCTTGCTACCCGTAGTAGAGAAGTCCAACCCGAAGCGAGCACATTGAGCGAAGGTCGATAGCCGTTCAAGGCCACCTCCGATGGTTTGAGGAAGGGAACAGTCGATATCGAACGTGTCATTTGAAGAATATGAGCCTGTCGTGAACGCTTCGTTCCAGAAGTCTTCGAAGCTCGGCCATCGTTTAGATAAGCATTCGACATGTTCCGGGAAGCCCATTTCTGTGGCCGATCGGGCCGAGAATTCAGATGCAATGCACCCCATCATCCAGGCAATAGCTATACCCTGGCGCCACCGGTCGGCAAGATCTTTGGATGATGTTGCTCTGATTTCTCGAAACCCAGATGTGGTACTGCACTGCCATGATATAAGAGGACCACAGAATGTGAAACGATCCAAGCCGCAGAAGAGTAGATTCTCGGTAATAGAGGACCATGACCAAGTCGGGAAAATGGCGCCCTGAACAGAAGCCTGCAGTTTGTTGTTCCCACCGGTGGTGGGATACCATAAAAGCCATTGGTCGAAAGTTCCACATGGATGTCCATATATGTAATTCTCCGGACGACCGAAAGCCTCAAGTATCCCAGAAAATGCATTACGGGTATCTGAGTCGTGAGTGAGACGGCGTGTTCGATACCGGACCAGAAGGCGTTGGAGGCTCATGGACCGGACGCTCAAGACGGGAGGAAACCAGCCTTGATGAGAGGTACTGTACGTGGCCTTATGATATGCATGGGTAAGTAAGCTTTCGTACCTGCAGTGGCGCTCGCATTCGAAGAATAATTGGCTTCCCGTGAAATACAGCTTTTTCCTGGCCAGTACGGCTTCTTGAAATGTCCATCCTCGAGAATACCAAGTCGACTGCAGAAGTGAGAATTCTCCATATTCAGGAAGCCCGTGGTATCGTATACCCCCAATGACGACCGGCGAGGTCACCTTTCGCTCCCTGCTTACTCCTGCCAAACCATCTCCCATGCTATTTCCATCGCCATCTACGATCACAAACTTCGCCGACGAGTAGATAGAAGCCATTCTATCGATTTGGTGTTGCATGTTCTCTCCATCATCCTGAATAATACACAATTGGTCTACCCAAAGATATTGCTCTTCAAGCATGCGGCACGCTTGTATAGCATCTTCAACCGTTTGTGGCATCCTGGTGGGATCCAGAGAACCGTGCTGTTCCAAGAGCTTTTTGGAGGACTGTGTGGCTCGTAGCCAGACGGGATTTTGCTTGCACCCCCAGACATAGCTGAGAGCAACATAGTTTTCATCCAAAGAGGCTTCCCGAATACACCTTTTCCAAACATCGATAAGTCGGAATTGCTGTACCCTTGTGTGGGCAAGCCCTCGTCGACACTCTGAATGGTTTGAGGTACACTCATCAATCCAGCCTTTGGCAACTCTCCATTCTTTTTCTCTTATCAATCTTGACAGGGAGATGTCGTTGTTCCCCAAATCAAGTCTCTTAGAGTTTGTGATCTGAGTGTTTTCTGCAAGTATAGTGGCGTGAATCACCGGATGAAACGGGGGGTTTCCCGATTGAAAGCCCCAGTCAATAATGTCGTGAGGTAAGGGCGTAATGCCGAAGAGCTCATTCCTGTAGAGCATACGACCTCTCCCATAGTTGATGAGGAAATGGCAAAAGGAGCACATCGACTTGTCCACTAAGTGCGTTGGTGGATAACACAAGAAGATAGCGAAGCTCTCATCTGTGCAAGACAACAGATGCCTGAGTCTCAGATGGCGGCAGAAGTCGCATAGATCTGATGGCTCTGCTGCTTCGGCGAGCTCGCAACTTGAACACGGTCCGTGGAAGAGATCGTTGCACTCTGCTTGGGACGGCTTCGTGTGATATACCCAGAACCGCCGGTCATTGACAACGGAAACTCTGCCGATATTCTGTTGCGGTGCAGCCATCGGTTCACAGCAGAATCGACAGTCAGATTTCGCTAATTGGTGATTATCCTGTGATGATGAACCTTCAGGGATACCACGGCCCAAGTTACTGTCCGAGGCTTTATGCAAAACTTTCCCCGGGGCTTCTCGTATCAAGGTGTCGGCCGTCCCCCAATCGATGACAGTCGGCCTGTAGGCCCGTGGCAACAAAATTGGTGGATTCCGGCCTGTCCGAAACTGTGCTTGCTGGATCAATCCCGGTGCGCTATTCCTCCGCGTCAACTGAGCGCTTCCAAGGCCTTGTCTCTGTGCAAGGTGTTCATCTGCGTTCAGCTTTTGCACGGTGAGTTGCGTCAATGACTTTCTCCGCTCTAGGGAAGGCGATGAAATGGATGTCATGCTGGCTGTTCGAGCTGGTGTGTTGTTGAAGCTGACAAGCCGGCGGAAGATTTTGACTGAGGAGGATGGCTAATTTGTCAGTCAGACGGAGGAGTATGGGGGGTGAAGCGGGATGCGGCGGGGTAGGGCGCATGCGCGGCAGCAATCGAACATATGGTGAGCTCACTTTGATGTCTGCCTAAAAGGCTGACGTCGAGGTGCCTGCTTACTGATGTACATACATACGAGGTATGGTGGCGGCTTTATTAGGCTTAACGCGCCTACAGTTACGCCCGATACCTGCTGTTGGACTCTGCGCTAATTGGTGTCCTCATATCCCGCTACTGTCTTACCCGTAATTACCCTCTCCATGCTCTACCTGTTCTACACGTCCTGGCCACACTATGCGTACTGGATTTGAGTAACGATTCGTCTGCATTGTTTCAGTATAGAGATAGGCGGCATACTTCCTGTGCTACAATCTAAAAGTTCAGTTTCCAAACAAGATATGTGAGTGAGAATTACAGGTCATCCCAAGAAGCGGGTGTGAGAGAATGGCATACCAAAGTACACCTTTTTTATATGGCGAATAATCCTATTAAGATCTACTTACCAAGTGGGAGAGTAACCCTGTTAGATGGTGCATCGAGAGCCTGCGAAGTGTATTAACCTTGCTAGTCTTTATTTGGATTGTCTGGGACAACAGCTGGTAAGTGTAATCTGTTGTTGTAGTAATTGCGTTCTATGAACCAGGCTGAGGAAGAGAAGTGGACATATCAAGGTATGGGAAAGGGGCCATAATGTCAGCAATCTCTACTCTGCAATTAGTGATAATGTCATTAGAAACTTATCCAGAGATTACTCCTACCAGTCCAACCACTCCAGCACACACTACCAGAGCCCACTCCTCCGATTCCTCGCCACACCAGAGAACCTCCACTCTGAAATCCTCTTGCTCTCCCTCCTCTCCCTCCTCTGCCTTCTCTTTTCAAGCCTCTCGACCTCCTCCGGCGACGGCCGATCCTCCTCGCCTTCCAACCCACCCCTCAGCAGCCGCGCAAACTGCCCGCCCTTCCTCTTGCTCAACTCCGCAAACGTCCCCTCCTCGACCAAGCGGCCTTGATCCAGCATGATGACCTGATCCGCGATCTCCATCATCTCCCTCGCATGCGTGATGATGACCACCGTCATCCCCACGCCGATCTTGCTCCCACCACCACTCCCACCCCGCCCCCCCTCCTCGGCCGCGATATCCTGCCTATTCCCGCGCACCAACCGCCTGATAGTCTCCCGCACCACCCCCGCATTCTCGACGTCTAACGCGCTCGTCGCCTCGTCCAGCACCAGCACGTCCGGCCGGCGGGCCAGCGCGCGGGCGATGGCGACGCGCTGCGCCTGGCCGCCGCTCAGCCCGATGCCGCCGTCGCCGATGACCGTGTCGTAGCCGTCCGGCAGGGTCATGACGAACTCATCGATACCGGCAGCGACGGCGGCCTGGCGGACGTTCTGCCAGCTGGTAGCCGCCGGATTGTCGACGTCATGCAGGCCGTAGACGATGTTGTCGCGGACCGAGGCCGGGAAGATGGTCGGCGTCTGGCTGACGACGGCGACGAGGGCGCGCAGGGTCGGCGTGTGCAGGTGGCGGATGTCGCGGCCGGACAGCGTGAGCGTCGCGGCGCGGCCGTCGGGCGGCGGGTACAGTTTGAGGAGCAGGGCGGCGATGGTGGACTTGCCGGAGCCGGAGAGGCCGACGATGGCGGCGCAGGTGCCGGCGCGGATGGTGCACGTCAGGTCGCGGAGGACGAGGTGGGTGGGGCGCGAGGGGTAGGCGAAGTCGAGGTTGTGCAGGCTGATGTCGCCGATGGTGGGGATGCGCGTGGTGCCGGTGGTCTCGTGCGAGGTGGCGTCGAGGTTGGCGAGGCGGAGGAGCCGCGTCGCCGTGTCCCGCGTGGAGCCCATCTGCGGGATCATGGCGACGATGGAGTTGACGTTGGTCATGCTCATGGTTAGCTCGGTGAAGACCTGCAGCACGGCCGGGGTGCTGAACGACCCGTCGGCCACTAGCACGGCGCCGTAGTAGAAGAGCAGCGCTGTCGCGAAGTAGACGATGCTGTCCGTCAGCCCGAAGAAGAGGCCGCACGACGCGGCGCGTTTGCAGCCGCGCGAGAAGGTGGCGCGCGTGGCGGCGAGGTACTGCCTCCGCAGCGGGCCCTCGAGCGTCAGGCCGCGCACCGTCTTGATGTTGACAAGCGTCTGGCCCAGCACGGTCGTCGCCACATCGTCGGCCTCGTTCAACAGGTGCTCTTGGCGGCTACTGACGCGGTTGAAGGTGACGGTGATGGCGTAGAAGACGGGGGCCACGGCCAGCCCGACCAGTGACAGCTTCCACGCCGACGCCAGCGACCATACGATGGCCGTGCCCATCATCAGCACACAAACCAACACTGCTCCCACGAATCTCCCCGCTAGGTTGCGCATCTCTTCGCCGCAGTAGTCAAGCGCCTCGCAGAGGCTTTCCACGCCGTTGCCCGGCTCGTCGAAGAAGGAGCGTGGTTGCGCCAGGATGGCCTGCATCGAACTCTCGCGCACCGCGTGCACCCACATCTGCGCCGTGTACTCTAGCATGAAATGCGAGAAATAGTTGGCTGCTGCGTCGACGATTGAGATGCCCAGGATAGCAAGCGAGTAGACGAGGGCCTTGCGGGAGCGGCCTGGCCCTGGAAGGTAGAAGGTGGCGAGCAGCTTGTTGAATATGAAGGCAAAGACGGGGGTTGCGACCGCGTGCGTCACACAGGCGGCGATGCCTACAGAGAAGAAGAGCCGTTGTGACCAGGTGAGGCGCGGCCAGACGGTTGAGAGGATCTGCTTGTAAGTGAGCAGGTCCGGGTCCTCCTCTTTCCGTTTCTGCTTTCCGCCGACGAGAGGGAGGCGAGAGGCTATACGGTGGAAGGGGGATCTGGGTGCAACTGCTGCTGTGCTTTCAGGTTGCTCTTCAGTAGGAGCGAGGCCTGGCGTGCCGGCGATGGCGTTGATCATCGTCATCCTACGCCGACGTTGGGCTTGAAGGGGGGTTGCTTCCAAGCCGGAGATGCGTCTGCTTTGGCGTTTGTCGTCAGCGCTGTCGGCGATTCCAAAACCTATCTCGTAATCCCGCTTCGTCATGGACATAGGGCGGGTCTCTGAGAGGCCGTGGTCAAAGCCGTAGAAGCCGGAACGTCTCTTTCCTTCGAGAACGTCGAAGTAAGGGGACTGCTCTGGCAATGGTTCATCTTTGGGTGCGGGGGGTGAGAACGCCGCAGAAGGCGGGAGAACACGCCAAAAATTGGCACCCATGGCTGGAGGGAGGATCATCGAGTTTCGATTGCCAGGTTCTACACGCTGCTCGACAAACACGCTGGGCACGAAGCGAGGCGCACCGAAGTCGTCGGCGTCGAGGTAATTTTGTAGCGGGTCCTGGTTGCTCTCTTCATCGTCGGAAGATTCCTCGGAGTACCTTGAGCTGGTTCTCTTCATGCTGTAGGGTCTGGGTCGAGCTTGAACACCGAGGCTGCTCGGACCAGAGAGAGCGTCTCTCTCCTCTTCATCGTCATCTTCCTCCTCTTCTTCCTTAATAGTAATGAACTTCTGGAACGGTGAGCTCTTTGCTTTCTCCATCGATTTCCTGTATCCGTCCTGCACCACTCTGCCCTGCTCAAGAATATAGACGTAGTCCTCCTGCTGGATCTGCGAGATGTCGTGCGTGATGATGATGGTGGTCCGTCCTTTCCGCCAGACCCTGATCGCCTCCATGATGAGGGTACGGTTGATATAGTCAAGCGCGCTGGTTGACTCGTCCAATATCAGCACCGGTGTATCCCTTAAGCGTGCCCTCGCCAGCGCCATCCGCTGCCGCTGACCACCACTCATCGATGTCCCGTTCGCCCCCACCTGCGTGTCCCACGTGTTCGGCATGTCGTTCACCGTCTCCTTGAGCAGTGCAAACTCGGCCGCCGCCTTCACTTCATCCAGCGTCACGCGGTCGAAGTCGGGCCGCCCGTAAGTGAGGTTGCGGAAAATGGTGCCGTTGAAGAGTACGCTGTTCTGCTCCACCAGCGTGATGTTGCGCCGCAGCCAGTCGATGTCTAGTGCCTCGAGCGGGTTGCCGTCGAGCGTGATGCTGCCCGATTTGGTGGGGTAGAAGCGGCAGAGAGCTTGTCCGATAGTCGATTTGCCGGAGCCAGACTTGCCGATGACAAAAGTGGTTTCACCCGCGGCAAAGAAGAGGGAGGCATCGTTGAGGGCGAGTTCATCGGGGCGAATTGGGTAGGAGAAGCAGACCTGAGAAGTAGCCGTGAGCGGCGAAACAATATGAGAGGGGGATGAGATTGGAACTCACGTTCTTCAACTGAAAGTCTCCAGCGCAGTGACCAGGCTTCAGCCCATCACCAGGTCTTGTTTCCTCCTGACCCTTCGACCCGTGGACCATGACCGCTCTCAGCTTCGCGCCCGCCGCCCTGCCCTTTTCCATTACTAGAAACTGCGGCATGACTGACATGAACGCTTGACAAGCCATGAGCGCGGCCCAAAATGTAGTCAGTACCTTTCCGGGTGTTTGGCCTTTGTCAAGCAGCGTGCTGCCGTACCAAAAGCCTTGGATGAACATGGAAAAGCTGACGAATGACATGACGCCCAGCTGTATCGAATTGAGGTTGGCCTGGCGCACGTAGAAGGATGCCGCCTGTCGTGCAAGACGAGTGTACTTCCACGCCTCGTGATCTTGACCGTTGAAACTCTTGACCGTTTCAATGGATCTGATGGCGCCTATGGCATACTTGAGCGCTTCCTGTAGACTTTCTACCTGATTGCCGATGTCCTTCTGGAGACGGATTGAGAGAAATATGACGGTAACGATGGAGACGGGGACGATACAAAGAATGACGAGCGTGATGCGCCAGGAGTAGTAAAAGGCCATACCGAGACACAAAAATGCCGTGGCCAGGTGCTCGATGATGGTACCCAATGGCTGGGCCAGGGACAGTTGAAGCTCTCGCGTTTGCCTGCGAGCAGATGTGTCAGCGGAGAAGCTTGCTTTGTACATATTCGGAGGCTTACGTCTGCAGTCGTGGGACCATTGCTGCCACACCGTTCTTCCTTTGATCAAACCAGGTCATGTTTCTCTTGAGTAGTGCCGCAAACACCCGTTCTCGGGCACTCCTGGCTTGTGTCTCTCCGAAGAGCATCCATGTGGTGAAGTAGAAGGTGTTCAACAGCCAATTTCCTGCGGCAAGGCCGAGAATGTAGATGCAGTACTTTGAGACTTCGCTCTTGAGCTTTTCTCCTGTCAATGTTCCGGCTCCCTGCTTAGCAAATGCGTCGAACACCTTTCCGAGTAGGTATGCATTTGCAGGTACTGCTAGGCCGCAAATCACGGACAGGGAGACTGCGAGGGCGAACAGCGGGGCGTGCTTCCGAGTCATAAAATTGAAGAGGTCTTTCCATTGCGTCTGCCGCAGCGCCTCGTCTTCTCCCGGGATAGCCACGTTGAGCTGTTGTCCGGGACGGTGGTCGTTGTCGCGGTCTTCTTCATACTTTTCCTGGGTCGTTACAAACGGGACCGGTGCGCTGGGGTCAGCCATTGCCGCCATCGTGTGTGGACGAGGGTATTGGACGGTGTCGCCGGATGATCACAACGCACGATGTGTGCTTTATCGCGAAGTTATTTCTGGATGATGAATCTAAAGCATGGAGTAAGTAGCAGCGAACAGCAAAATACATTTCGCAAGCGGCCAAAGCCCAGGTGGTGAGCGAAGCCAAGGAACAATCGTAACGCCAAGATTGTTGCTCTTTCAATGTAACAACAACAAAGACATCAAGAACAAAGGTAAGGATTGCCGGATTTTTCTAGGCACCGAGTCTCCGGTGTCTACCTAAAGTTACGTCCCGTAGGGTATCTTGCGAGGACTTCATGGATCCAAGCACTCCAGAGACCGCGCCACCACTAACAGTATCGTGTACCCCGCTCACTCCATGCCTCTTTCGTGTGCCTGGACTAACATACCTGAGTCCGGGTAGGGCTACTGTATTGAAGAGGCAAAGTAGCGACTGCTCAAAAGCCGTATGGAAGAGATGAGCCCTATGCAGCGCATGGCTTACTCCTTCTTCGCCGCCGCCTCAGCCTCTTCCTTCACCTTCTCAGGGTTCGCCTTCTCGTAGATCCAGTCGTTCAGGCCAGCGCGGTTTCTCGTGATCTCGACGGCATAGAACTGCATCCTCACCGCTGGAAAACGTTCAACACACATCAGCAAACCGCACACAGCCCTTCAACAAAATCCCTCTTCCCAGCACTCACCGAAGATCGTCTCCTTCTCGGAATACTCGGTGGCGGGGCTAGCGCGCAGCATGGTGCCGAAGTTGTAGTCGTCGATGCGCTTCTCGTAGGCCATGATGAAGTTGCGCCACCTTTCCTTGCCCGCCTTGCTCTTCATCTCGTCCTCGTTGATCGTCGCCGCCGGGTCGAAATCCGGGAACTCGCTTTTGAAGTGCTCGTGAATCTCGTCATCGATCTTGGTCAACCGCAGCTTGCTGCCGCGCATCCGCTCGAGGATTGACCAGTACGTCGTCATGTGCTGGACCACTGTATCGTCACATGCGCGCACGGTCGCGCTCTTGTGCTTAGCGTTGTGTTTCCTGATTGTTGCCTGTGAGGCGCGCGGGTGTGATGTTGTGTTGGGTTTTTATAGGCGGCGCAGTGGGATAGGTGAGATATGCTAGGTGAAGCAGAGCGAGGAAACATGCGTACCCTTGACGGCGAACTGCTTCTCAATCTATATTTGCCTCAGTCAGTCAACTACCATCGCATGACGAAATCGAGTGCCTGCAAGGCACGACGTACATCCTCAAAGTTGTCGGCCTGCTCAGCATTGAGCTGCGCGCCAGGCGGTCCGATAGCAGACATCTTGAATGTATCCTTCCTGCAATATGTACGCTTGAGAAAAGAAGGGGTTGTGGTTGATTTGGACCAAGGTTGCGAATATGCGAAAGCTCAAAACTTGGGCAGAGCGCGCGACGGCGGGCGAATATTCTTGGGCCGCGCACACCCCGCCTTCGTCATATTTCCGCGCCCTCGATCCATCTAATCTTATCACAGTGCCAACGACGTGAATGCCTTAGGCCGTAATGATGCCCAAGCCAGTTTGTTTCGTTTGCATCGCTATTGACCCTTACTCCGGCCCCCGGCACCACTCCCTCCGCTGCAGCCGGACGGAAGACAAAAGGGAGAAAGATGGAGCTCGCAGATCGCTAAAGGTAATTTGGGGAGCATTGTTCGAAGCTCGCATTGATCTATCCGCTCCAGTAATGTTTCCCAAACGCACACGCCATCCTCTCCAGACCGCGAAACGATTGCCGCCGCGCTGATGACGATGTCGCTGCTGGTCCCGCCTTGTCCATGCATGACGCAGCGGAAGCGCGTACAACGTACAGCAAAGCCATGCAGCCCTAGCCCAACCACGGAAAAACGACGCGTACGACATACGCAACAACGCTCTCTCGACCTGCAATCTAAAACGCGCAACACCCGCACCATCCGGCTCAGCCCTAGTGTGACACGACCGACAGCGCTGCACCAGCGATGTCGCTCGTATTCCCATGATCCGCTTATTTCAGGCCGTCAGAGGTGTAATACCACGCACTTATTCCCCCTTCCCCGTCCCCTCTGGCTGAGCCTGGTAAAAGCTGGTCCACCACAATCTTGCAATCTCTCGCTCAATGGACGTTGTTAAAAAAAAAAAAAACACACAAAAGAAAGAGAAGAAAGAACGACCGCAGGCTGAAATGAAAATATTCCGACAAGGAAGAATATATCGACACTAAGAAGGAGACAATTAAGTGTTGCAGGTGATAAGCTTCATTACGGCTTGACCCAATTGAGAAGGAGGAAAGAAAAAAAAAAGGGAACATTTACGGATAAGGATTACATCAGATACGATGTCGTTCCCAGGGAAAAAAGAAGCCTTTCTTTTGTCCATGTCAGCTCCTTGGCTCCGCTTCAAGGCCGCAAAACTGTGAAACCAAAACAATACTTCGTAGTTCTCTCCGTGTGATATAGTAATGAAGTATTGACGATGCAAACCCCTTAAAAACGCCCCCCGCTCAATAACCCCATCCATACCGAACAAGAAAAAGCTGGAAAAGGCCTGCACATGCATTTTTTTTTCTGTTCCTTCAAGACGACCACCCCGTCTGCTGCGGCTGCTGCCCGTTGGGCTGACCCGGCCGCGGGAAGATGGAAATCGTCTCCAATTGCTCCAAGCCGCCCATCGTGCCTTGGCTGTTCTGCCAGCCCTGTCCCGTTTGCTGGTTGACAAACGCGCTCTGGCGGAAAGGATTCGTGCTGCCAGTGGCTGTGGGCATGAGCATTGACTGCGAGGTGCCAGCGTGCGCCGTCTGCGGTCGTGCAAACGGATTAGTACCGGTCGGCGCGGGTTGCAGTGGTGCGGGGCTGTGGCTGGTTTGCGGCGGCTGGGAGAAGTCGACGGATTGCGAGGAATGAATGGGAGGCAGGGAAGGCGCAAAACCACCAGTACTCTGCGGTGAGTTCTTCGCAAAAGGATTCGTGGATGCTCTGTTCGGGCTGCTGCCAGCGCTAAACGGGTTTCCTCCGGTCGGCTGTGATTGCATGAGCATCGAGGCGCGGAAGGGGTTGGTGGTTTGCGGTTGCAGTCCCTGGGATGCAGGTCCAGTAAACGACGGCTGCAAGAAGGGTGCGCTCTGCGGTATGGGTGGCACCGGTGGTGGTTGCTGCCCGAACTGCTGCGGCTGCGGCCCATAACCCCCGAATCCTGCTCCAGTAAAATTCGGCTGCAATTGCTGTGGCTGCTGAGGCTGCTGTTGTCCGAACGGGTTGCTTTGGAAATTCGGATCGAATCCTGTCTGCTGCGGCATCATTCCGGTCTGCTGCGGGAACTGGATCTGCGGCTGCTGCTGGAAACCTTGGGGCTGCTGGGCCATGGGCTGCTGGTTCTGCTCAATGGATTCGAAGAAGTCAATCAAGTCTGGCGCCGGGCCCTTGCTTTCAGGCTGCGCTGGCTTCGATTCCGGGAAACCAATGTCGGCCCTTGCAGTTTCCTTCTTGTCCAGCAGTTTGCTAGAGCCATTGGTCTTCGCACCCTTCTTCGCATCCTGCTGCGCAAGGTACTGCCGGCGATTAATCTCGAAATCTTTGTCATTGAGGTACTCCTCGAGAGAGTTGCCTAAGCTGGTGGGGGCGTGTTTGATCTTGGGGATCTCCAGGCGGGTGGAATGCTCGTGTAGCCTTGCAATGGACAGGTACTGCACCACAGCGTCGGTCTGCCTGCAAAACATCCTGTAGATTTTCAATGCGCGCTCGGCGTCGGTATGCGACATCTCGAAGTAGTGCTCTGCGAGCGGTCAGCCGAGCCTAGCTCCAGGGGGGCCGAAGGGTATACGGACCGAGCACGTTGATGGTGCCCTCGTTCATGACGTGAAAGAGAGCAAGGAGGTCCATTGTCAGCAGCCGGAAGGCTGTCAGGGTGATTTCGTTTTCGGGCTCTTGCGACAACAAGTCACACTGCAGCAGGGCGTGGATCTGGTCCTGGACTTGCTCCGTCTCGCGCAACAGGCCCTTGTCAACCGACAGGCGCTTGAGCCGGCCCTCGCCGTTGCGCACATAGTCTATCCTTGTGTTGCCGAAGCTCTTCGCGCGCACGACAATGTACTCGGTGTAGGTGCGGATGTTGTGGCCCTGGGTCTGCACTGCTCAACGGGTTAGCACTGCCTGTGCCGCATCAGGTGGCCGGATGCAGTGGATAGCGGTCGCATACCCTCAGTGAAGTTGTTAATCGCCAGGCGGCGGGCGGGCGATTGAGCGAGGAACTTTAGGGTTACATCCGGCTCGCCCTCGCGGATCATCAGGTGTATGATAATGAGCGCCTTGAAGACGATGGTCCAGGTGGAGTCGCGCAGGCGGTTCTGGATGGCGCGAAAGACTTCGGCGACACCGGCCTCGCCGGCGTGGGTAGCGACCAAGATGTGCTCGACATATTTGCTCTTAGGGGGAGCGAGCTGTGGGCGGTGGTGCGGTCAGCGGGTGCTCGTTGGGCTGCTTGCGGGACATGGGCGCGCGCGCGCGCGCAAGGAGCAGGAGCGGGCGGCTTGCCTTGATCTTGGTGGCTCCCTTCACGGACTTCTCAAAGGAGCTCGACATTTCCCGCTCGTCGCATGCCGCAGCGTCGGATGGGGGCGGGGGTTACGGAAGGCCTGGAGGCGGCAGTCGGGCGGGGAGGCCTAGGATAGGGTGTTGGGTGCAGGCAGTGGTAAACATAGATTTGGGCAGACGGGAGGTCGGCGGCGGCACGGCGCAGCGTCATCAAGCGGCCTGGCGGGCGCGGGCTCCGGCCATTTGGGGCGCACCCTTGCGCGCGCGGTCTTCATATCGCTCTGTTAGCTCCTTTGCATGCTGCACGACCCAACCAGCCCACCACGCGAACGCCCCCAGCAATGTCGCGCCCCAGCTCGCCCACGCCTTCTGAGCGCGAGAAGCAGGACCGCGAGGCCCGCGCCAAAGAGGCCGCCGAGCAGGCCACGCTGCCCTACAAGTGGGAGCAAACCATCCAGGATGTCGACATCACCGCGACCATCCCCGCCAACATGAAAGCTCGCGACCTCGACGTCGTGATCACAAAGACCAAGCTCAAGGTGGCCATCAAGGGTCAAGACCCCATCATCGACGTAAGGAGCTCTCGCTTACCCCGCCCCTTCGCGCCCTCTCCCCGCTGACGTCGGCGCTCGCGAAATTTAGGGCGACCTGTCGAAGCCGATCCACGCCGACGAGAGCACCTGGACGCTGGAGACGGTCCCGGGTGGCAAGGAGATCGCCGTTCACCTGGACAAGGTTAATAAGATGGAGTGGTGGGAGCACGTCGTGACGACGGCGCCCAAGATCGACACGGCCAAAATTACCCCCGAGAGCAGCAAGCTCAGTGAGCTGGATGGCGAGACGCGCGCCATGGTTGAGAAAATGATGTGGGACCAGCGCCAGAAGGAGATGGGCAAGCCGACCAGCGACGAGCAGAAGAAGGAGGACATCCTGGCCAAGTTCAAGGCCGAACACCCGGAGATGGACTTCTCCAATGCGAAGATCAACTAAACGGCCCGCACACAGAAGCGGAAATGATGTCACGATAGTCGGTTACGGCATAGCGAGGTACAAAAAAACAAATCACAGGAAGTTTTCAGGAGTTAGGTGTGTTTGAGGTTACGCAGGGCGATAATTCTGGTGGTTGGCCATCTAGAATCTTCGGCGGCGATCCTGCTATGGAAGAAAAAGAAAGATACAATAATTTACAGCAGAATATATTACAGGATATTGAAGGCGAGGCCACGAGGCCCTCACTTTATTCAGTTCTTGAGTGTTAAATGGTATGTTTCCAGCTGTTCCTTCGTCACAGCGTTCGGGGCCTTGACGAGTAAATCCTCTCCCTTGCCGCTCTTGGGGAAAGCAATGACGTCCCTGACCGATTCCTTTCCGAGCATTACAGCGATGAGCCTGTCGAAGCCCAGCGCGATTCCAGCGTGCGGCGGACATCCTGCTCGGAGAACGTCGAGTAGGTGCCTGAAGTCCTGGAGACGCTCCTCGCTCATCTTCAATACGTCACGCATGATGAACTCCTGGACTCGGGCATCGTGAATACGCCTGCTGCCACCGCCAAGCTCCACACCATTGACGACGATATCGTAGTGCTCTGCGCAAACGCTAGCGGGATCGGTGGAGAGCAGACTCACGTCCTCCGCAGTCCTGGGAGCTGTGAAAGGATGGTGGGTTGCTGATAACCCAGCTGCGCCGCCCTGTCCGGGCTCTGTGTCGCTGCTCGGTGAGAATAGAGGGAAGTCGGTGATCCAGAGGAACTCAAAGCCTTGTGGTGCAGGAACGAGGCCTTTAGCAACCGCCGCTTTGTGCAATGCCAAACGCAAGTTTCCAATTGGCGTCGAGCCTCCTGAGAAAGGCTCGTTCTTGCGGGCCTGGATGACTATGAGATCTCCATCCTCCAGTTGGTACATATCATCGAGACGCTCTGCCGCCTCAAAGCCGAACGGCTGCAGGCCTTGCAATGGCTTCCGCGTGTCGAAGATGAAAATGCCAGGCTGACCATCGGGGTTGTTGATGAAAGGTGCTGCATCGGGGGATTCCATGAATTCGTTGACGAACTTGCGCGTCTCCGAGGGGTCATCTGAGAGGCGGAACCTCATCACATCGACCGCAGGGTCGGTGAGAGGGCCAATCTTGCTAACCAAGTCCACAGGAAGTAGGTAGTTGATTTGCGAAATCTATAATGGTGAGCATGTGAAGGATAAAAGAGTAAGGGAGTTTCGCACCTCCATTCCAAGGCGAATATCAGGCTTGTCGGAGCCGTACTTCGCCATGGCATCGTTGTAAGACATGTGCGGGAACTCAGACGGCAGCCTCACATCGAGAAGCTCACCCCATAACCTCCGCACAAGGTCCTCGATACACTTCTGGACGTCCTCGCCAGCCGCAAAGGACATTTCCAGATCAAGCTGTCAACTGTCAGCAGAGACATGAAGGAATATGAGATTAACTGACCTGGGTGAATTCGGGCTGTCTGTCCGCCCTGAGGTCCTCATCTCGGAAGCAACGAGCGATCTGGAAGTACTTTGGAATACCACTAGCCATCAAGATCTGCTTGTACTGCTGCGGGCTCTGAGGGAGTGCATATGCCAGACCTTTGGTCCGCGTAGGCACGAGAAATTCTCTTGCACCCTCAGGCGTGGATTTGAACAGCAAAGGGGTCTCGATTTCCAAAAACTGGTGCTTGTTACTCAGTTCATCTCTGCAAATGTTGGCGGCCTTGGATCTGAATGTTAGAGCGTCACGAATGCCTTTATCCTGGCGGAGCTGCAGATGACGTTGCTCAGGCGGGATATTCGTGTCTTCTTGGAAGGTGATATCCTTGGGAAATTCGTTGAGCACACACAGCTCCTTCAGCTCGACTTCCACGTTGGTGATTTTTTGGATCTCGCCTCCTTCGCTCTTTGTGGGCTTACGTTCTTTCAAAACACCAGTGATGGCGACGGGGTCTTGTGCGCCCAGAGCCTTCAAACGGGTGTGCAGCTCCTCGGACGAACGTGGCGTGCTAATGACTTGGACATTGTGGCTGAGATCTTTGCTTATCAAAGGAACAAAAGAGAGCTTTTTCGAAAGGTCGGCGCGAGGCCCCAGGTAGCCGTGGAGAGTGACCGTTTCTCCAACTGTGGCATTCGCAAGCTCCTTGATCTCATGAGAGGCTGCGGGGAAATGGACTGAAGGCAAAAATCAGACAAGACAATCTTGAAGGAAATGAGTCGACGTTAACCTACAGGACTGCTTGTAGCTTTCAAGGAAAGAGAGATCATTGCGGATTGCTGTACTTGAAGAGAACCCACGAATTGGCAATGATCTCTGGCCTGCTTGGCGTGGAGTAGTGAATGTGCATAGTCTTGACGCTCTCACGAGGCCTTGAGATGCGGCAAATCTGGCTGCCACGGCTGAGCTTTTCAACGCCGCAATGCTGCCCGTCGCAGACCTTCTGCTGGGGTAGAGCAACATGACCCACTTCCCGAATGCAAGCAATGGCTTAAGTTGGTGGTGCGATGGAGTGGGTGGTGCGCGTTCTTCGGATGCTTTTCTGGCGCGCTGACCCCGATCGGTGTTAGCGCCATTTCAGCCGCAGCCGAGAACATCAAAAATTCCCGCGACCTCGCGCTCCTCTTCTCTCTTCGTATATCCTTCCAGTTTACAAAAAGTGAGCCCTCCTTTTCCACCCGCCGCCGCCGCGCGCAGAATGCTGACCCATATCGCGCAGATGATGAAAGCCTAGCGTGTACCCGATGAGCTGACTTCTCTCTCGCTTTCGAGCTCTCCCTTCATCGGGCTTAAGCGGTTCGATTGCGGGATTGGAGGCAGCATGATATCGGCGTTCGGCACACCCACCTTGTTACCATAACGGACGCTAAAAGGCATCTCTGAACCAAATTCTGGAAGGATATCCCTTGGATCGCTGCGGTCGCACCGGTCCGAGGTCGAGACCATGAGGAGGATTATGTACATATCAGCAATGAAGAAGAATTTTTGGATGGAAATTGGTTCTCCTGCGCCGACCATGAAGCATTTCACCGATCGCTGGACGACCCTATGAAAGCCTTGTCGTTCTCCATATAACGGCTTTCCATCGCGCCAGCGAAGATGAATTTCCAAGTCGGCATCGTCAACAGGCCCACCTCTTCGTCGCATAGAGTCTGGACCGTAACAACGGTGTTACATGTCTGAGTATGACCTCATTTCAAACATCTTAAGGTTCCTGCCGCAGATTGTCTAACTGGCGCACTGAGTGTAGCTTATTTGTGCAACCTATGGGAGTATTGAGGAACACACGTGAATCATAACGACTTGCGCTCCACAGAGTAAGACATTCTCGCCATCTCCCCTCTTCATGCCAACTTACGGGCAAGCCTGGAAGAGACATAGTTCTACCAATGTCCCACCAAACCTAGACCGATTGACGGTCCGTGTGGTCGAGCGTTGGGTCTGGCATTCTTAACCTCACTCCTTCCTATATCCTCCCCTCTAGCCCAGGCACCGCGCAAGCCTGTGCTCACGCTATTGATCTTCCGCCATATTATGTGGCGTAGGCGGGAGTGGCGCATCTTCAGCACCCTATTTTGAGGTCGCTTAGATTGAGGCTCGGCGGGCGTTGGCACGGACGTTCTGGACTTGTGGACCCCAACACCAACCCGACGCCGCATTCCGAGAATGCCCACCTCTTTGTATCACAACTTGCCCAAGAAGGCACATTCGAGATTCTGGTGGCAGAACCACGTACCCCGAGTGAGGGTGGATGCTCTAGGCAGCGCCATTTCTCCTCTCATGGGAAGGTGACATCGGGTCTCGATTCAGGTCCTGCCACTGCATTTTCGAATTCTGCGAAATGGGGCGTCGGCTTGTACCGCCAGCTGATTCTACTATTGGACATGGTTTACCGACGCCGTACTACCATGTTGGTGAAGAAACTCCTGCAAGTGTCGGCCTTGACAACCCGGCGGAAAGTCTTGTTTTGAGGGAATAGACGATGGAGAACGTTGTACACAAATTTAGTCCTCCGGATCCTGCAAACGGCGTTTCCCATGCCATCTCCAACCCTCTGCGTTTTCTATAGAAAGGGAGGGCTGGTGCCTCTTCTAAACATCATTCTAGTACTCATCGTTCTCCTTTCTTAAGTCTCTTTACCCACTGTCCCTCCTGGTCAGGTTTGCATTTGGACAAGCCTCCGACTGTCATTACTTGCACTTCTTGTCTCTTGCTGGTCATAGAAGACACCCGAAGCACTCATTCACAATGGTGAACTCCCGTCTCCTTGCTCTGCTGGCTGTGCCAGCTGCCTTAGCTCTTCCTGTTGCTCGTCTGGACGAGCATTCCCTCGCAACGCGCGATGCCTACTTCGAGAACCCTGTCATCACCAACTCCGAAGCACTCAAATGGTACCAACCCACCCAAGGCAACAGCGGTAGCACCAGCACCTCCTCCGCAAACAACACCGCAACCCCCCTCCCCCAACGCCCGGCCAGCGGCAGCACTGGCAGCACCTCGACCTACCAATGCTTCTCGAACAGCAACTACCCAGCGCAGAGCACCTGGCCGTCCTTCGCCTCGCTCTGGGCCAGCCACGCCAGCGCCATCACGACGGCCAACGGCGGCAGCGCCGTGAGCATCGGCAGCGTCTCCGGCGGCAGCACGACGCAGATTCTGCACGACAAGATCCAGCTGGTGGCGACCGACACCAGCGTCGACGCGCGGCTCATCCTGGCGACGATTCTGCAGGAATCCGGCGGCACGCTGGACGCGCCGTGCACGGGGACGGGCAACTGCGGCTTGATGCAGGGCCCGCCGGGCAGCGTGTCGTACGATGGCAGCAGCGACCCGGCGGCGTCGATCGAGCAGATGATCCGCGACGGCGTGGAGGGCACGCCCGGCACGTGGCCCAGTGGCGGTCCCGGGCTGGCGCACTGGCTGCAGGTGTACGGCGAGCCGTGGAAGGCGCTGCGGGCGTACAACACCGGGTCGGTGCCGGATGAGAGTGATTTGAGCGTCACGAACGGGGTGGGCACTGAGAGTTATGTGATGGATGTGGCGAATAGGCTTGTGGGGTGGGATGGCGTGCAGAGGGGCGGTTGTTGATTTGGGATGGCGGCGGCGGCGGTGGTGGTGGTTGGGCGCAATGGTGTTTTGCTTCTTTCTGTCCTTTCCTGGCATGGCGTCTTCGTTTCGGTTTCGGTGCTGTGGCCTGGAGCTGCGGCCGTTTGTACTTCTTGGGTTCCCTATGTAGCACCTTCGCGTCCTGGCGGCTGGAGTCATGTGGTTTCGTACGTGGAATGAAGCTCTTTATATCGATGACAGGGTCTAAGACCAATGAACCTCAAACAGATTTCCATTGGAATCTATGGAGGGTGAGAATTGGAATCTTGCTGTTCGAAAGTCAATAAGCCCACCGCGGGTGCGCGGTACGTGGTCGCGTTGCGTGATGAGCAGCAATAGTGAGACGAGCTACCATAAGGTATGTATGTATAATCATGTATATAAGGCCAGCCAGCAGGTCATCCTGTCACTACGAACCCCGGTCACTGGCAAGATTAGCGTACCATAGTGAAATTTCTGAACGTAGTGGTGCCGGCCATGGCGGATGTTCAGACTGGGTCCGGCCTTATCGTAGCAATATCTCTAAAGGGTTTCAAGTTCGATTCCCCATTCTTTTTGCACTTTTTTAGATGTCATAAAACGGTGGGAAATTCTTAAATATAACATCTGTTCCAGCTTTTTGCTCGCTATCCTTTTTTCACACATCAACGCTCACAACATCAGCGCTCTCCAAATGCAGCAATGATAAACCCAAAGCATTGAATTAAGCGTCCGGCTTATCTCTGGCCAGCAAGTCTCCGCTCCTGGACCTCAGACAGGGCACGGCTGCCACTGATGTAGGCCACAAGGCCAACAGCGGCGGCGGCCGGAAGAGTCTGGAACAGATTCCAGGCGGTGTAGTAAAGGAAGAAGATGCCCTCAAGAGCGACGATGGAGCCGAAGAACAGACCGTGCGAGACCGGGGCGGCGCCAAAGGCCTTGGGAGCGTGGGAGATGTTGGCGCCCAGAACGGCCCAGGCACCGAAGAGCACGGGGAGAGCGGCGACGACGGCAGCAGTGAAGACGAGGGTGATAATCTTAGGCGGGTTGGTCGGGTCGGGCTTGAAGATGTGGTGAATCTCGGCCTTCTTGCCGTAGCGCACTGGCGGGTCGGGGAGCGCCAGCGGCGTGTTCGGGTCGCGCTGCACGTCGAGGTCGAAGACGGCAGACTTGTAAGGGGTAGAGGAGCCGAAGGAAGCGATAACGAGATAGGCCTTGACCGGGGAGGTGGTGGTGAGGAATTGGGCCGGGAGATCCTTTTGCGTCTGGTGGGAAGGTGTTAACGTTCTGACGAATGCATTGCACGTTGATGGCAAGCGCGTACCAGCTCGACCTTGCCCTTGCCATTGTCCTTGATGCTCAGGGCGAACGAGTCCTCCAGACCGGTAGTGGGCTCGGTGAGGGTCAGGAATGCCTGGTGCGGGCGCTGGGCCTTCTTGCCATCGAGGGTAGTGAGGATGAGCTTCAGCGTGTCCGACGGGCCTAGCTCGACGGGCTTTTCGAGCGGAGACTTGGGACCGAACCTATAGAAGGCTGAATTAGCATCCGACATGGGCCAATGGCTGGAAATGGGGTGAGGTGTACTTCTCCTTCAGGCCACTGCCGACGCCTGAGCCCTTGGAGGTGACGGTCAGCGTAGCCTCGTCGAAGCCCCAGGACGAGGCAGCGGAGACGGCACTAGCTCCGACGAGCAGCAGCGATGACAGGAACGAGAAACGCATGGTCGGACTTCAGCGTGGGCGATGCTGGGCAGAGAAGAGCGTCGTGATGTTGCTTCGCTGGAGCTTTGGCTTAATGCAACGTACTCGTAAGCTGCGTTGAGCACGGGCCACCATGAACCCACGCGTCAACCCGCAGCCTCTCCGCCGACTCTCCCGCTTCCATCCGCAATCATCATCGACTTTGTTGCGCTTCGGTCGAGAACTGACACAGAATCGAGTCAGTCTCAGCGAAACTTCGCGCTGGCAATATTTGGTGCCCAATTCCGATTGACGTCATCACAACCATTCTGAACAAGTCCCGTCTCGTCATGAATTCGTGATATTTCATTTCTAAGTCCTATGGGTCCAATTGATTCTTGTTCAGATCCCTTGACAGAGACTATCGCTTGTTCATTTCCTCGCATAGCCTCCGTGCAATTTACCTCTCAAAAACCTCCCTTCCAGTTGCATTGCGGTCTCTAGTTGTGGATCTTCGCATGCAGTCCTGGGATGATCTCCAAGTCCTTCTTCGTGTACTCATACTTTCCGTCCTCGCTGATCTTTGGCGCCTGGGTCCTGCGCTGCTGCTGCGTCTGCCGGACCTTCACCCACTGCTCCATCGTCAGGTGCTGTCCGAGCTTGGTGAACTCATTCTCCTCCAGGCCCAGGCGCTTTAGCAGCGGGCTGTTCTGGATCGGGTCCAGCACGACGTGGTTGTTCGGCCTAAAAAACTCTCATCAGTTCCATTCCCTTCTTCGGCAAATCTGGAGCCTTACCGCGCAAAGTACAGCACACCCAACCTGTCGACGTGCGCCTGGTCGTCGGGCGGCGCATGCACGCGGTGGATGCTGCTCTTCAGGTAGCCGCCGGTGATGGCGCTGAGGGCGTCACAGATGTTGATGGTGATGGTCTCGTCCTGCGGCTTGACCCACTTCCACTGGCCTTGGTTGTTGAGGATCTGCAGCGCCGCAACCGGCTGCCGGAACAGCAGCGTCACGCTGCCCAGGTCAGTGTGGCCGGGGGAAAAGAGACTGCCGATCTGCTTGTTCTCTTCGGGCGTGCGCGCCTTGTAGTGCATGTACCGTAGGTGGTCCTCGCCCTTGTCGTCGTACACATGCTCGCGCACCAGCTGCTCCTCATCCGGTAGCTCCAGGATGATGGCGAAGAGTCTCAGGAGCTTCTTGACCACGAGTTCATGGCATTTCTGAAGGAAGGAAAAGGTCAGCTTTTTGAACAGCTAAAGGCTCGAGAAGGCGCGGCGAAGAACTAACCCGGCTGAAGTCCTCGATCTCGTCGACGTGGTCTGACAGAACCGGCGGATGCTGGCGCTTGTGGAAACCGTCGAACTTGGGAATGTTGTACACCTGGATGTTGTCCTTGATGCTACCATCTTCCGTAAGACTGACCCTCGATTAGTCTTTGCAATTCCTGGGGGAAATGATTCAGGAGCTCTTACTTCCGCAGACCAGCAGGCCTATATCCGTTGTACTCTCCGCTCTCAAGATCCTTGATATTATGGTACTTCAACTTCTCCTCCAACGGCAGTTCGTAGAATTCGCGACCCAGCGCGAATTGTCTGTCGACCTCCTCTTGGCTGATGCCAAAGTTCTTGACATAGAAGAACCCAACATGCTGCGCCGCATAGGTGAGCTGCTCTGCAAGCTTCTCCTTGCCGCCCGGCTTATCGAACTGGCTCAGATCGAGCGTAACGAGCTCGGCCCAGTCGACTATTGCTCCCCTCGTCAGTATCGAAGTCGGCAATTGAGGAGTGGTCACTGACGATCAGCCTTGGTCACCGGGACCTGCTTGTACGGCGAAATGACCTTGCCAGGCATTATTGCTTCGGTTTTTCCAGAAAGCGTGAGTTGTGTAAGAGTGAAACTCGATGTTGGTGCTTCCCCACCTGAACAGTGTTACGGTATAAGTACCCCTCCCACTTCCTCCCCGTCTGGTCGCCGACCACCCAACACCTACCCCTCCAATATCCGCTTTCAAATCTGCCCGGTATGATATCACCGGTGTCGGCAATCACACCATAGATAATCTCCATCCAATCCGCTCACAATCTGTCTGTCGGCCCCGGCGAAAGTGGAGCCCGAGATTGGGGGAATAGTGAGGGGCGGCAAAGTGCTAATCCTTCCCGAGCTGCTTTGCATGAGGAGTTGCCGAAGATTAGCAGGATCCAAAGGCAAGACGGGTGCGAAGGAGTGGTGATTGGACGGCGTGGCTGGAGAGACACGTTGTTTGGTGTGGTGAAGCACGCAATGCGGGGAAGCTCTCACAACATCGGCGCTGCCGCCGTTACCCATCATTCGCTATCTCCGACGCTTCGTAAAGAATTGTCCATCGCGAAAATTGTTTTCGAAATGCTCAGTGGGAACGTAACTCTGTTCCTGGGGCCGCGGGTTATAATATCAATTTGTTCAATGGCTAACGTAGCTTAGCCGACGCGAACCCCGCAGTTCTTTTTACCAGTGATCAGAACTGTGTTTCAGAGAAACAAGACTGCTTTATGTTTCCCTAGTTCTGATGGACGAGCAATCTGTCATTCATGTTCAGCACCTCGGCCAAATATCGAGAAGATCAGAGACTAAAAATTCAAAGACAGCAAATAGCTGCGTAAGAAACTACGAATTACTTGACCCTAGTGTACAGCGAGGCGGCAAGATTATCCTGATACTATGAAGCAAAATGTTCCGGTTAGTGGCTTTGTCATCATAACTCTGGTAGGATGCTGAATGCCACACGCGAAGCCTAGTCCAAACAAGCTTCCTTCCCGAAGCTAGGACCATCTTAAGCATGACTACAGGTGGGAAAGTGCCGGCATGGGGTTGACCAAGCACGCAAGCCATGTGCTTGAGTGGAAATGGCACTGACGCAACGCGGCTCGTGCAAGTCGCGCAAACTTCCTTGCACTTTTACCTTCTTCCTGTCCCTGTTCCCGATACTTCGTTCTGGAACCGTTCTCTCCTCCGTTGGTGCTCATTTTCTGGCAATCTGGCGTGGCTTCATATCCACAGAAAGTATAAAGCGTCTATCCGGAAATCTGGCGTCGTCTGGTTTGAAGTGACAGTACAGAGCATCTGTCTAGCAAGATGACCGACCCGAAGCGTGGCCGCGTCTACGAGACGCAGACAGAAATGGAGGTCGAGAAGGGTCAACCGAGAACGTTCTTGGGTGTGATAAAAGAAGTGTTCAATTGGTATCCGTCTCACTATCCTGCTCACGAGCGAAAGTAAGTGCCGGATGACTCTGATTACTCTACGAAATGCTTATCGATCAGACTTTTGTTTAAGCTTGACCTCTCCATCCTCATTTTCGCATGTTTGTGCTGTAAGTTCCCCTCCTTATTCGTAGCTCTCCCACTTTTCTGACCGTGTTCAAAGTTTTCACAAAATACCTTGACCAATCAAACATTAGCAATGCCTACACCTCGGGAATGAAGGAGGATCTCGGGCTCTATGGCAATGAGCTCAACTACTTCAACGTGATGTACTTCACGGCCTACGTCATTGCTCAAATACCTATGCTCTTACTCATATCCCGCCCCACGCTGTATGCAACCTGAGTCTGTCTCTTTCTTAGCAGAAGATACTAATACACGCAGCGCCCGATACATGCTTCCTACTTTGGAGATCGCTTGGGGCATCCTTACGTTCGCACAAAGCCGCGTCACTAGCGCACGACAATTATACGCGCTTCGCTTCTTCGTGGGTCTGTTCGAGGCACCCGTATTTGCTGGCACGCATTTTATCCTCGGAAGCTGGTACCGCAAGCAGGAGTTGTTTAAGCGAGCGGGTACTTGGTTCATTTGTAACTCGCTCGGCACCATGGTCAGCGGCTACCTTCAAGCTGCGGCATACACGAACCTCTCCGGTGTCGCTGGTCTATCAGGGTGGCGGTAAGGTTCCTCCCATATCTGATCCCTCTTCATTAAGCTGATGTTATCCTAGATGGCTCTTCATAATAGGTACCCAACTCGCCGATCAATCTCCAGCGATGTGTTTCTGACCTTCAACAGACGGCATCTTCACAATTCCTGTCGCCCTTGCCGGTTACATCATCTTCCCAGGCATTCCCGAATCGCCCAAGCCCATCTTCCTGACACATGACGACATCGCACTTGCCAAGGAGCGGATGGCTGAAGAGAATGTTCGGCCACCGGGCAAACTCGACCTCGATGTCTTCAAACGCAGCCTGCGCCGATGGCACATCTACGTCTTCGTCTTCTGCTACATGTGAGTGTTCTTTACCTTGATCCCCAACGAATCCACCTCCCAGAAGAAAGAAGGCAAAAGAATTACCGGGAGCGAGGAAGAGCAATTCATTCGAAAATCCGCTGACCGGTGTCTCGTCCAATCAGCTGCATGATCATCTCGTACTACCCCGCCAGCTACATGAACTTGTGGCTCAAGGCCGAAAACTTTTCCGTCCCCCAAATCAATAAACTCCCAACTGCTCTGAATGCCATCACTATCCTTTCGTCCTGGCTGGGCACCACCCTCGCGACCATCTATCCGAGTTGGGTCATCTACTCGATTGCGATGGCGGCGTGCATCTTCTCGAGCATTTGTATGACCGTGTGGTACATTCCCACCGCGTTGAAGTAAGTCTAAACTCCCTCCCCAATGTGTGTGTGGTGAGTGGTGTCAATGGTGGAGTGTGCGTCTGTGTGCTGGTGTTGGGAATGCCATGAGCGGTGAAGATGTGGATGGCAGATGAATGGTATGCTAATGTGATGCGTAGGTTTGTCGCCTGGTACGCGTTCGGTCTGGCTGGTTGTTCGAGTCCAATCTTGTACTCGACTGTGAACACGGTGCTGAAGGATGATGCAGAAGAGCGAGCGCTCACGGTGGTAAGCCTCTGATTGTTCTGGAACTTCGACGCGCATTAGCTAATCATTCGGATCATTTACAGGGCACTATGATGTCGTTTGGCTACAGCTTCAACATATGGGTCCCGCTCCTGCTCTTTCCCACAGCAGGAGACTGGGGAGCGCCACAGTGGAAGGCTGGCTGGCCAAGTAGTATCGCGTTTTTCACTTTGTTGTGGTTAGGGTTTCTTACCGCTACTTGGTTGTATAGGCGAGAGAAGCGAGAAGATGCTCAGGGTTCTGCGTAATTAGACCTGTTCTAAAAATGGGTATTCTAAGGGATGAACACTTACCAAGGATGATTCATTCATCCCATGCCGTACCCAGCTATAAATACTTCATCCAAGCTGCTTGCGAGACTGTCACACAACAATCCACACAATATGCACAATAGCACACTAAAATAGAAGATCTAAGTGTGACTAATGTCTCTATTGTTCCTTAAGCCAATGTGTTTCAGATTTCAACACAGGGTGCTCGCCATACGACTAGTATTTTCACACCCGTGGCTGCACGCCTTCGGAAGCAATTGGCCGCTTAGCGGTGCGGTGCTTTTCCTAACGATATTCCCATGCAGCATTGCCGATAGTCCCAGCAGATAATATAGTCGACTCTCGCAGCCGATGGCTAGCGTGAAGAATAGTAAGGCCCCAGACGTGACAGCTCTTCTATAAAAAAAAAAAAAATAAAAATAAAAAAAAAAACATACGTGGGTATTTGAAGCTATCGTCCGGACGTGTGTGTAAAATTTTTTAGTTCGACATTCTCGTCCGGACGATAACCTCAGCTACCCATGACATGAATGGGAAGCAAATCCACGCTAGTCATCGGCTGCGAGAGGATTGTAGAATGGCAGCTAATGTAGCCCGCATGTATTGAAATACTACAAATTGGAAGATCTAAAGCTCGTATCTGGACCGACGCTCTTTTGACCGTAAGGGAAATCCAAAATGCTTCTATAGATTTGAGTGCTTCAATGCAAGGAAACTGGCAAGCGCTGCTGCGGCCATATTGCTGTTTCTTCGTCTATTCACTTTCGTCACAACGCACCCACAGTGCAAAATTATAATCATAAGTAATGTTTAAATCATAATGTATCATCTTTAACCCGTGCGTTACATTCATGTTTTCCAAAATATACGTCCTTGACACGTTATTGAGAAGTGTTCCTAGCATATAATAATACTACAAGCAACGTCCCTACACATCAGCGGCGAAATGGTGGACTCCGGGAATAGTCATTAGCCATTTGAGCTCATTGTTTCATCTTTAGAATGCCCGAAGAGTGGTTCGAACGTCGAATCTCTCTCTGATGTGTGCCCGTTTGGGATGTATGCTCTCTGGTCTCGCTGGAGCACAGTGACAGGTGAAAGGTGATCTGAGCATGGAAAGTACTAGCAGACATTCACCCAGGCAACATAGACTCACCTGCGCATGGGGAACCCAAGGCGCATATGAGGAAGGCGCGCCAGGCTAGTGCCATGTCCTATGTCTGCACCATTGTCGCCCTCTTTTAATCCGCGACAACACCCACAACCTCCACCGTCGCTCCGCCGCCGCTACAAGCTTACGCCCACCACCACCACCACCATCAGCACAGAGCGCGCAAGCGCAACAGCCTCGCCCTCATTCCCGCACCTTGAGCTCATCTCTCCTCGCCGCCCACAAATGAGGCGACAGCCACCACCAGAAAAGCCATACTAATGCTCAGCAGATCAACCTCACCTCCACATCAGCGCCCGTACCCAGCACCACCATGTCCGACCGCCCGCCCACTGCGCCCGCCATAGCGGCGCTGATGGACCCCCCAGCCGCCAGCCTCACCTGGAAAGACTTTGAGCCGCTTGCGGCCAAGTGTGCGGCGATTGTCAAGCTTGAGATGGACTATGACAAGGCGAAAGACTACGCGAAGAAATATTCCGACCGCCGCGAGGACGATGGCATCCTAGCCCTATTCTGTGACGGATCGGGATCCGGAAAAGTCCCTGTTGGCGCCACACAGGCGCACCTAGGCGGCCAGGAGTGCAAGATCAAGCCGGAGAGCCGCACGTGGACGAGCTCGGCCGTCGTGTTTAGGAAGAACCAGAACGACAAGGACTGGCAGATACGCGGCTACCCGACGCCTCTCCTCCTCACCAACAACAACGCCGAGCTGGACGGCTTCTGCCGGGCCATGGATGTGGCCGAGGAGCGACTGGCCGTCGATCTCACCCTCGATAAGGTCCTCATCTTCACCGACGCCCAGACTCTCCTGAAGGTGATCCTCAAGATGAATAAGACGCACAGGTTGCCCGATTGGGATGTGCCGCTTCTGTTCAAGGTCATGACGAGGATGGCGGAGGTCTCGGAGAACCCCAGGGCCAAGTTCGAATTCCACTGGCAGCCCGCACACTGCGGCGTAGAGGGAAACGAGAAGGCTGATCTAGCTGCCCGTCTGGTTCGCCCTGACAAGCTCTGGCCGGAAGCCTATCCCACCGAGACCAGCAACAAGAACAAGTCAAGGAGGGTTGGAAACATGGCGCCTCAGAGCGCACAAGAGGACGCCGTCCCCACCCACACGTACCAGCAGCAGCGCAAGTCGAACAGGGCGCGGAAGCATGCCAGGAAGAGGGTCGCCCAGCTTTCTCTGCAGGAAATCGAGAACCTGGATCCAGATGTCCCCATTTCCAGCATTGAGGAAGATTACGATGGTGCCCAGCAGGGCCTTGAGGGGGTTAGGGAGGAAGCCGAGAGTGACGTTAAGGAGCTGGATCCAGACGTCCCCATGCGCAGCATCGAGGAAGATGACCTCGCCGCCCAGAAGGACGAGAAGGAGACGGAGGAAGCAGACAGCGACGTCGACATGGATGATGAACACGTTTATCCCCTGCATGGCCCGATCCTCTACGAGTTGGACAGGGGATGGCGCGAACAGCGACCTGAGAGGAAGACAAAGGAGGAGGACGAGCAGGAACAGAAGAAGTGGGAGGAAGGGCAGCAGAAGAAGAAGGAAGAGGAGGAGCAGAAGAGGAAGGCGGAGGAGGATGAGGAGTTGTACTCAGATCCCCTCTATGGCCCACTTTTCTACGCCTTGGACATGGGCCACGAGATGCCACCTAGGGGTATGTAGTTCCGGTCGGCTT
This sequence comes from Lasiodiplodia gonubiensis, assembly GCA_009829795.1. NCBI lineage: Eukaryota > Fungi > Ascomycota > Dothideomycetes > Botryosphaeriales > Botryosphaeriaceae > Lasiodiplodia > Lasiodiplodia gonubiensis. Next base: position 264,664 of record RHKH01000026.1, on the reverse strand, counting down.
GTATTGTCATCTTCTAGCGGCTTGCCTTCTCTCTGTATCACTTGCGCTGCCATAGCAAGTGCCAAAAGAACTCGGTCCACTTGGTAGGACTTTATTGTGAATATGCACTCTACTTGCGTAGCAGGTACCTAAATCCATTATGGTCGGTATCTTAGCCGCGACTCCAAAAATGCATTCTCAGGCTGAACTTGTGTATTCAATACGTGAAATGGTTTTGCGTCATGTGGTGAGTTGAAGAGCCACTCGGACACATGCCTTGATATAGTCTATAGTCTTTGGTAAACATTAACAGTCTAATTGATATCTTTAGCCCTCGCTGGGTCAAATGATTGGAGTATTATGTATGTACTTTGTGGCGGCTCGTGGAACGAATAACGGTGGGAGGTGATAGCGGCGGTGATACAGGACGACGCATAAATGGTGACGGAGTCAGGCTCCGTCGCTGTTAGGTACCTAGAGACGTGGTGCGGACGCGTGTCGCGCGCGGGTGCGCGGTACGCGAGTACGTGGTCGCGTCGCGCGATGAGCAGCAATTGGGAGAAGTTATGAATAACCATGTATATAAGGCCAGCCGGCAGGTCAATCTGTCACTACGAATCCCAGTCAAGGGCAAGATTAGCGTACCATAGTGAAATTCCCGAGCTAGCAGGGTCGGCTGCTTGAATGTTCAGACTGGGTTCCGGCCATTATCGTAGCAACATCTACAAAGGATTTCAAGTTCGATTCCCCCTCTTTTTTGCTCTTTTTTTCAAATTTATTCCTGCCATGCTTTCCGTATTAGTCATGGAGGTAGAGCAGTCTCACACGGCACTACATCTTTCTTCTCTTGCAGATAATCGCTGCTGCTTGCAGTGTAATCCTCCGCCACAGTCGAAACAATGCCTTGTTTATTCTTATGTTTATGATTACACGACAAAGAATTTACTGTCATGGCTATGATATAGTGAGATATTCCCAAAGGCTGGCGTCTCAAATAACGTCAGTACTTCATTGTCTTCCGTTTAGAGCAGTGTAGCTAGCCGCTCCGGAGGTTTCGCACTTCAGAAAGCTTGACCACGCAGCGAAGCCCAGGCGACAACGACGATTGCAGTGACGATGACGAGCACGACATCCAGGGCAAGGAAAACGCCGGCCCCGACGACAACAAAGGCCAAAGTCCCGAAAGCGGTCCAAATGCCCCCGTCCGCAACGAACACAGAACACTGCCTCTTTCATCCACGACAGCCTCGAGTCAGACCCACACAACAAGGCCAGCCCAGCCACCCGCGCCTACTCCGTCGCGCCACCAAACATTCCTCTCACCCCAGCTCTCCAGCTGCCTTGTCCACACCAAAGTCCTCACCTCCTCCCCCGACCCGGACATCACAGCCGACACTCGTCAACGCGGACATGTGCGCACGCGCGCGCTACACCAAACACGCTCCCGCGAGGAATCTTGACAAGGATACACAAAGCGCCGTTTGTCGCCCGACTGCGCCGACTACGCCGGGAGAATGGCTTAGCGCTGGACCAGATAGCTTAGTCGACGACACCACAGACTAGGGCGGCTCAGCATTACACTTAGGCGACACCGATACCGGCCATACCGCGTGACGTACGGCGCATGTCGGGCAAGGCGAACATACGGGCAAGTTGCAGCAGCAGCGCTGACTCGGCGTGCGCGTATCGCGCGTAACGCACCCTCGCTGGTCACCCTGCTCCAGCGCCGTGTCAGAAAGAACGGCCGGAGCGCTGCGCGCGCGCTCATGTCTGATTTATCTGTCAGGAATACGCTCTCGCGGGAGTGGCTGGATCATGTGGATAATGAGCCGTCTGAGAAGAACATGGTTTGCGCGGACACAGACTGGCATGGTCAGGTGCAGAGGTATTAACAGGAGTTGATCAGCCTGGATATCAATCGCAAGCTTAACAGGATACGCGCGCTTGGAGTGATTGAAATTGAGGTGAACGGAAACAGGCCTAAAAGTAGTGGAGCTCTTCAAGTCAAACCCTGGTAAGATAGTTGTGTAGGATGGCAGTAATCCTCCGGGCTCAGATTGTATGGATCTAAAAGCAAGCTTATGGTTGTAGTCGCTATAAATATTAGGAGGAGTTCTAGTAAATTCAATGATTTTAACGGGTATCTTTACTCTTCGATTTTACACATTAAGGATGGATAGATAACGTCCACTGAAAGTTTCCTTTGAATGAAAAGAAATTTTTTTTATAATGCTGCCTGCAGTCGGTCACATTGCATCTATTTTTAATACCTAGAGACCGTAAGTAGAGAAATGCTTTTTGTCTAGACTTAAGAAGTGCCATGCAAGCTTTTTAATTTGGCGAGACGCCACCTTAGTTATACTAAGCCTAATGCGATATCTTATTGATGATGGCTGTAGACCTATCACGTCCTGCCTGAAAGACTAATAGGGCAGTATTACTAGTCACAGCGGTATATTTCAACCAACGACCAGCGTTAAACGCGATGCAGAAGGGCTGACAGGGAAGCTGACAAATTTGAGACCCTACCCGACGATCTGTTCTACCCGTCGTTCGCTTCTTAGCGAACCCTTTTTTCCTTTCTCCTTCTTTGATTTCTCCGTGTTAGCCAAAAGGTTTCAAATACATTCTGACAGTCTAGATATGATGAGTCCCATTGTGACCCATCCCTTTCTATCGGGTTGTATCTGTAAGGAATGGATCAATGCTGACCAATAATGGGTGGCCGAGCGTGTAATGTAGCACAGGAATCCGTAATGCTACTTCGTGGCTTGCGCGCTGGAACAGGTCTCTTCTGATGTGGTGAGCATCAGCTGCATGAACCCGAGCATGTGGCACTTTCAGTTCTTGGCTATGCACGTTCCCCGCACTCAGTGTGATACTTATATAGGTATTGGCGCCTTCTGTTTCGCACTTTCTCCGCATCCTGCACACATAATGAGTGACAACTCATCGACGACATGCTGGAGAGCCGATCACCTAGCGCAGAAGCGCACGCATACACCGTGCGACCAGGCTTCGGCGTATTCAATGTGCTGCCACAACTTCGCAGAAGGTGGCTGGTCGCCCGACTGGTGCCTACCGAACGGGCCTTGCGCCAACAACGACGAAGTCGCTCCAGAAGATGAAGGCAAGCAAGGCTTTTGGATCGAATCATGCACGGATCCAACATGGAACGATCCGGCGTGTAGGGACATGAAAATATTCATAAACTCGTGCTACCAGGTGGGGCTCCTTTTCAACTGTGCAATTTCACAATCTAAAGAGAGTGGCAGGACGACGCAGGGAATTGCGAGCTGGCGTATTGTCCAGATACAGAGACATACTGCTGCGGAAGGAGCAAGCTTCTCCGCGACTGCTGTTCGAGTGAGTACGACGAGCGGACTGTTTTCTCCACCAGCATTCCGTACGCGAGAGTGGTCAACATGACGACAACCATCTCAGGCGAGGTCGTCACAACATCTATTCCAACAATGGTGTCGGCCGCTGCGACTTCCACTACCCTAACGACCCCCACCATCTCAACTACTACAGAAGACTCTGGGCTCTCTGCTGGTGCCGGTGCTGGGATCGGGGTTGGAGCCGCATTGGGAGCCGTTGCACTGCCGCTCTTGGGCTTTTTACTGTGGCGGCGGTCGCGAAGAAAGAGGTCGGACCTTGAAATCCATGAAGCACCTCCTCCCGAAAGATTCGAAATAGAATCGTCTCCTGTCCAGGAACTAAGCGGAAGAACACAGCCGTACGAACTGGGAACGAAAACAACGCCGCATCAACTCGCGCCGTAGTTATTTTGGGTCTTGTTTAAAACCATCTTAAGGAGTATGGGAATTGGGGTGTTTGAAAAGTTTTCCCGTATTAATTCTTTGTCGTCAGGACTCCTTTTTAAATGTGGGCTGCTATTTTTCAGATCGGCTTTACTTCTATATATGTTTCTCATGCTTATCACCTTCAGCATGAGAATACCTCCGCCTCTTTTTCCCAGAGACTTCCAATGTCAGTTCTCTGTAGCACGCTTCCTCTCAGTCTAGTACATATGCCGGACCGAATATTATCTACGCCCTGAGCATGTTATCGAATTCTCTACGGTGTTTAGAGGCAACTTTCCCGATTAGGAAATTAATTCTCAGCCCCACAGATCTCCTTCTCGGAATAGAGCTAGTCCAATCGAGCATTATGACAGCCAACACGGTGGCGTAAATCCAAGATTGAACCTGCATTCTTATACATCCTTGGTGATCCAAAGCCCCACCACAGACTGCTCTCGGACTAGTGCTGACCCCCGTTCCGAAAGCGCGCCACTTGCCCGCATCGGCCTCGGTCGACGTGCGTGCGGACTCGGCAAGGCCACAGCGGAGTTACTGGAGTTAATTCTCGATGGCATCAGCAGTACCTGCCAACGGAATTAGCATACATCCAACGGAGTTAATGTTGAACTACATAAAAGAGTGTTGTTGAACTACGTAAAAGAGATCCGAGTATTAACACAAACAACAAACACCAAAGCTCTCAATTATCGAATCACTCCCTCCCTTAGCAACAATGGCCATCCTCGTCACCGGCGGCACAGCCAAAACCTCAGTGCGCCTCGGCGCCATCCTGCGCGACACCAACGTCCCGTTCGTGATGGCCGCGCGGCGGCCCGACGCCGTGCCGGCCGGCATGCCCAAAGTGAAGTTCGACTGGTACGACAAGTCGACGTGGAGCGCGCCGTTCGACCACGCCTTCCCCGGCGGCGAGTCTATCACGGCCGCCTACATCGTCCTGGGCGGCGACTTCGGCATCGTCGCGGCGGCGAACAGCTTCATCGATTACGCCGTCAAGGAGCATGGCGTCAAGCGCTTCGTCATGTGCGGCGGCGGGTCGAGCGTGCCCGGCAGCCCCATGGCAGGCGAGGTCTGGCAGCACATGATCGACGTCGGCGTCGAGCACTGTGTGTTGAAGCCGACGTGGTTCATGGGTGAGTGTGGCCCTCTCTCAAGCCCCATTTCTTGAAGAAGAATCTAATGAGAACAATTTACACAGATAACTTCTCCGAGGGCTGGCACCTGCAGGAGATCCGGACCGAAGGCAAGTTGCACACGGCCACGGGCGACGGCAAGATCCCTTTCATCAGCGCCAAGGACATTGCGGCCATGGCGGCCAAGCTGCTTACTTCCGCGGACGAGCTGAAGGCCGACAGACACCGCGTCACCGGCCCGGAGAAGCTGACGTACGATGATGTATGCGCCCCCACTCGCTTCTCCACTCCACTTTCTGACGATGAATCCTACTGCAGATCACCGAGAAGCTGAGCAAGGGCATCGGCCGGAAAATTGAGCACGTGAAGATGTCGGAGGAGGACAGGAGACAGAATTTCCTCAAGAACGGGTTGCCCGAATACTGGGCCAACTATCTGTCCATGACCGAGGGGCTGGCTGCCAAGAACGAGAGCGACGGGCAGATACATACCGACGAGCTAGAGGTGATCACGGGCAGCAAGGGCCAGACCTTTGACGAGTTTGTGGAAGAGAACAAGGTTGTTTGGCAATGAGTGTGGCAGGAAGCAACTACTATCAAAGTAAATGTACATCAAATTAGACCGGCCTTTTGCTAGGATGACATCCCCTCGGCTAAACAATATACGGCTCCAACACCATCCACATCAAACCTCTCCACCTTGTCGTCCAGCCGACTCAGCCCATCCGCCCAGATCCTCCTTCTCCCGAAAACAGTTATGGCGGACATTTTTTGGTCGGATTACCAAGGCTACGCAGTTGCAGATCAACAGCTTCCACAAGCAGCTTGATCTATGCTGCAGAGGTGCGTTTAGTCAGAGTAAGATTAAAAGTCTTTTTGCACACGAATATCTCTTAGTTAATTTCATGATAGTGTCTTAGAGCTTCACGCCACAAGAGTCCAATTTAAAGTGTCTAGCCAAGTCATCCATTTCCGAATCCATGAGCCACATCCAGAGAATCGACAATCAGTGCTTATGTCATCCAATAGCTTTCCCCAAAGAAAAACACTTCCATTTCATTTTAAAGTTTTCTACTTAGGGCGGTGGTTTTGATTCATAAGTCAGGAATGAATCGCGCAGCATTCGGTTGACACAGGGTTCATTTGTTTGATTCGTTGCGTTGCCGCTCGCCGATCCATAACATGACCTGGCCAGAGTGGCGTGGAGTCTCATTGAGGAATCGGCTCATTGGATCACCATTATTGGTGGTCTGTTCCCCGGATAATGGCATCTGATGAGTGTTGTTGTTGGAACTAAAGGTCTGATGGTTCTGATGATGTGACCTTGCGTAGTTGTCCGTCCAGGAGCCTGTGCCTTGAAGTAGGTAGTCCTCTTCAGGACGCCTTCTTCCCAGCATTAGCACACAACCCTTCTCTAATTCTACAAAGACGGATGGACTACTTACTTCGTGCCATTGCCGACGTTTTGACCTGGCATCATGATTTCTCTTCGAAATTTGTCTTTGAAACCTAATGCTCTGAAATATCTATTGAGCGGCACTCCAGACGAGTCCACAATAAATAGACAATTTGGTCTGCATTCATTCTCTCTGGGAATCAATTCCACCAAATTTCGCTACTCGAATCCAAATTGATTCCCAATTCTTGGTGCAGCACCAGCTCGCGGTATAGCTGTAGTGGTCGCCAGCATTCGAAGACTCTGATCACTGTACTGATTCCCAGCAGATACAGCCTACCCATGGATTGCCGTGATGCTGATTCCCATACAAAGCAATACAGTGTCATGATTGGCCAGGTTCTGGGAATCTTGCATGTCGTGGGGTCCAAAACACGGGAAGGCCGAAGCTGACTCGGCCGCCTCAGCCTCGGTCCAATTCGCGTCATAGTCCGGAGTGATTGTGGAGCTAAAGCTGATTCATTAGGCAACGAGCCCCGCCTTCGGTCAGCGTGCAAGTATGCCACGCATCCAGAGTTTAAGCGATAACTCGCTTCTCATGATACAGGGATCTGGGAATCATGCAGCGGATGGGAATCATGCAGTACATTATTGGACTAGTTCCTAGGCTTGGATGGTTTCAAGCCTGTTTACAAGTCTGCATACAAAGTATATATTCATGGGGTAATTACCAAAAGCGACCCATATCTACTGCGAAAGTACCAAATGCGACCCCAGCGACCCAAATGCGACCCTCCCAATTTCAAAGTCAACGTTCTCATATTAAAATTGTATTAAAATTATTTATTTCTTATTATACTAGATATCTACTATTAGTTAAGTAGAAAAGATACTTAGATTTTAATTTTGTTGAAGTTCTACAGCGTTGGAAAGTTGGCAAATTTTGGTGAAGGGGTCGCATTTGGGTCGCTGGGGTCGCATTTGGTACTTTCGGTGTAGATACGGGTCGCTTTTGGTAATTACCCCTATATTCATTGCGAGTCTCGCACTTCTCACTCCATAATACGCTTCGACACGTCAGCATCCCACCATCAGATTTCAAGCCAGCGGTCCACATCCTTGGCTGTCCTCTTTCGCGTTTTCGAGACCTTTATATTATTCCAGTGTCTGTCAAGCGTTCCATTCTGCCAACACAGCATCCCTTGGCCATCACATAAATCACCACAGTAGCGACCAGTACAACTGCCGCCATGCCGCCAGCCACCGTGCCTCGTCCCCGCTTGGAGTGTTGGCCAGCTATTACACCTCGCACATTGATGGATGGTTGTCCTTACAAACAGGCCCAGGGAAAGAGTTTTCCGGGAACATTGGACGAGCGCAGCTTTTTCCGTCTGAAAGAAGTGAACGATCACGGGTAAGTCCACTGTTTGCTCAATGATTCCATGTGTTTTGACTGGGGTTTAGGATGCCGACTTTCATTGGAGACACCTACGACGGTCAAACTTGGCTTGATATATTCGAGGATCGCAGCTGCAGCGAAGACTGTCTGTGTCGGACGTTCAGTCACTGCGACGACACAGCGCTTGCATTCTCTGTCTCAAAGACCCCCAACGGAATGACTGTTTACATCCACTCCACTGCACTCTTGAACGAGCTGTGTAGACTTGGAGTTGAATTGCTACCGTGGGCACGAAACAAGCTGGATGGGTTCGAACTTCTCCAGAAGTATCCGATTTTTAAAAAGAGCTTGGATAATTGCCGAATGCATCAAAGTCTTGAAGCTTGGAAAACACGAGCTACCAACGACCTGGGCATTCTCGTGGATCACTTCCTCGACAGCCCGGAGATCTTCAAGAGCTATGGTTTCGAAAGCCTCCTTAGCAACGATTACCTTGACCATGACTTGTGGAGGAAATGGCAGTTTCGAGAGTCCAGCATCAACAAACAGCTCGATTATCTCGAGCATGCTTATGACACTATCGATGATGGCTCTCTACCATCAGGTCTCGGATGGGAAGATCTCCAGGTTGACCAGTCCCCGGGTTCTGATACGACCAAAAGCCAAATCCCCAAGCCTTGGTACACTACGCCTAACCCACCGGAAGTGGAGCAATTTGACCACACTTATATCAAACCACAATCATGGAGATTCACCTGCAAGCCACAGGGTTGCACGTTCAATACTTCAGAACCACTATTATGGGAAATATCGTCACCATTGCCATCATTGCCACCATTGCCATCATTGCTACCATTGGTACCATTGTCACCATGGACACCCGACGCACCCGATGCTGGGGAGGAGATTGAGAGAAGAAACTCGCATTACATGGCTCAATTTAAGAGCCATGTCGAGAGCCTAAGTCGCCTCCGCTCGAACTTTGGCAAGGAACACTCAAGAATTGTGCACAGTTCTCAGAGCGCAGACCCTACACTTCATAGAAGCTGGGCAGATGGTCTACATATTCATCACCGCAAGTCCTGGAAAGCCGGGACGAGAGCTTTGCGCAGACTATGCAACGGCGGAACACCTCGCAGGCTAGCTGAAGTCATCCCTTTCATCGCGCTCACGAAGGCCATGGCCGAAAATGCAGAAATTCAAACGGGTTTGCTGTCGGATTTTGACCAGAATCTCCGCTCATGGACCTCTATTTTTCAAGACGACGTTGTCAAGAGGACTCAATTCGCGGATGCCGTGGAAGATATCTGGGGTATTGACTTGCACGACTATGTCATGAGCCCTACTGGTGATGGGGACCTTCCTGAACAGACTATCGAGCGGCTTCAAAGACTGGCGAAGGACTTTGTGGAAAAGGCGACTTTCGTGCTTGGGCTTGATAAAGAAACACATCTGACAGGTTTAAGCGCAGCTCGCTTGCGATGGCAACAAATGTACCCTGATGGACGTCCTCCCAACCTTTCCGCGCTAAGAGGAGAGTTAGCTCATGTGGAGGACCACGCGGCATCATCTTTATCGCCTTGGTCAGGCAATACGCCATTCAGAGAAAGCAGAGACCCAGGGCAAGCTAAAACGTCCGATGGGTCACAGGAGAGCATCCCCTTGCTACTACTCACCAGCGTAGCGTTCGCCTGTGCAATCTTATTTCTCTTGAGTAAGTCTATGTCACCTGATTTCGTAAAACTTTAACTAATCTCATACAGTGCTACCTGTTGCAGGGTGCTCGCATCAGCTTGTAACTGCATGTGTGGACAACCCCATACGCCATCAGCGGGACATTGCGATACAAGCAGCATCAGCGAACATACTCAAAGCGGTAGTCTCGCAGTGTTTTCCGTTGGGAGAATACGTCAACCTATCCTCGATCAAAGACGCCTCATCAGTTGCATTGGAAAGCTTTGCGGCGTACAGATCTTTCATCGAAAGCACGATATCTGCAGAGCATTTGGTATTGTCACATTGTACGTTTCGATTGCTGGAGTCATTGCTGATGAACAACAGGCCATTCGCAAGACCGTACAAGACGCAGTACTACGAGAATGTGACAATCAACAACGACTTGTTGTGGCTGAAACATCATATGGAGTCATGAGGAACTATCTGGAGGTTCTCTCACTCTTTGCACAGGAGGAGGCGCCGCCGGGACTTGCACCATCAAAGCTCTCGCCTCCCAGCGAACAAAGGTACACGCTTGAACCGGTGCAACAGAGCTCTCTACAGATGCTGCCACCTCAAAACGTGCAGGATTCACCAAACACCAATGTTCGAGTCCCCTCCAGGAAGCGAACGTCCTCGCCAGTAAAAATGCCTGTCTTGAAGAAAACGAAACCCTCTGGAGAGAAGAGGTGGTACTGCGAAGAGTGTGGCAAGTCCTTCAAGACAAACTGCAACTGGCACAGGCACTTTCGAACCGCAAAACATCAAGGTGGTAGACCACCTTGTCGAATTGAGGGATGTGAACAAACTTTTAGACGGGTTGATGAACGAAACAAACATGAGAAAACGGAGCATTGAAGAATTGCGGAATGGCAGGAGGTTGATAATATCAGCGAGCTATCATTTGTTCGTGGGGTGTTTCTGAGGCCTTCCGAATTGAGATAAAGTTACCATAGGAGGATTTCTGATGTACATACCGTTGATGCATATCTGATGCACACTCAAGCAGTGCTTGCTCTTACGGCATTCCATCCACGATCCTACATGACTAAGGTAATGTCAAGCTTCAACTCTGTACTAGTAAAGGAATATTCTGTAGCTGAGAAAAAGGGTGAACAGCGCTTCCCAAACTCGTAGAAGTTATGCTTTGACCCGAGCTCCAGTCACTCTATTCCTATCTTGGGAACAGCCTCACCATTTAACACTCGGCTTGACTTAGGCAGCTGTGCGATGCGTATTCTCATGTATCTTTCTTTGCCTTTGCACAGCTCGAGCCAACACAATACGAAGAAAAGAAGCTCCTTTTTGGACCAGTCTCCACCTCTTTCTCTCTCATTCACGTAAGTTCCGAGGCGGTGCAGTGTAGCGTGCGCTTGCTCAACAGCCGCTCCTGGAACACGCAGCCGCGCTGCAGCAGCGGGTTGGCCGGATCTTCTGGGCTGCGCAGCAAGAAAATGCCATGCCTGATCTGCGGGAAGGGCCGCACGCACATCTATCCCCCTTCTTTTCGTCCACCACCGCCGCTCACGTCCCTCGCGCCCATATTGATAGTCCGCATCTTATCCCACTCAAAAGTTCTCGGCTCGCACACATGCGTTCGCGGAAAGAACAAGCTGCCTGTCGAATTCGAAAGCGCGGTAGCCGCGATGTTGAGGTGAGAGTGTGGGCAGATGTCGGCCATGCGGCAAGCGCGGTGGCTCCAGTCGGCCGTGCTGTCCCGGACGATGCAGAGCGAGACGATGCAGAGGTAGCGGCAGCCGACCATGCGGGTGACGGCGACGGCGTCGAGGGAGAGGCGCAGGAGGGATTCGACGTCGAGGTGCTCCAGGTGCGCATTCACGCTCGCCTGGACTATCTTCTTAAGGGCGAGCGCGTCGGACTCGCTGGCCCAGCAGTGGCTGAGGTTCGTGCAGAGGCCGGCGGAGCCCGGGGCCGTCTTGGTGAGGCGCAGTTGCCGGTCGTCGCTGTCGGAGTGGATTTAGATGAGGCGCTTGGGCGGGTTGACGGCGGCCGAGGTTTCGGTGCAGATGCGGAGGCAGGTGGTGCAGGCACTCAGGCACTAGTTGAATTTGCGTCAGTAGTGCTCGCGGCCGTGGCGATGGGCTCTTTGCATTGAGAGGCTGGTTGCTGCTCTTTTTCCCAAACCTAAGCATCCCGCTATTTGGCGTAGTGCATGCTGTTTCCTTTTACCAGCTAGACTGTACAGCTCCAGGGCAACCCTTCTCAGGAAGTGTTCGAATTCCAGCGGATTCTGGCCCGACTTCCGGCACCATTTTCCCTCAGCCTGCACCACGTGCTTGTACAGAGCATTGAGGACAACCAGGCTGCGTCCAGGGTGCAGCTCGATGCAGGGCGGTAGGATTTCGTGTACTAGTCCTCCTTCAAGGTCCTCTTGTTGGCCTCGCGCTGCCAGGCGACATTATCCAGTCTGGCGTCCTTGCGATCGGGCTGGCTCATCAAGCGCCGTGGAGCGGTACAGCTCCCACCTGCGCATCGCGCGGTCAGTGAGGCTTATTCGTTTGATTTCTCAAAGGGTTTGGATGCCGCGTTACAGGACGGTCCGCTCATCCAGCTCCCAGAACGACGTGATGTGGTGTCGCAGCGCCTTGCCCTGGTAGAAGAAGGGCTCCTTCAGCGGCGCGCCGTACAGGCTGTAGTCCAGTTTGAGACATGCAGGACAGACGGTCCTTGCAGCTGCCGCCTGCTGCCTGAACTGTCGTCCATTGTCTACCATATCTCATCATAGAATCTACGTCAGCAATCTATTTTTGGTAGCCGTAGTACTCAAGAGAAATCGAGTAGATCGGATGTCAATGCAAAACTCATACTTTACGCAAAGTATGTCATATATCAAGAGCAGGTCCTTGTCACAACATACCTCAAGAACAGCAGCAGTAAGCTAATATACTATCTCCCTTAGGAATCATCTGCCATGTGGGAAAGTAACGCCATAGGTATGCCTTGCACCAATGACTGTCCTGTGTCGAGTCCCTCCCCAGCATTTATATCTAGACACTTTCAGACACAGTCCATTCAATCAGCTAATTCGATATTCTTTTTCTACCGTCTGCGATAAAATCTCAGCTCACTCCGTGTCGACTACTCAATTGAGGCCAAACCAGATTCGTTTCGATTTTTCCAGTCATGATAGAAAAATTCGTTTACTGCTGTGTACACTCAGCATTTTCATGGGATGCTGATCAGAAGTAGTTACATTTCTTCATAACGGACTGTAAAGCTCTCTTGAGGAACCCCGGCAGGATAACAATTTGGCTACTCTACGTGTATCCAAGCACAAATACAGGGATGGCCCCGCACCAAACGCGGCCAAAGTGCTTCGACTTACTCGCGTAACTGTGTTACCGAAAACTCCGCAACTTGTTTTAGAAAGTGAGGCTCAGGAATCGAGAATACTGTTTGCAGTTAAATAGACGGAATGGCACCCATCATATCAGCCGAGAAGCAACCCCCTGCTTTGGAAAGCACGTTACGCGGTGATTTCAAAAACGATGCGCCCAACCAGGTGTGCTTTGAAGCGCATGTGCACCCTCGAAATTTCGTTTTGCGCTGCTTTAACTAGACAGTCTCTCCGGTGACAATTCGCGATTTCAGAAAAAATTCCGGTCAAGTTTTGAAGGTGACGCTCTAGTCATCCTACTGACTAAGAGATTGACTTCCCTTTTTCGTTTTCGCTGTTTGGAGACATTTTCGTGATCGACGGTTTCAAAGGTTTCGGAAGAAGAGCAGACAAAGACCATCGACATTATTGATTCACAGAGTTTATCATTATTTTTAAGCTTTGGTGATAGTGTGTTGAACTATCAGACCCAGATGCAGAATTGTCGAATGATACAAACTTCCCGCGACGACGAAGAGACAGTGCTTTGTGTGTGCAGTGGACTTAAAGCAGCAAACTTCGCCATGGAAAGCTTATATAAGGATTGAGGGGGAAATGTGCACTCCTCCCAGAGGATTGCGCTTCGCACAAGCCCGTGTGAGCCACCTGCGTCAACCAAGTCTCCTGGCCCGCTTCTCGCAGCTAGACACGCGTGATGACTCTTGTATGTCACTCTTGTGACCAGTCTTCTTTGGCAAATTTGCCCGGCTTGGCGATGCTTAAATAGCCAGCAGGCAACTTGATAATCAGCACTTGCATGGCTACCATTAGATTGGTATATGGTAGGAATAATCGACACGGATTGGTTTGACTTCCTCGCTTAGGTGGTCATCTCCATTTTAGTGAGTCGTGATCCGATTCTAGTATCACCACTTTACATCAAGATTCAACACACGTGCGTATTAATGTCTTCAAATGATGCAGGACAAACTTATTCGCTGATGACTAGCGCTGCTTTCAGACAAGTCAGCCATTGACTTATCGGTCTCAACCTAAAATGTAAGCCGGAGACGCACGGAAACAAGCGACAGTAGTTCACGCCATGCGGTGGTTCTGGTTTTTTCCTTTGTATCCAGCTTAGAAGCTCTGCGCTGGGGGAGGTAAGCAGATATCTCTTCTCTGGCTTAAATAGTGCCCTTTTGAGGCACGCATGATCAGCTCATCACAAGGGAAGTCCGTCCCATGCCATTACAATCCCAAAGCATTCTGGAAATTATTCGGATTGTTGAGAACTATTTAACGAAGAAGTCGTAGTTCAGCCTAGATATGTTGACTCTCTACGAGGATCTGGGCCATCTCGCACCATTTATGCGGATTTCACTGCCGATCGCCATGAGGCGTGTGTAGGTACAACTAGGCGAGTCTGACGGCTGTTCCCAGGCTCAATGGATAACCTGGCCTAGAAAGATGGGATACCCCAAGTGTGTACTGCAATGTTATTGGATATTGCTGAAATCAACCATCTCGGACTGTTGCCGGCACTGCACATTTCGGAAAACTCTCCAACTACCTCAGTCTTGTTGGAATAACGAGCAGATCGAACTCGTAAACGATAAGAGAAATTTCACATAGCAACCTCCAAGAGTAGTGCTAGCAATGATTCCATAGAAAGTCCTTGTATATCCATTCTTCCCTCCGAGCGCGCTTAGAATACTTCGATAAAAGAGATGACGCAAATCAGAATATGCCAGACAGTCATCACCCACAAAACTAATCATCCGTCATCCTCAATACGCTCAAATCGCCCCTCTCCTTCCTCTCCTTCTGAATCCACTCGACCGCCTCGAGCAAATACGGCACGAACCTCGCGGGATTCTCCGTCGCCGGGAAATGGCCCAAGCCCTCCATGGTCTTGTGGGCGGCGCCAGGGATCTTCTCGGCGGTGGCCGCGGCCAGTTCGGGCGTGGTGGACCAGTCATACTCGCCCGTGAGCATGTAGACGGGGCAGGCGGCAGTGTTGATCGAGGCGAGGCGCTCGCGGCCGTCCCAGCCGCCGAAATAGAAGTCGAGGTCGCCGTGGAAGAGGCCGTAGGCCTGCGCCGAGTACGTGTGCCAGACCAGCGCCTTGCAGCTTGGCGGCGCCGTGGGCGACTGCATGCCGTAGACCCATTCCGGGTTCCATAGCGATTGGTTGACGTGTGGGGATTTGTCGTTGAAGGTGCGCTGCATACTGAGGTGGGCGGACCTGGGGATAGGAAGTCAGTGATATGTGTCTGATATATACATTCTGTGAGAAAGTATTGAGGCGTACCCTTGCAGAGGAATCGTGCCTCCGGCTTTGACCTCGGCGTTGCGCATGGCGATGGCGAGGCAGACCTGGCCAGCCATGGAGGCGCCGCAGATGATGGGCCGGTTGAGCTGCAGCTTCTGGACTACAGCGGCAATGCAGCCCACGTACGCGTCCTCGGTGTTGGTGTGTGAGCCCGGTATGGAGCATTGCGGCGGGAAGCTGCGGCCGTGGGAGGGCAGGTCGAAGGCGAACATGGTCAACCGCTCTCGCAGCCGCTTGTCGTTCATGACGCCATGGTACTGCCTACTGTCTGATCCGGCGGTGTGCAGGAAAAGAATCTGCTGCTTTCCCACGCCCGCCTTCTCGACGAAGATCTTGGCCCGCCCCCAGTGTGGCGCCGTCACATAGATGTAGCGACCTGTGATGAAGTCGTCGTCCGTCTCGGCTGGGTCCGGGTCGGTGGGAATGGGTCCGCAGTGGGCATCGTGGAGGAGCTCGAGGACGCGGCGCCAGACGTGTGCGTAGTGTGCGAAGGCATCTTGGTCACCTAAGGTCTCGACGCCTTTTTGCTTGATGTTCATGCCGAACAATCCTATTGTTTCGAGTTAGCTATGCATTTCCGGCTATTGCCGCTGACGCATACCCCAGTAGCTCTGGTAAGGCATCTTGGGAACAGGCTTGAAGAAAGCCTCCCATTGTTCCGGGAGTGCTACAAGGGTGAATCTGGCCTTGTCTGGACTGCCCAATTCAGCGCTTCCCTTTCCATTGGCGACATTGACGAGGATTGTGGCATCATTGTCGGCAGCCTTGATGCCGAATGTCACAGGGTTGGCAATAGCATCTGTGTTAGTGAATGCCAGGTACTGGCCGTCGGTCTTCAGGGCTTCGTTGACCTTAGCGATGATACTGTCCCCTCCCAAGGCTTTGGGTAGATCGGACCAGGCGTGAGCCATTCTGGTTCAGCGGATGACTTTTGCAAGTTGAATAAAACCAGGAGAATCAGGGAGGAAATAATAGAAGTCTCATCAGGAGTACGGTAGGTAGGTATCTCAAGATGGAGAAGTGCAGCAGGTTTTGTGGCCGCCGGCCCACGTGTCGGATGAGAGGGGAAGAGAGTGCATTAACTCAATCGGTTGTCCCTTTGGTCCACTCGCAGGCCTTGGACTGACCAGCATAGTCAAGATTGGCTTACTGATGCGCTGTAGACGCGGTGGACTGATGACAGGCATTATCGTGATGACAAGTGATGCGGGGGAGTAGTGACTACTGCATGGATGCGGGGAAGTGGCGCTAGGGTCCTGTCGCCGATCGCCTCGACGCGTCAGCGAGCACCTATCGTTTCCTGGCGTTGGGCCAGCAGACGTCGTGGTTGGCCGAAGGGCCAGAGTAGTGCGACCGTTGAGGTTGGTGGAGTGACCGGAGAAGAGGAGCCTCGACAATGCGGATGTCTCAGACCGCGCTAAACCAGTGACTAAGCTCTCCTCCCCTCACCCTTGTGCCGATCTTCGACCTCCCCTCGTTGAGCCTTAAGCTACCTTGACGTCATAAAATGTTTTGGAGTCAACTGATAAAGCAAGGCTGGCCGGGGTAAGTTTTGAGCCCCAAATGCAACGGTCCAGGCCTTACAGAGAGATTGCAAGCGGAATGGAGATACCGTGGGCATCAAAATAGACAGGCTTCTGCTACTCTGCACCATGTCAGTGAACATGCTTCCATAGATGTCTCAAACTCAAGCAGCAGCATTGCCGGTGCACATGAAGGGCTCTGTCATGTGAGGTGTTCAGCCAGTCACGTCAAGGATCCGGAGGGTGGTGCTTGTGGATCCGTGCATGGTGGATGCCATGAAAATGTTTGATGTTTGGAGAAGTTGGGCCTACAATGGCTGATTGCGGTTTGCGTACTTTACATTTACGATGAAGGAAGGTGCGCGAGCCACCTTCCCCTCGGGTACCTTCCCTTTACGGAAGGTTTCACCCATCTTGCATTAAGCGACCACCTGTCGCTGTACATCAAAGCAAAGCGCACCACCCGACTTGTTCTCTCTGGACAGCGAGCACGTCCGTTCTTTTGCGTCTCATCGCTTGGTCGCTCATAACGCCAACAAGCCGCCAAAGACAACAAGCGGACCGCGCTGTACCCACTCGAGCAACCGAAGTTCCGTCATACACTACAACCCGCTCGTTCGCGCAGCAATCTCCAGTCGCACATCTTGTTCCACCACTCAGGTCTGTCGCAGAGCCGTCGCACATGACGCCCTACAAGATGAGTGCAGTGACTACCTTCCAGGATCTCGCCCGACGCCCAGCATGAGCAACGAAAACGAAAAGCCAAAGTCGCCCGTCGAGGCGGTTCACGAGATGCCGGCCAAGACCAAGATCGCCATCGGCGCCTGCATCGGCGGTGCTTTCGCGCTGCTGCTCATACTGGCTTTCACGAAGCCGTTCATCAAACGCTGGCGCCGCCGCGGTGAGCCGCAGCACATCTACTGAGCCTGGCCTTGTGTTGCCAATAGCTCCAGTTCGAGACGTTCGAGGCTTTCTCGTAGTTCGTAGATTGGATGGAGAAAGCTTGTCCACGACATGTACCCTGATGGCAGTTCAATCAAAGAGGGAATGATGAACACGGATCGATACTCGGGGTTGGATCGGCCTGTATGACGTTGTCGCAGCTACCTCCGTGGGGATTCAAGCTAGCAACAACCATCAGGTAGACTGAACGAATCATAGCCCGCGGTAGTTGAAAGGGATAGTCCTTGACTGACTCTCAGGCAGCTTCTGCAGTGACAATATTCCAGTCAAGCGGTGAAAAGGCAAAGCTGATAGCATGGGGGATCGACCATTGTTTTCCAAATCATGGGCGTTGAGAAATTGCAGATAACTTTGGCGCCGGGCGCTTCTTGCGGCTCTCGCTCAACCCCACTGCACCACTCACGCACCACATCTCTGCGCCGACGATCCTAGCTCGATACGGCGCAGATCCGCTCGACTCGAGCAAATGAGTTGGAGAAATGGGCAGCTGCGGCCGCTGCTTTTTCCCCACAGGGGAACCGTTCCGGGTCGCAATGGGGCGGGAAGGGGGCAGAGCTTGAGGCTTTGTGGGTTGAGGTGCGGCGAGATCGGAGAAAATAATAAGGCAAGTGGAAGCGTCTTCTAGATGCATCGCAGCACCTTCTAGACGCAACAACCGCGACGATGGCGGCCGGTTTGATCAACAGCGCTCGGAGTTGCGCAACCCCCCAAGCTTTTTCCCTGAGAGACGGCGTGACAGAGTACTGGGTCCTCAGCTTGCTTGCGGGAACGCACTGACGAAGTGACCCCCAAATTCGGGTTGCCCGTGGCGGCGGAGAATATATTGAAACAATTGCTTGGCTACCTGATTGGGGATGGCGGCCGATGACGGGACATGTCTCGTGTTATTGAGCGGCAGGGAAATCAAGATTTGGAGCGTCGCATCTGGGAAAATGCGATCAGCGGGGATGTTGCGATGTCGCGCAGCTGTGCAAGGGCGTGGGGCTCTGGCGCTTTACATCATCAGATCGGCAGCGGGCGCACTGATGACGGCTGGAAGCGGCCGGGTGCCTCGGAGCGGTGGCAGCAGGAAAGGAGGAGCGTTGCGATGGGCGTCGATGGTGGACAGGGAAGCGCAGATGGCGAGAAAGAGTTTCGACGTCAAAAGGATTCGGCGCAGCAGTAGTCAGGGGTCCCGCAGAGTTGGCGGGATAAGCTTAATGGTGGGGCCCAGAGCGCAAAGCGGGAAAGGAACAGAGCTACTGCTAGTCTTTCAAGCCACCACGAGCCAGCGCGTGGCCTGGAGCCTGAGCCTATCGCGCTCCGAACGACGCCGCGCTGCTTCCTCGGCGCCAATGACATGGCTTCGAGTCGCGCGCAACTGTGTGCTACTGCTGTGTGACCCGATGATGTGGGTTCGTCCATCCGCCGCCAGCCATCCGATAAAGCCAGCCCAGAGCCCACCCCGGAAAGAGTCCATCACCGCCCTTCCAACGTTGCAATCTCCCCCACAGAACAAGTGACGTAGCCTTCCGACCACTCAATCCATCCAACAACCAACAACAATGGCCTTCTACTTCGACGACTTCCTCACCGCAGGCGACGCCGAGCAGGCCGTCCGCTACAAGTTCTCTCCCGTCGACGTCCGCCCCGGCTCGGCCGCAAGTGAAAGCTCGGCCGGCTCGTCTTCCAAGAACAGCACCGCACCCTGCCTGCGCGAAAACAGCAACCGGAACAAGCTCGTCAAGAACACAGCCCGTTACGCAACTCCGGTCGCCTGCGCAACCTGGCCCTGCAAGGCACCGCGCGTCGAGGAGATGAACCGCAACCAATTCTCGCAATACCATGCCCACCGCATGGGTTACTCCTACCTCAACCTGTGAGCGTGGGAACACGCCATTTCCTTTTTTAAGATACCCCATTTCGCCCATAGACGTCTGTCTCTGTGCCGCAATAGATCAGAAGGTGGCTCTTCCCGCATCTGATGGCCCCCACGCGCCGTGGACGCCCGGAAGAACACCAATTTCTTATGTATTGGTCTCTCTTTCAAGTCATTCCTTGATACCCAATCCTCGTCGTTTTCACAACACTCCCGTATGGGAAAGCCGAGCCGTCCACAGCCCAGTCGGATGAAGAGAAGAGAGCATTCCACTCGTCACGGCATCCATTCTTGCCATCTCCTTTGAAATCACCCCTCTTCCAGTTACCGGAACACCTCAGGAGGATCCACTTCGTTTCAGTGCAAGGAGGGAGGATAATGCCAGGGGTTGCACGCCTTGTTTTGGGCAGCAGCAACTCTATCACCACACCCGCTCGAGAGATTGAAGGGTGTATGCAGGAACGAAAACCGAGGCGAAAAGCTTAGGATAGGACCTGCATTAGCCGTCCAGCTAGCCAGCCCCTAACACGTGGTCTAGACCACCAACCAGCAGTCAGGTAGATTAGTGTAGCTAGTATTTCTGCCGTTGCGCGGCTGAAAATCAACAATATTTTCACATAGCACTATTGTTCCACACGTTGCCGTCAGCGGCTGCTAACCGTCGAGCCACGGCGCGCTGCCATTGACGTGATGCAAGGAGGAAAAATTATGGTGGAGGATTTAGAGCAGCCACCGCACGCGACAGGCGGCTGCCGTCAACCGTGGTTCGCCGCGCGTGGAAGTCCGGCCGAGAGAGCCCGAGCGCTTGGTGTTGTTTTGCAGGTCTCTGACGTCGGTACGTGCGATCGCCATGGGCATGCGGGACGAACCGCCATGGTGAAACAAGACGTGCCATGCGAATGGGTGAACTCTACCAGGATCGTGCCTGCAGCTCGAAGCGCGCGGCTCAAAAAAGAATCTCGATCTTTTTTTTCCTCCTCTCTCTCCCGCCCGCTTGTCCGCGTACTAACTCCGGCCTTTCATCCCACCTATGCATCTAGTCCACCAGCACGTCATTGCCGAGGTCCGATACAACCGCCCTGTCCCCGGGCCGTGTCGAACTGCGTGCCGCAACACCAAATCATCAGCGATAGTATCAGATACATGAACATTCATCCGATTCTCAAAAAACGTTGACAACCCCCACTGTTTCAGAGCCGGGCCCCAAACATTGTGAAACGTCGCCGTCTAGGACGGAAGGGGGAAGAAAACATGGCCGGTACTGGCTTGCGTCCCAACGCCGCCTTATCACTACCCTACGCCACCATCACCGCCGCTGCTGGCGCCGCCCTCCTCTACCTACTAGCCACCACGCCCGAAAATGCCCCCGCCGCCAATGTCCAGAAGAATGGTACCAAGAAAAACGTCATCCCGTCCCCGCGCAGCACGGTCCTGTCGCAGCTCTCGCCCGCCGAGCGGCGCGACCTACCTTACCCGCCAGACGACTTGCTTCCAGGCGCCCGTGACGTTGACTCGCCGTACGGCAGTGTGCGCGTGTACGAGTGGGGGCCCGAGGATGGCGCGAAGGTCTTGCTGGTGCACGGCATCAGCACCCCGTGCATAGCACTAGCAGCTGTCGCTGAGGAGCTGGTGCGGAACGGCAGGAGGGTGATGCTTTTTGGTGAGTTTT